>CM042145.1:597429-642429 GCA_023376005.1 Doryteuthis pealeii | reverse complement strand
GGCTAAACAAATCGAGAAAAATCAATTTCTGTATTTACATTTCGGCCTATTAGGCCTCATCAGCAGAGCTATAGATAGAAAGACCGCCTTGTGCGTGATTCGAAACCCGACCGTCAAGCTGACAGGCGAAGACCGTAACCCCTACACCAAACGGACTTTCTTAGATTTTTAGTTTTGTTTAGAAGTAGGTTCCTATTCCTCTTATAGTGACTTCTTCTACACGACAGTATGAGAAGTAAATATACATTAGCTATGTGTTTATGATATGGCTTTTTTTTTTAACCGACAATTTTTAGGAGAATATGTGCTTAATTGAAGTCGTACCTAATTTTTGAAATTTAATTAATTAATAATTAATTAATTAATTAGACGGGCATACCTATTTAAATTTAAGGCTAAACAAATCGAGAAAAATCAATCTCTGTCGTCGGCTAAAAAAAAAGAAGCCATATCATAAACACATCTCTAGCCGATGATATTTAAATAGGTATGCCCGCCTAATTAATTAATAATTAAGCGGAAGCATTCACCTCAGCATATTTTTCCACTAAGTCGTTTCTGGTCTTCCTATTTCTTCTTTATTTTAATCGTCCAGTTTCAGAAATTAAACTATTTTCCTAGTTTTTCAAAAAACACGATTCCTTGAATTTCCTTGACAATCACACAGCGCGATGTAATTATCATTTATTAGTTGTCTAACAAGATACAATTATCTTATCTTTTATCTTATTTTCACTATGTAGTTCGCTCAAATCCACTACAAGGTAAGATATGTTTTTCTTTTTAATTAGTACTACGCCATGTCTTCTGTCAATTCCTTTTTTGTTTCAGAGAATTCCTCTCATTTTGTCAGACAAATTCTAGTTTGTGCATTAAATATTTGTCAGTATGCTCAAATATTTACCTCTTGAACTATTACCAGAAGAAAACCTTTCCCACTCACCCATACCTAGTCAGGTATTTATTTATTTATTTATTGCTGGCTGCATTTGCTTATTATTTGATTAATCTTTTCATCTGTCATCACATAATCTTCAACTTATATTCTTTTGTATATGAATGAATTTTTGTTTCTTCGTAATTGGTTCTTAGAGAATTATTTTGTGCTGCTATTATTAGAAATTCACTTTCTCACGTGAGAGTTCCTCTTCTTAGTCAAGTCCAACTTATGGGCAATTACCTTACTTTATCGATTGTATTTTCGATACAGTTGTTTGCTTCCCATAAACAGGAAAGTTTGTTCCTAGTAATTGATGTTGATATTCCTGTTACTGGCTGCTCTAATTAATCTTTCATTCATCTTTTTTTTATATTTCTCGAATAGTTTTGCATCTACTTAATCCTCAGTGCTCTCGAGTCCTCTTCCTCTTTCTTTTAATACATTAATATGTCTGTACCATCTCCTGAGTACAATGTCTTATGTAATGTCCTTAATTTCCTTGTCCTTTCAGCCATCTGCTTGAATACCTCTCTTGTCCATTTTGATAATGGTCCAACGTATCCTAGAAGGGTGGCAGAACATATAATTATTCCTTTAATGAGATTTCTGCAACAGGGTTTAGTTTCGAGAAGTTTTCTTGTTCTTCTGGGGTGTTCATTTCTTACCTTGTCTTTCACCGCTTTTCTTTTGTCGCTTCCAATTTCTAAGGCAGATGTTGTTTTCTTTTTTTTATATTTGATTTTTTCCTAATTGAGCATTTCTATTCCTTCAGTTGTTTCCATTTTTTCCTTTGTTTTCATTATAAGCATTGCGTCTTTTTCTAATTTCAAAATCCCTTCCTATATTTTGATTTAATATCTTAATAGTTCTTATTAGAGAATCTGACTCTTTTTTCATTACTGCTAAATAGTCTCATTATCCTCATAGACATGAGGTGCGTTATATTTCTGTAGTCTACTTTTATTTTATTAGAATATGATTCCATAGCATCGTTGTGATAGCAAATAGTAGTGGTGATATTTAATCTCACTAGAATATGCCTCTTTGGAAATTTATCTCTGCTAGGATTTGTCCTCTAGTTGTTAGTATTCCTCTCCGTTTTTTATAGGCCACGTAAGCTCTGAAATTTTGAGATTTTCAGATATTCTATTATCGAGGTTTATGGGATCATATCATATGTCTTGTCTTTTCCTGTTATGATTAATCTTTCTTCCTTTTCCAGGTCTCCTTAAGAATGCGTTCGACTATCTACAACGTCGTCTGTTCGTCTAGTTCCTTTAAAACATCATTTCTTTACTTCAGAAAGTAGAAAGTAAACGTTCAAGTGAATAAGAGATTTAATTCTTTTATTCTTAATTTCATTTCATTTCTATGTTTATAATCCCAGATAAATATATTGAGATTTCGTAGTTTTTATGAAATATTTTCATCAAGACCTTCAACCTGCTGAATCCATCGTTTAGATAGACATTTTCTTCTTTTCATATTCTTACACTTATGTTACTAGATTCTTCTAAACTGAGGAGAAGAAACACAAAAACATTTATTTGCGGTCACACATTCATTTATTCTTTATTTTATAACTCCGGACGTCTTTTAGATTACCGACAGAGAACCGGTTGTTAACCCTTCTGATCACTATAATAATTGAAAACCTATGATTTTTAATAATCCGTGTGTTCTGGCTAACCTGGCCTAACTAGAGGGTACAATTAAATTTTAACTTCTTAAATCCATAGTTCAAAATCATTCAATAACAGATAGGCTCATAGATCTCAGAGGTGAAAAGATGATAATGAAATTCAGTGGTCTAAGCAAAACGGCTTAATTATTCTTAAATAATTTACATTTCTTGATAAATTCTTCCAATTAGTTAACGTGAATTCTGCAAGTGAACGGAAATTAAACTAGACATGATGTGAATAACTTACAAGGAATATAATAATAATAATAATAATAATAATAATAATAATAATAATAATAATAATAATAATAATAATAATAATAATAATAAACTCAGAAGAGTCCTGGAGACCTGAGGAATCTTGCTGTCACCAGACTCCAGTGAAAGACCATCAGCTAATGCTGATGTGAAAACTCAAAAGGAGTAAAATAATAATAATAATAATAATAATAATAATGATAATAATAATAATAATAATAATAATAATAATAATAATAATAATAATAATAACAACAACAACGGCAGCCAATAACCGCAGCTGGAATTTATGGACAAACAGAAAAATATCAAAAACAAGGAAACAGAAATTGAAAGAAAAACAATTATATGGATACTTCAAACGACAGACTGGGGAGGTTGCACATGAAAAGACCTGGACATGGTTAAGAAAAGAAGACTTTTAAAAAGAAACTGGGTGACTTATAATTGCTGCACAAAACAATGTTATGTGAACAAATTATATCAAAGAAAAAATTGATCAGACACAACAGAACAGAAATGTAGATGTAGGATGACAGAGATGATACAATAAACATGTAATAAGCGAATACAGCAAATAATCACAACGAGAATACAAAAGCTAGGCACGACTGGGTCGGAAAGATGATCACTGGAAACTATGAAAAAAAAAAAAAAATATGACCATACAACAAAATGGTATCTGTTCCCGAGAATGAAACATAAAATTATCTGGCACTTTAAGATGAAGGCGGTCATCTTATCCCATCTAGAAGACCAGACCTAGTATTAAAATGAAAAAGAGAACTTTTCAACTAGTACAATTTGCAGATCCTCCAGATCATAGGGTGAAGATGAAAGAAACCGAATAGATAGATAAATACCAGGAGAATTCTAGAGAATTGACAAAAAACGTGGAATATGAGAATGAAAGGGATACCAATTGTAGTTGTCGAACATGAAATGGTTCCAAAAAGCTTAGATATACTGACAATTAATGACCATCCAGACTACGGCAATGTTGAAATCAGCTAGAATACTCAGAAGAGTCCTGGAGACCTGAGAAGACTTGTTTTCACTCCAGTGAAAAACCATCAGTTAACACTGGTGTCAAAAACTCCAAGGAGTGAACTAATAATAATCTATTACTCTCACTAAATCGCTGACTATTGCCTGAAGATAAGAAAAATGCATAACACAGAACAAGAACAGATTACTAATTTTATATAGACTAGCAGATTCTCAATGAGGTAAATCCTTGTTGATCATTACGATATTCTAAAGGCAATGTTGCGGAGAACCATAGGTAAAATCGTTCAGAGAAGCTAGGTTCATCGAAAATTACCATAGTTGGGCTTAACATAATTTTCAAAATCTTATAATTTCTCTATAAATTGTTAATTATTTAGAATTCAAAAATATACCGCATATTAAACAAATTTCGTCGTAATTACATTTATGGGATTCATCTAATTTCTCTTTTTTATGGATGTTAATTTAACTTTCATGTAATTAATTTAATTTTATTTATATTATAGCTTACATATCCCAACTATCATTGTTTTGTTTTCATATTTCAAACTGTCATTACCCTTATATTTATAACTCACACTCTTTTACTCTCTCAATCATTCTTTGTCACCTTCAACCTCTTCTTTTTCCGTCACTTGAGCGTTCGTATATTTTTACAAATATACTGCAAACGGCCTGTTTGCAAACACCTGCAGTTTTAATCAGAAATTGAACGAAATGAACTTTATTCAGGTGTCACCATGCTTTGATTTTTCATTTGGCACAGTCATGTAATATTTAAAAATATATTTAATTTCCAAGTATCTACATAATTAACTCATACACCCATATTTTATTATTATTATTATTATTATTATTATTATTATTATTATTATTATTATTATTATTAAGCTTTTAGATTCCTGTTCTAATCCGATGAAATTCCTCCCTACGTGCTGTTGACATGCTAAGAGACACATATGTGTTAGGGATTGTAAACTGCATATATATATATTTCAATAGATCTTGCCTTCTCTTAGACTGTTTACCGATCCGAGGTTAACGAGTACATTCTGGCGTAATATTCAACCATAGAATAGGTGGATTCATACCAATTCTAAGGGCATTAGCACTATATCAAATGCAAACAGCCTTGTTCAGGATTTCAGAATATTATATATATATATATATATATATATATATATATATATATATATATATATTATATTATTATTATTATCTGCGTTATTCGGACTATTGTCCCCATCTTCATTGTTATTTGTACAACGTTTCGGCCGATATACCCTCCGGCCTTTTTCAGGTATTTCTTCTCGGACTCGGGAACCTTCTCGGACTCGGGAACCTTCTTTTCGAACTCGGGAACTTTCTTGTTGTATTCGGGAGCCATCACGGAACTTTGAAGCCAACCCTTTATTTATTCCATGGGGGTATTCTGAAGAAGGCCGGAGGGTATATCGGCCGAAACGTTGTACAAATAACAATGAAGATGGGGACAATAGTCCGAATAACGCAGATAATACTAATCTTCAAGCCTCATCTCAAACATTCAGAGAAATATATATATATATATATATATATATATATATATATATATATATATATATATATATGTGTGTGTGTGTGTGTGTGTGTGTGTGTTTGTTATGGTAGTGCGTACATGAAGTCAATGATGGTTTGTAAATGACAGTTTCTCGCTGATGCAATTTTGTAACCAATACAACTCATTGCTTGTAACTCATTGCTTACGAAGAAACCAAAATATATAATCAATATTCACACACACACACACACACACACACACACACACACACACACACAACACACACACACAAACACACACACATGTGTATATATATATATATATATATATATATGTTGTATGTATATTCGTGTGTGTGTGTGTGTGCTTGTGTGTGTGTGTGTGTGTGTGTATGTTGATCATAATGTCGTACATCCCCAACTGAGGTGAATTTATTTTTTCTTGTACAATGAAACGGATGTTAATAGATATGATTTATTACCAAATATAACAGCATTAAAAATGTTATGCTTTAATATTAATATAAAGAATGCTGGTTACTTGTTTTTGGACTGTTTTCAATTCTATTTTTTCTAATACGGCTTGGATTATTTAGAGTTCGTTTTGAAATAATTCATAGCATTATGCATTCTGATTAGATTATATTCCGCAAGAAATAACAAATTCCTGGTAATTTAAAAAAAGGAATTCCCCTTCATGAATAAAAAGGAGTGCTAAACTTGCACTTATCAATGGACGATGCTCTCTCCCCCCTCTCTCTCTCTTT
This sequence comes from Doryteuthis pealeii, assembly GCA_023376005.1. NCBI lineage: Eukaryota > Metazoa > Mollusca > Cephalopoda > Myopsida > Loliginidae > Doryteuthis > Doryteuthis pealeii. The sequence goes on along the minus strand of CM042145.1, from coordinate 636,230 downwards.
CTCTCTCTCTCTATCTATCTATCTCTATCTCTATCTCTTCTCTTTTTCTTTTTCTCTATCTCTTTCTCTCTTGGTGTCTCTGTCTATGTCTCTGTCTTTGTCTCTCTATACACACACACACACACACACACACACATATATATATATATATATATATATATGTGTGTGTGTGTGTGTGTGTGTGTGTAGAGGTATGGAGTAATGGTTAGAGTCTTTGGAAATGGACTCGTCGTCCCGAGTTCAAATTCTAGACGAGGCTGTTTACATTTCACGTGGCGCTAATACTATTGGGAATAGTGTGTATCCAGTTTAGGAGAAGGAAAACACTAAATTCAAACCCGTCAAACACCGCTTAAGAAATTGCCCCTGTGTCACATCCTGCCCGTGTGGAAGAGTTGGTAAATTTCTTATTGGTAATTGAGATGTTACATCCGCTTTTGAAAGAACTTAAAAGATTCAAAATCTCTGATGATATAATCTAATTACTGGTGCTTTTGAGCATCGATTAAGTGGATAAATCAAATGAGATTTGGACAATTTTAAAACATATCATCTATGTGACAAATATTCTTGTCTACACAAAAATAATTTCTAAGATATAAAATCATCGTTCACAATTCATTAACTGAATTTTGTAAACTCAAAACATTAAACAAAAGTCAATTACAAACTTCCAGAAATTTGAAAATATGGACAATAAAATATTTCTACTAAGATTTTATTTATAATAAAACATTTTCCTCAGCAGTTGGGTTTATTTGAATTTATTTTTCTAAATTTCACTCCTGCAGCATCTAATTTATTTTTCTAAATTTCAATTTTGTAACATTTAATTTGCATTAAATTATTGATAAATCATGAGAATATAAAAAATATTTTGCCTTAAAAGAAAAAAAAATGTTTAAATTCTAAAATCATTAATTGAAGATTGTTGCTCAATGTAATCAATTAAATAAACAAAAGTAAATTTTGTAAATTGAACCTTCATTAATGTTGGTAATAAAATATCTAAAACAAAAATGACAAATTTAAATTTGGTTAGAATATTTCAAATATTTTCATAATTTGTGTTTGATGAAGATTTTTTTTCTTTAAAAATGTTTTTTTAAATTTAATTTAAACTAAAAAACTAAGAATCCTAGAAATTTCTCAATCAATCAAAAATTTATGCCACAGATGAAATATTTAACAATCAAGTATGATGGATTTATCTTTTTCAAAAATTGTTCTATAATGTTTTTTCATTGTTTTAGCAAAGATCGATATGTTTAATTGTTTTTCTTGAACTATTTATAAAGTGTTGTAGATTTAGCAAAATATTCTAAGTTTAACTGTAAAATGTTTACATTGACGCCTTTTCTGTAGGGTGCATTAAATCAAATTATTTTTCTATTTCTTGAGTTTTCCTTTCTTTTTGTTATTATGGTAAATCTAATTCAGTTTGACATTGGTCCACTAATTTCTTGGGCTGCTTCTTATTCTCTCTTTACCTTATTGGAGATGTGTGGAAAACTGTACGCAATGAATGTATATATGTACTTTGTGACTGTTTGTGAGTGTTTAGATTTGATATTACCACACATAGATATTTGTTCCGTTTTCTATTTGGCTTATATGTAGTATTGTCCAAGTTGACATGCAATTTGATTTGTTTTATGTTCAACGTTATTTCTACATATAAACTGTATGCGATTTCAAAGTTTAATTAACTATTCAATCTGTTTTCATGATTTGTTTTAATAGCAATCCGACGTCCTAATAAATAACGGTCAATTTCTTTTTAAAACTCTTATTAAGCCATTTCCATAATAAAACATATGGCTGTAATTTCCCATATTTCAGCCTCCGAAAAAATAGCCAAATCAACTTCGAATCTATTCTTACTCTCTTTCTCGAATCCCTATATCATTATCATGCTATAAAACTTTTGGCGCTTTATAATCTTTATTTCTTCAACATTAAACGCCCTGTCCGAAAAATCAGAATGCGCTGACTGTATACCCTGTAGATTGGAACAAAATTCCTCCCGCTTCCTCTAAAAGAGTCTTGGGTTCGACACTAAACTACATCTCATCGTAATGTGCCAATCCTTGGGATATGGAGAGTATGGAGCAATCGTTCATTGCAGTTTTTCTAGGACCCATTCTGACGTGGATTGTGAATCCCTGTTAAGATTCGATCTAAGTGTTATCAATTTGCTCAATTTCATGTTTTAGTGGAGATAAGAGACATGTACTCTAGATTGATTCATTAATCTGCTTCCTGACTTTTCATCGTACTAAATCCTGTCTATTTTAACAATCGTATTCATGTTGTTATTAATTTAAATCTAATAGTATTTATTAATGTTTTCTAAGTTTAATGTGGTTCCACCCTTTTTGAATAGTTTTTGTACGTTTGTGACAGACTGGTTAATCCATTTTGTGGACGTACTTTTGTCCATGAAATATATTTTTACAAATTCATATATACTTATTTTAAGTGTTTCTTTTAATGTCAAACTTCATTTGTTTTTAAATGTGTAATTTGTTTTAACATATTCAACTATAGACAACATATATTTTCTCAATTACATCTAAATCCTTCTATAAGTATCGGAGGAATCATTTTTTGGTTTAAAATCATAATTAACGTTTACAACGTCTTTTTTTTGTTTCGCATATGTTGCAACATTTTCATTCTAATATTATTTAAAGGATCAGCAGCCATCAGCATTTAATACGATAAAATAAAACTTAAAAAAATAGAATTAATTCATCTTACAGGTTTCACAATCCCGCGAAATCTCAAATTGATCCTTTCAACAAAACGATCTCGGTGAAAATGTGTAATTTACCCCGAGGTATACACTGGAGGTAAATCAATGGAAAATTTTAGAGTCGGCAATTGACAGGTTTCAAATTATTCAAAAGTAATTCCATCTTTATTAAATTTGAGATAACATTCGTTTTTCCTTCCATTACAAAGAATTACAATATAAAAATAATTTAAAAGATCATCATGAAAACCAACTTGCTTGATATAAATCTAGATATAGAGACAATTTTCCATTTAAGGATTTTATGATATATAAGGCAAATGTTAAAAATGATAAAAAATACGAATAATCAACATCGGATCAACAGACTTTAATTGGAAACATAAAGAGTTCATATATAAAATAAAGTAGAAATACTTCAAGATGATTTTATATGGATTAAGAAATATGTTCTACATTAATATGCCCAGTTCTTACAAATCTGAAACTTGTGATGAAGGCAGAAGTTTTATTAGGGAAATGGCTTATCACTCTCAAAACAATTCATCAGTTTATATTGTGATTACTAACAAACATGAAATTAGACAAGCATATTATTATAAGAAGGAGTGAAATTAATACTTATTTTCAAATATTTAAATGTATAAATAACATTGGAGATAAAGCAATTCCACTTTCTTAGCCTTACATTCAAAATATAAAATACTACAAGAATATCTATCTATGCATGTTGAGAAAAATCCGACCACTCACTAACAGTTACATGCACATAAATAAATTTATCGCGCTCATCTTTGCCCCAGACTCCATTAATATCTTTGATAGAGTTAGTAGAGTGAATTTAGAATACAAAAATGTCATAAAGAATTGTGGACAAAATGACAAATTGAATTATATTAACCACAATATCCAAAGAAAGAAAAGAAACAAAAGAAATATAATTATTATATAATGTATCCCACTCGACACTAATAGTGTTAAAACAAATTCAGTGAAGATATTTTATCAGTTTATCGCATTATATTTTACAAAAACTATTTTAAAATGATTTTACTTGGAGCTCCTGAAGTATACTTAAAAAGCCTAAAATAATTAATTATAGGAAATAATAACAGCTCACATTCTAAATAGATGATAGAGAAAAAAAAAGATTTTTTAATATATAAAGAACCTCATAAGATAATAAAAACACTATGAGGATGAAATAATGTACATTGTAGCCGTCGAATTGAATTTACAAAAAGAAACAAAACATGTTATTAGAATATCAGGAAGTCAGCAAAATGATGAATAAATAAACATACTTAATGTTCAAATATAGACATCTAAGTATTTCTTTCTCAAATAAGCCCAGATTATAACTTAAAAATATACAAATAGCAATTTAAAAAATGATTCTGTACTTTGTTGAAAGAAAAAATATGTTTCCCATAAATACACCCCTTGAATAAGGGGATCAATTGGATACATACACACACACACACACACACACACATATATATATATATATATATATATATATATATATATATATATAATATATATCCGTAGGTGGATTACCAGGTAATTTTGTATTAGGATGATTCTAAGATGGCCAGTTCTTTCAACGGCGGAATGTTAGAGAGTTCAGCTCCAATTAGTGAACTTGATGTTCAATTCTTTGAACAGAGCAATATAATTAGCAAAGAGAAAGGCTTAAAATGGGATATTCTGCGCTTATGCATTCATTTCTGCCCACAGGTATCTGAATATACCCATGAGTTTCATCAGACCGCTAACTTTATTGAAAATGGTATACAGATAAGTCATGAGGTTATTTTTTAAATTTTTTTCGTGACCCCTGTGATGGTATCGGGTTTTAATTCATCTTATCTTTTTCGGAAGTGATTACGCTTCTGACCCGGTGGAAGGTGTTTATCTTGTTGTTTTAGAGAATTCAATCAGCATAGAGGGGCAATTGACACCTTATTGTCGGGTCTGTTGTTATTTTTCAGACTGCTCATTTTCAGTTCAAATTTTTCTTTTCTTTTTGTTTGTCTTTCTTTTTCTTTTATTCTTATGTGTCTTATCATGTGGACACATCAATTTTAATCCTTTTTACATTGTATTCATCGGACAAAAAGAGGGCATATTCAGAGCACATTAAATTTGAGTATCCTATAATATACATTAGAATTAGTAGTTGGATACTTTCCAGAATTTTAATTAATGTAATCAAATAACTAGATAAACAAAAAATTAAGATATCTAAAAACTAAATATAATAAGAATTAAATTTATAAATCCCTACTTATATATGTATATATGTATATACACATCTATGTATATATATATTTGTACATACATATACGCATGTAAATTCACACACACATATATACATACACATACATATAAATCAATATTTTTACTATATGATATATCCCTACCAACATTTCTTCCCATAACCTCATTCTTAAGAATACCGATACATATCTAGATGTCTATTTATGGTATTTTTTAAAGATTTTGATTTAGTTTCCTAATTTTTCCCTCATATAAAACTGGATATTAAAACATATCCTTAATAATTCAAATTCAGAATTTCTTAATAAGGAGTTTAGTGGCCAAATTAATTTCCTTTTGGGAAAATTTAAAGGTGTGAAATATGGTGGTGTATGCTAAATAACTTCACTCTTCAAAGTTTATCGTTAGATTAAATAAAATAATTTCTACTTACATTCTGGTTTGAAATTTAAATTTGTCCCATCATATTTGTATATTATTGAATTTTTCCTTCACACTATCTTTAGAGTAGGGGTAATGGGAAAGGGAAACATAGAAGACTGCTGCAAGTGTCTTTTAGGATATTTTGAAAGTATTATAACTTTGGGGCGGTACATCACTACAATTTCGTTCTCTGATTTATTTATCAATTTATATTTTACAATTTGAATATTATCTTCCAGGCATATATTGCATCTAGCATCCAAGCTCCTAGGTGTTGTGGATCATTTTAAGATCCTCTATTCAATCTGCGGGTTTAACCAGCTATATTTCAACTTCAAATATAGTTTCGAGAGCGCTGTTTGGTTTCTTAGAGATTGTTGGGTAAAGGAATGCCTGTGGTTGTAAAATATTTGTTTTGAATTTCCCTCGAAAAAAAACACATAAACTTTTTTGTACGTTTCATTTTCTTTTGGGAATATGGTCACCTAATATACGACATTTTCCGAATTATACTCTCCTCCGACTGGGCAGTTATTCTTTATATATATATATATATATATATATATATATATATATATATATATATATATATATTTTAAAATATATATTAGAAAGAATTATAATACGCTTTTTCAGTGTAATATATATTATATTATATATATATATATATATATATATATATATATATATATATATATATATATATATATATATGGAAGGCAACCCACTGAAGGTTCTATTTCTCTTCTGATGAGTGCAGTGCCACATGAAAAACAGGGTGACCGGTGGAATACCAAAGTCAACTTATTTTTAAAAGTTTCTAAAAAACATTTCTGCTCTAAAAGAATTGAGAAATTTTCATTCACATTTGTAACAACGAAAGATAAGCTTCATCCGATGAAGGCTTGTATATATATATATATATATATATATATATATATATATATATATATATATATATATATATATTTTTATAATACAACGTGTAATAAATACAACGTGAGATACCCTGCCCTCGTCAGCCGCTAACTAGGTGTGATAAAAAGCAGGACTGCCACACCTAGTGCCGTCAAACAGCCTTTTGACCTCCGGACAGGGTATTTAAAAAAAGAAACTAAGTAAATAAATTTTAAAAAGTATATATATAAGATAAAATAAATAGATAAATAAGTAAATAATGTCCGTTCATCTTAACAGTTTCAATTTGAATGTAGATTGTGATTTTCTTAACGCGTTTACTTTCGCCCGTTGATGTGACACAAGTCGCTTGTATTAACCGTTATTAACTATCCATCTTGTCACGCAATCACATGAATCGCTCGTTGGTAAAGTTAGCATGTATCTGGAATCTGCTTAAGATTTTGACTTCAAATTCCCCGCCTGCTTAGAAAATTTTCCAGCACGGTGTCACTCAGCGATGAGGTCCAGAATTCTGTGGGGGTGATCCTGACTCTTAGCCTCATTGATCAATTTACATTCCTCGACAGGGATAGAACAATATGTAGTATCCACTTGCCGCTTTAACTTTTCCGTTGCAGTGGCCTCAGTAAATAATCCAAAAGTGCTCAATATATTAAAAACATAGAGCAGTAATAATAATATTATTATTTTTATCGAAAACATTAAGGGTCTACCATGGTTTCATACAAATTGGAATGATTTCATCAGGACCCTACCCTTCCTTTAACTAAGTCGATGTAATGCCTTAGTTAAATTAAAGATAATTTTCGAATAATAACGGTTGAACACTACGTTATTCTTCACACCATTTTTATTAAGGAAAAACAATGTAACTTTCCACACGTGTATTCATTCCTTAATTCTCATTTCTGTATTGTTATCAATTTAATTCTAATTCTAAATAATAGATAGTAAAAGCAGTTAAAATTTAATTCTAATTATATTTTAGGGGTTTAATATTACTAAGTTATAGTTTTTCATTGTTCTTTTTTGTATTTATCCTATTTAAAATTAATAACTATTTAAGGAAAAAATATAAGTGACCGACCCAACCTGTGTCTACGATTGCAGATTGATTCAAATCTATTATTTAAAAGGTTCTTCTTATCCGGGAATTTAATTATACTTAACTTAGACAAAAGTTGCATGGATCATTTATAGATCTGCACACATTTGATTTTCGAAGAATATTCCATTCAATAATTGGTGTTATATTTTTATCTTTTAAATCCCAAATATATCTAGATAAATTTGTTGCGTTTCTAAGCTAAATAAAAACTCCAAACGGGACCTGTAAACTCTTAAGAACAGGCTTTTATGCATAAACACAAAATTCCAAAAACGAAAGCATACGAAGGAATACGAAAACTTTAACAGTGCCCTCCTAGAAGCAGCAACCAATAACCAAGAAAACTAAAAAAGCACAGAGTATAAGCATAAAATAATTGAAACATACAAAAAAGAACACATAGAATACATAAAAACATATAAATAAATTCCGACATTCGGGAGAAGACAGTTGGGATTAGCGTGACAAATTGTAAATGAAATTACTGGTTGGGAAAAAGTACCTTTAGATCAACGTTAAAGGCAATTAGCCAGAAGGGGAGACTTGTGAAGTGGAAATACCTTTTACAAAAACATTTGGGAACACCCACAAAAATCATAGAATATATATGTGTTTGAGTGTGTGTGGGCGCGTGTGTGTGTAGACTTATTGGTACTGACTTGTATAAAAGTGATTTAAACGTTAGGCATCATGACTTATAGGTTCCTCATTTTTGCACCTGTCTTAATTCAAATTATTACATGTCTCGATACCATTTCCCATTATAACGCGATATATCACACATATATATATATATATATATGTGTGTGTGTGTGTGTGTTGTGTGTGTGTTTTATATATATATATATATATATATATATATATATATATATATGTGTATATATATATATATAAACACAGATAGATAGATAGATAGATAGATAGATATACATGTATTTCCAGGGAACAAATGTTATTCCTTATATGAGATGAATTTTGTCTAAGCTGCCAATTTGAAGCCATATTAATGTCGCACTTTCCAAAGGAAATTTATAATGATCGGTACTTTCATATCAAAGCAATATCAGCATTACCTTCTGTACTGGCCGCTACACATGGAACTTTTTTGACAAACCCATGTTTAGCCCATTTGTGAATATGCTTGATCTAAAACGCGCTTCAATGTATACACCACACATTTTTCTGTAAATTGTACTTGGTTTACGCTCCTCACACACCCAAAATTCGATGACAGATATATGTTGAAGCTCTGACCACGCAGTTTAATTTGCCGCTATTTTGAATAGGTTAAAAACTCATAGCTCTGCGATATTGAAATTATCTTAATTATGCATCAATTCCCTGCAATGCATAGATTACATTTATGTAAATGATATTAGAAAAAATGGCTGTGATGTGTGTGCGTCCGGTACCACGATATATATATATATATATATATATATATATATATATATATATATATATATATATATATCTACTATTAATCGCATAAAACATACGTAAGTAAGGATTCCAAACACAAATACGCATATTCATACGCACACACGCGCAAGGATACGATCATAACATGACAACATATGTACACGTAAAAACAAAAAGACGCATCCGACATCACGTAAACATGCAACACGAGAATACAGTTAAAAAACGCACACATTTAACCATTTGTAACATTTCTTTCGTTTTCAAAAGCTATTTCGTTTACCTGACGAATGCACTTGCATGAAACCGCTCGGCCGTAAAGATTGTTCATATGTTAATAATGTTAATAATAAAAGCTAAACCTTTTATTTGTTCATTATATATATATATAATCAACAGACAAATGTGTGTGTATGTATATATAGTGATATTATTCTTCCGTCTTTTCCCACTTTTAAAGTGTTACAAAATTCTCTATTATTTTGAAACATCTAAAATACATATCTCTGCCTTTGTCTATGTCTCTGTATCTCCCTCTGTTTATGTGGCTCTCTACCTGTCAAAATCGTTTTCCCTCTTCACCCCTCCATTTCCTCTTGTTACTCGTTTACCTTTCTTGATTTAATTTGTTTTTCATTGTCGGACGGAAAATTCGATATCAGGTAATTATCAAACGCATTGATCTGATCATCGACATATTACAAAGGTGATCAAAAATGGGAAACGTTATTCAAAAAAAAAAAACTTTCGATATAAACCCTATTAAAGGAGAGAAAAACTAAAATAATCAATACAGAAAATATCGGCTCCCATTGGATCTATGTTAATGCAATGTCAGGAATTAATGGGGCAAAAAATGCTATTTTATTCGCTATCTTTTCATGTGGTGACCTATTCTATGTCCATTTGATTTAGTTTACTTCTTATTGTTACAACTATATTTCTTTTTTTTTCAATGTTTTTCAAAGTTTTCTTAAGGATATTTTACTTTTCAACATCCTTTTTATCTTTCGTATTTTGGAAATGTATTAGTTTAAAACCGTTTCTATTCTAACATTTGCTTTATAATATAAAAAGGTTTTAGGCATGCAAACATTACGATGCAGCAAACAGCAAGCAGAATCGGCGATTTCACGTCTTCTTGTGTTCACCTCTATAAAGAGATGATAAGACACCAATTAATGGTATGACACGATACGTGACCATGAAGAAAATCAATGCACCAACATTTTTTTGTTTGCCCTTTCTTCATGTATATCGTCTTTTCTTCAGTAATTTCATTTCAGATCTTTCACAATCATTGACTCCTGTTTCGAGCCATATTTTACGTTTGTTTTAACGTTGGTTTTTAGTTCTGAATTGCATATTGCTCTGGGTTAGCTAGTATGTTTTCCTTATTACACCCCACCATTTATTTTACATTGCACCAGATTTCAGCAACCAATGTCATACTCCATTGAGGATTATTTTCTGAACGATAATTACGGTTTTTCCATTATTTCAATTGAGATTTCTTTTGTTGGAGCCATGTCTCCTTTCAATCAGGAATGCACAACCGTTTATTGAGGTCAGAAAGCATTGTCCATTGAATATATCGCGATTTGCACTATATATATATATATATATATATATATATATATATATATGTGTGTGTGTGTGTGTGTGTGTGTGTGTGTGTGTGTGTGTGTATGTCAACATCTACATCTGCTTGGGATACACTTCATTTAGCATAAAATTGTCGAGGTAACATTATAGTGGGCGGAATTTCTATGATAGAATGAAGCAAATACAATTTACAATACTTGTGATTTTTTGTGGGAGAAACTCATATCAATTATGCAACAATCATGTATGTTAGCATATCGAACCCACAGTGTTTATCCTTTTAATATCACCAGTCTCGTAAAAGAACCATTCAGAATTCAAAACGAGAAATTGTCTTCAGATCGTTTCTGGCGAATTCAGTGACGATACTTCTGCTATGTCTTGACTGTATCTCCCATCATTTCGTGCAAAACTCTGTGACTGACAACAAAAGGTTAATCACGTGAACACTCATTGTAGAGGCGACACACACAGAGTCTTGTGGATTTTTGGGTAGGGTCAGTATGTTAGTTATCGGGAGGCGACAAGAACATCCTGAATTTAGGGGCTAAGCAAAACCGCCATCCACCATTCGGAGTGGATTAATGATTTGTGAATGAATTGATTTTTTCTTTTTCTGATGAAAGTTATAACAACGGCAATAAAAAATGTTCTATGACTCTATATTGGACTTTGTATATGGAGGCACGTGGTCTAATGGTTAGAGTCGTAGAAAATAGACTCGTCAACGCGAGTTCAATTCCTGGACGAAGCTGTTAGAATTTCACATGGCGTTAATACTCTTGGGAAAGGTATGAATCCAATTTTCCCTCCAGCTCTGGGTAAATAGCAGGCAGCCTGGACTCTTTAACCATGGGTAGGTAACCAGTCTAGGCGAAGGAAAACTCGGAATTCAAACCTGCTAAACTTCGCTTAAGAAATTGACCTTGTGTCGCATCCTGCTCGCGCAGAGGGTTGGTAATATATATATATATATATATATATATATATATATATATATATATATATATATCGGACTTTTTTTCTTTGTATTCACCAACGTCTTCGAGGCACCCGCAACATTACGCTTATTTGATGTTGTATCGACCCTGGCTTTTTACTTCCACACAATCGTTAGCATAGATAAATGAGATTTGTTTGTAGACAACAACTGGCTTCTATGATGAACACCCATTGTCTTATCAGACCAACGGGTCCTGGTAAGTAAATATTTACATACTGTTGGCGTTTTTTTTTTTTAAATATATAAGACGTGTGGTAAATGGTCACTTCTACTTATAGACTCGCCGATAAGCATGTGACCAACGTATTGACCAACCACTGGCTGTATTCTGCTGCTGATATTGTTATTTATACTGGCTGCTGTGGTCATACCTACTACTTGAACCTTCGTGGACGATGGAACATAGGATTATATCACTGGACCTTTGACACTACGTAGGATTCCATGACCCAGGACTTATTCACTTACCAAAGGATTCTATAACTCAGAACTTACTTACTTACTTACTTACTTTAAGTCCTTTTCAACTGACTAAGGATGGCGGCCAGATACTTAACACATACAACCAAGTTCAATCTCTACAAAATGGTACACATTTAATTCCTAATTTACCATATTCTATTTGTAGTTTGTATTGTATAATCAAAAACACGGATTTCAACGAATTGGAATTGTATATTTGTATTCCTCAATTGAAGCGTTGCATCACACATTTTTTAAAAACTTTTAGATGAGGAGATGAATTCGGTAAATAGCAATGAAATGATATTTCACTTTTGCGGAATTTGCACATAAATATTATTAACTGTTGAATATAGAGGTAATGGGCTATAAACTCGGAACACAGGGTACATTGAAGTGCATCTGTCGATTTTTATTCAATAATTGTGCGAATAAGAAGGAAATTTCTGGAATTATTATACATAAGCAATTTACAATCATTGACGTAAAGTAAATTACCTCCCTCTATCTCTGTTTCGCCCTGTCTCTGCCTCTCTCCCCTCTCTCTCTATCACTCCGCCGTTATACATATATATATATATATATATATATATGTGTGTGTGTGTGTGTGTGTGTGTGTGTTCCTTATTTATCTAGTTAATAATTACATAATTTCTCTCTCTCTCTCTCTCTCCCTTCCCATCTCCCCCTCTATGTAACAAAGCATTTAGATATTGATGTTTAGTATGTATATATCTTTTTATATCTTCCTATTAATAATCCATCTATATATCGAAATCTTAAACACTTACAGATATGTTAATCCTTGCTTTATGAATAATACAGTATATTAGGAAAACATTTTTAAGATGCGTTTTGTCCTTTTCTGTTAATTGATTGAATCTATGTTTCACCTCTACACTTGTGTGCATGCTTCTCTGTTGATATATACTGAACACACACATACATGCATGCGTACCACACACACACACACGCGAATATACACACTGACATAAAACAATACATACATAAATATATATGTATTTGCTATTATGCCCATAAATAGTTGACATTAAATAGTTGATCTATGTATGAAAACATACGTACATATATTTATATTGACACGCATCCATAAAAAATATGCACATCTTACGTCATATAAAGACTCAGGATGCATATATATTTAAGCACTTACACATATATAAATATAGATAATGTATAGCCCCTGTGCATAACATTACATTTATATATATATATATATATATATATATATATATATATATGTGTGTGTGTGTGGTGTATGTGTGTGTGTGTGTGTGTGTGTGTGTGTGTGTGTGTGTGTGTGTGTGTGTGTGTGTCTGTGTGTGTGTCTGTGTGAATATATATATATGTATATGTATGATGCAGGACATAATGTGTATATCTAATTGTATTCACTTAATATATGAATAATCTACTCTCTCTTTATATATATATATATATATATATATATATATATATATATATATATATATATATATATATATATATATATACATGTGTGTGCGTTTAGGTGTGTGGAAAAAGAAAACTATGCATATAGATATATATGTATATAAATTCGCTTATGAATTATTTCTAATGATTACATTAATATTACGTGAAAATATAAAAATACTCTTTGAATAATATATTTTTCTTATATCATAAAATAGAACAAGGAATTGCTTGGATTCGCAGATATACAATGCACATGTTTCTAGTTTTTTCCCTCACAAATCCTGTAAAAATGAAAGATAAAAGTAAAGAGTTTGTTAAAGCGCATCATAAGGATGTATATATATTTATTTATTCGATCGTGGAGGAAAGCCAGTGCAAAGGTAAACATTAAGCCGTGTTAAATCTGCGCATGCTTCGAGAGAAGAGTCAATGCATAAAAGGCAGTTGAGGTGAAAATGAAAAGTAAAATATACCCTACAATTGCTTGGAAGAGCATAAATGGAAAATGAAAATGCTATGCAAGATTTTGAAAATAACAAAAAAACAACCAAAAGAAAAAACAACAACAGTGCATTGCTTTTCTGACAATGTCACAAACTTAACAGAAATCACTTTAATTCAGAATGTAAATGAAATTTCTGCTGTCGACTTAAATGCATTAATATATATATATATATATATATATATATATATATATATATATATGTTGGTGCATGAGGGCGAGGGGTAGGAGGGTGTGTGTGTACCCTAACGCAAGAAAACTTGAAATCTTTGTGGTACTTTTATTTGACGAATACAGTTAAAACGCTTTTCCCAGAGAATAAAAGTATTTTTTGTCAAATTTCAAGCTAAATTATAACTTGTAGGGTATTCGATGAAGGTGTGCACGATCGTCAAAATATCCATGTAACACACGCAGATACGAGTGTGTGTGTGTGTGTGTGTGTGTGTGTGTGTGTGTGTGTGTGTGTGTGTGTGTTGTGTGTGTTGTATAAGTGCTTGTGTATGTATGTATGTATGTATGTATGAATGAGTGAAATTCTGACACTAAAAGTGCTCTCTCACCCTCCTTATACGTGTGTGATATGATTATATATATATATATATATATATATATATATATATATATATATATTAAGAGATAGACAGACAGACAAACAGACAGACAGAGGCAGAAACGGAGAAAGACAGAGAGAAAGGGAGAGAGAGAGTGAGACAGACAGACAGACAGACAGACAGACAGACAGACGGACAGACAGACAGAGATCATCTCATCGCAATGACTATAAATGCCTACGAAAAAATAAATATAGATATACGGATCCTGATAATACTGACTGATAGAAGTAGGTTTGAGGCACATTTTTACAGAAAGAAAGCCTCATTGGTTACATATTTTTATCCTGTGTTAAGTAACAGCCTAAAGTTCGTGCCTTTTAAAATATATCGCAGCAATTATGCCCCACTTTCCAGCATCGTTAACGATATAGTTGTCAGGAAAATGTTTTTCCTCATTTCCCAATTAGCGTAGGTGAACTAATTGATGTGCCTTACACTTGGTGAATGAACAGTTTGGTTGAAAGTCGCCAATGCTGAAACTCATTATAAACAGTCTCACTGTGCACGCATCTAATAGGGTCACTAAATAATAGGGCCACTATATAAATAGGGTCACTAAATAATAGGGTCACTAAATGAATAGAGTCACTAAATGACAATAGAGCAGTTGAGTGACACGTTTTGTATAAGATGACAAAATGATAGAATATCGTTGGTTTGATTAAAAGTATACAAAATCTGAATGAGTACAAGTAGCATGTCCATTCTTAGTGGTGGAAACTCATTAAAATAATCCATATCACTCTTAATTTATTTCAATCACTGTCTCTCACTGGTCCTGTATCAAGTTTGAAAGTGGATTCGCTACTTATGTGCATGTCTTGGACGGAATATTCTCTCGATCCCTTCCCTGGTTTAAAACTGTTTCTGTTTCCTAAATTGATTGCCATGCCGCATTTCAAGAATCCATTTTGTCTTAATTTTTACTTATTACAGGAAAATACATACTTTTCCCATAGGTATCAATGTTACGGGAAATGCAAACTGTCTCGATCAGTACTTGAGCTCAGTTAGGCGAATCCACATCCTTCGACCATAACTGTTACGTGACGAGCGCCTTTATATTTCCCTTTAAATGTTACGTATTTCCGCGTAAAAATATAGATTAGCCAAACACTTCTTTTGCAACATGATTACATTGCAATATGTCACTGAGCAGGGAGCATTAATGCAGTGGTTGGAGCCCGTTACTCTAATAGGAATCTATGGCACCAGTACTGTTACTTTTGTTGTAGCCGCTGAAAATACATTTGCGGTACGGGGGCTCATCTGAAACCCAACCTGTCTAATTTCTTCTGGGATACTGAGCCTGATCTATTGCCCTTCTATTCCGAAATTCTTGTTGTAAAACGATCAAGGTCATAGAAAAAAAGGGGATAAGTAACGGTGATTGATAGGTTAATATTAACTTTCTGCTCAGATATTTAAAAAGATCTCATAGAATGTAATCAGTCTATTTAGTTGTTCTACTATGTAGTTATAGAAGGGGGGAAATATATGGGAGGAAAGAGATATTCGAATCAAGAAGTTCCTGCTGAGGTGGGACCAAAAACAAGAGAGTTCAGTCTTCTCACAAGCCAGACTTTTTTTTTGGTCAACACATTCTTCGTCTTCGTCTAGTAGCTGGAAAATCCGTCGTCGTAGTCGAAATAATCTTTAACGGTTCAAAATCGCATTTCCTATTTAGTTTTGTTTCTGTTGAACTAAAATCCATTTATTTACTGGGCCGTTCGCAAAGCGCTTCGTCTTCCTCCCCAGCAGTCGACTCACTTGTTATTTATGGACATATTACCCAAACATCCGGGCACATTAGTCGAACCTCGCGTCCGTCCAGTGCCCAAATCGCATGTTTTTGCATGCAGGAGGACGCGAGTTCGATCCCGGCAGGCAAGACAATGTCTTGCTCTTTTTCCATTCTCGTTCTCCGTCATTGTAGTCTAGACACACACTTGATGCGTAAAAGATTAACAATGAAGTCTCAAGTATGACAATGAAAGAACAATAATATTGTTGAAATTGCAGTCATTCTAATATTATCACTTGTAGTAGCATCACTAATAATCTTCACAACAGTATAATCACAATAAAATATATGAGGATTATAATGTAATAACAACTGTCTACATACAAAATGAAATGATATTATTAACTTCTTACCATAGGAAATAATTAGTGTAAAAATTTGTAAGTATGAACAATGACCATCAAACTATCATAATTCTTAGAGAAAACGTGTTAGGGCTCTAATGATACCGATGATAATATCTAATTATGGGTACTTGGGAAAAAATAACAACTAATAAATACGCAGCAGTAAATAAAGAAAGTGTCCGGACTCGCTTTTCTCATAATTAATCTCATCAATGACTATGTTATTAATCTTATTTCAAAGGTTAATGGCTAACATGATTGACTGTCACATCTTAGTTATCGAGTTCGAATTACAGACGTGTTATTACTTTCCCATTTAGACTAATACCATTTGAAAGTAATTAACGCTTTCGCCCCCAACTATTGTTTAAATAGTACCATTATTGTCCTTTTTATAAGGGTGACTTTGGCATGAAGATTGATTTGCCTTTAAACAAAGAAACAAAAAAAATCTTAATTCGAGAATTATTTGTGTGAAGTTTATTTCACGTGGAGTTATTCTTTTTCTCTGAAACACATAACCATTGAATCCTAGGAATAGTTCACTTCCTATCAATTTCTACATTCGTTTTTGGGCTCATATTCGCATGAGAAAAATGTAAATGTCCTTCCCACAGAGCCGAAACACACCATTGATGGTGCTGCGGTTTCATAGCAGTCATGTTTTTATATGGTAGACTTGCTAGCCCGATAATTGCAGTTATATTTCCTTCTCCTAGACAGTCTGTCTAACAAGTCCAAAAAGTCTAGTATTTCCTACATTTTAAATATAGCTGGAGGAGAAAGCATGGATTCATACCTTTCAGAAAGACGGTAAAATGAATATAAAACGCACACAAGCTGATTCCGGATTTGAACTGGTTTCATTGTATACATTCCCCAAGGGAATAACCGTTACGACGCGCGCCTCTTACATTAGCATTATATGCTATCGAAATATATATTCTGGTTTCTTTGAGGAGCGAGGAGTAAAGATTGAGGAAATATTTTCAGAAACATGCATTGAACTCTTGAGCATACACTAGGTCAACGATACTTAATGACTATTAGACCTTTCGTCATAATTTTAGTTGTGATTTGTGACGTCTAAATAAAGTAGGGGTCTTCATTTTTTGATCTCCCTTTCTCCCTAAATGTCTTCTTTCACTCTTCTCTCTCTGCAATTTAAGATCTCCCTCTCTCCCCAATTTGAAGAATCTGAAAGATTACAACATAGAACTGCACTCTTACATGAAAACGAGAAAATGTTTCTAAACTACATTATTACAAATAAAGAGTAAAAAAATAATATATGGTATTCTTCAAATTAGACTACCCCATCAACCACTAAGAGATGGTATCACCCCTACTAAAGATAATTGGATTAGACCATTATTTAACGAGCACTTGTAAACATTGCAAATCAAAAATAACCAATAAGCTTTGGCAAGACACGATTGTACATCATCTGTCTCTTTTTTATCTTTTTTTAATCTTTTTTTATTTATTCCGTTCCACTAAACCCACGCCGCTAATTGTGGCAAATATCGACTAAGACAGAGAAAGAATTTTATTGATACAAACGGAACTCTTTGGCTTAAGCCCACCAAATTCTGTGAAGAGGCATAATTCAGAATAAAGAGCACTGCAGACCTGATGCTGGCACGAATAATAACAGCCAGGCATCAGGCCTTTTGAATTATGAAATGAAGCGTTCTAAAGTATTCAAATTCATACCTATGTTAAAATAAAATATTCTCTACTGCTGTTGATTACAGGTTCCTCATAATTTATAGCTTTTTGCAGGAAGAGACAACGAATGCCTCATGCATGTAACGGAACACATTTAACTCCAGCATAATGATGTTTTATATCACCAAATGTATTTCTGTTCATTTTTTTCATCATATCACAATAAAATAAAGGCTTAGCGCGAAGCTTATCATAATAGGAAATGGATTTGATAACACATGTTAAAATCCTTGTCGATGTTGTTTGCATTTCACTTTCAATTAATACCTTGGGAAAGTCATGAATAAGTATGTTATGATCCCAGCTAAGGATAAAATAGTAAGGCGAAATAGATTTTTGAGCATTAGACCTTTTGTCATAATTTTAGTTGTGTTTTGTGACGTCTACATAAAGTAGGGATCTTCATTTTTTATATCTCCGTCTCTCTCTCTCTAAATGTCTTCTTTAGGAGAAGGAACCCTCCAAATTCAAATGTCATACTGCACTTCAAGAAGGGCTAGTGGTATAGCCACCTAATTTCCTACGGATACTAATTTGACATTGGAGCTATTTTAACAAATTACTTTTTTGAAAAATAAAAACTCGTTCATATAATTAAACGGATAAAATAAATGCATTGGATCCGTCACGTTATCTCCTCAGAAAAAATATTGTTTTATCTAACTGTATGGGATTCAGAAATATCACCAACACCAACTAAAAGGTTATGTCATTTTTTTTTCATTATTTCTTTCCCTCTAAATTTTTCAGTTCGCCAAAAATAAAGACTTGATAAAATTACGATGCCACCAAAGTAAAATGAGACTCGAAAGGGTTTAAGTCTTCACAAAAATATGGATCGGCGTTATTTAGTCAAAATCAGACATGAAGGTATTTTCTGTTGGCGTTACTATTTTATTTTTTTTTAATTTGCAAGTCAGCGGAAATAAAGCATTTAAGTGTATTGTTCATATAAAACTATCACTAAGATTTGCCATTTTCTTACGTTACAGTACAAACACATATACTTATTTAAAGTAGTTAAATAATTTTTATATAATAATAAAAGGTTTTTAGAAGAAAGAAATTTGATAAAAGTGTGTTAATGTTAATTACATTCACTAACAAACGAGATGATTAGTCTTATGTAAACGTCTACAACCTGATTTGATATCGGGGAAAGAAGGAGAGGAAACTGGGCTGCAAATCGTGCTGCTTAACGAACTACGCCTTTTCATTATCAAATGGGGATTGGCGCCTTCGCAGTTAATTGCTCAGCGCTCGATTAACACCAAAATCATTCAATACTGTCTGTGAGGGGATTAATAATGTGTCAAAACGATAGAAATTCGGTAAAAAAATCCGATATCCTTAGCTAGCTTGATTTCTCGACCTTTGTGTAAATGTCTGAAAACTCCAAAGCCACAAGATTTAATTATAAGTCTTTAATCTACCACAAAATGGATTCGACATTATCAATGACAGGATAATTGTAATTAGATCAATAAGGTGTATCTATATGCTGCCAACCACTTCTACGTACAAGAGACGGCTGAAAAATAATGTCTCAAATCAGATAAAACGAAATTTTAGACCAGATACACTAAGGAAAATGCTATCAACATGAATAAAATTTATTTTCAACATAGTCACCAGTGCCATTTTTTTTTGCAAAATATTAGTTGGTGATTTTTGTTAATATTTCAGCTAATTAACCAGTCGCAGTTTTTGATCGAAAGTGTACAAGCCACGAATCAGCTCAACAATTAAGAAAAAAGAAACGAAACGAATTTCGAGAACTGAATTTGTTTTTTTTATTTTTATTTTATTTTCAAGTTCTTTGAGCAGTTTATTTCTTTATTAAGTAAAACAATTTTGGTATTAAAGATAGATTTTAAGAATTCTGTGCGTTGGCACTGATGAATAGACCCTTTAATATAAGGTAAAATACCTTTCTTAAATAGCGTCATATAAGCAGCAATTTCAGTTGAAAATTAAATGTGGGATACAATTAATTGGAGTCACCATTGAATGATCATTTTCAGAGTGAGTGGTGTTCGATACGTTGCAATATTACAAAGACATTGTGCACTAAGACCAACGTCATCAAAATGATGTGGAAGTATCTTTAAATGACTGTATTGACTGATGATGATGACTAATGTGATAAACTTTCGTCACGGTCTGCAGAATTTCCCCTTCTAATCTACTCAAACCCAGGTTCATTCTCTTAGGACAGATTAGTTGTTTGCAGGTGTGGACCAAGGAAAAAATGAAGCCAATAAATTCCACGAATATATTTGCTGTTTTTTTTTTATTTGCTCATTGAATCCTTCCAAGTTACTTTTGAAAATCAATTTAGGCATCGATTTCTTATTTTGAAATTCCAGACGGTAGACGAAATTCCCTTATCCAACTCAGTATTTAAACTGCCAGTTGATAACACTTCCGTTCCTTGCGATTAAATTCTACTTACTACGATAGTCTTGAATTCTGTCTAGTCAGTCTAGCAACCCCACTGTCTATCTGTCTGTCTGTCTCATTCAACTTGTCCCCCTGTCTTTTGTTTTTTGCCTTGAATATATGTAGTTCGGAATTCCAGAAAATAATACAGTTTCACCTACTCGGATCAGCGAAAATACCTAAAAACGGTACCTTAGTTTACTGATCTCTGACCAAATAAGCACCGAAAACGTCACTTTATGAGCGAATTAAAAAACAAGTTAGCCTTTTATCCCTATTGAGGAATCCTTCTCGTTCTATTTTATCACCTATCATAACTACCCTAATTTATTTAGCGATCTTTGATATTACAATACACACCCATCAGTAAATTTACATACTATATAAACGCTACCTATGCCTCTATCTCTATAGACACACACACAAACACTCACACACACACAAATATATATATATATATATATATATATATATATATATATATATATATATGTGTGTGTGTATGTGTGTGTGTGTGTCGTTAAACTCTACTGACGATTCTTGTCGGACGAGATTTTGTTCGATCCTTTCTAACTGTCTGGCCAACTTGTTAATGTCTGGGTGGAATTGGTGTAGCAATCATCCACCAAAGGTTTCTTCAGGAGAGCTTTCAACATGTCTTTGTGCAATCTTCAGGTGCGAAACTGATGGAATGTTTCCGTTCTCACTTTTAAAATGAGCAGTAACAGTAGGAATTAGTATACGTTGTTTTTACTTTGGAGAAGTCTCCTACTGGGAATTTAAATTTATACACGGGTTTGGTCTCATTAAGACGAGTGGTTTTGGCGGATGAGTTGCTGCATGTGACATGATTGGCGGTTTTAAACTTTTGGTAATAAATAATTAACTTTACTTTTCTGTTGATGTCGGTGGAAGAAACATTATTACGTATTATTTTTGTAAACGCAGTTTCGTCCAGTTTATAGTTTCGGTGCCTCTGATTACGGTAATATATGTTTTGGGTGGAGCTATTGAGTGTGCTATTTTTTTTTGCTGTGGTTAATGTTATAAATGGTTTATCGGATTTGTTCATCAACAAAGTAGTTGGGGAATTCATTATTGATGAGAGTTTGTTTAATATTTTTCAGTTCGGAAAGGAATATTGTTTTAGAAGAAGTACGATTTGCCCGGGTTATTATATTGGTCACACGACGACCACATTATCATACAGATTAACGCTACACCTAACTGATACGAACTGTATAATGCAACACTTAAAATCACATTCATGCGCCCCCTCTAACTGTAGCGAGATCGAACGGCCAAACTCACAAACCTGTGATGAGCCAACAACGGTCCGTCGATCGAAGAGACAGCGGGTGGCATGTTGCACATGTGGGCGGAAGAACAAAACATGTGACGAGTCCGACTAGTTGTGGAAGTAAAAACCGTGAGTGTCCCTGAGGCCGCAATTTATAGTAGCAAGTCTCGTAGCTGGCGAAACGAGAGTTGTGACGCGTTTCGGCCAGACCGAGTATAAAAGGAAACAGTTGGACAGTGGCGATGTGGCAAAACACGACGAACTTATTTTGTTAAAGATCTTCAAGTGTTACGTTGTCTTTCGTAGAAGCAGAAGTACATTTCGTTTGCTAGACTAATTACCAAAAGATTTTAACTGAAAGTACACTCACACTGCACAAAGAAAAAAAAAAAGCAAACAAAAACTTCAAATAATTGAAGCTCTATATATCAAACAAAACAAACCCACCTTAAACAAAATAAACTTTGAAACAAGTCAACATGTCCTCAAATGACAATAATTCCACGCCTATCCTTCCACCATTCCCCTTATATTCTTACAAACTTGTTACCCCCTCCTACAAATCTCTATTGCCACTGTTCGTTTAAACAGAACTTGTGAATCCCTCCTACTACTAATTCCTACTGCTACAGCTCGTTTTAAACGCGAGACAACGGAAACATTCCCTCAGTTTCACACCTGTAGATGGCACAAAGACATGCTGAAAGCGCACGTGAAGAAACCTTTGGTGGATTGCTACACCAATTCCACCCTGAAATTAAAAATTTGGCCAGACAGTTAGAAAGGATCGAACAAAAACTCGTCCGACAAGAATCATCAGTAGAGTTTAATAAAACATGTTTAAAACAAAAAATGCTGCCGAAATATACTTTCTCGGCTAGGTGAGATTCATACCAAGATATATATATATATATATATATATATATATATATATATATATACATATATATATATATATGTGTGTGTGTGTGTGTCTGTGTCTGTGTCTGTGTGTGGTTTGTAAGGTGTTAATTCATTTTTAACCCCTGCACATTTGATCTTATGTTCCATTTGTAATACTTAGCAAACATTAAATAATTGAGGTATTCTCAGCTGAACCGGAATCCTTAGAGATAAATATAAACTGAATGTTTTCAAATGTGTTTAAGGTATGCAGTGGTTATCTGATTCTTAATCAAATTTTCTAAACTGAAAAAATAAACAGTTTCATTAATTTTTCTATCCACCTTGTATACATTACTTTATACTGTTCCACCTTGTATACATTTACTTTATACTGTTCTTTTTTCTTTTAATTGTCACTCATAAGATGCACATTTCGCTTTGTGTCTTGCAAAATTAATCTTTCTAAGTGTTGCTTTGCTTTTATTATGTTGCCGCTTTATTGCTACTTTTCCACGAGTTGTTAACTGCATCGCATTCACTGACGTACCGTCTCCTAAAAATCTTTGTGATCTGAGATTTTCGCACTTGATTTGCGTTTGGTACTGTCTTGAAGATAATTACAGACATCGGTTTAGGCGGAATCCGTTTTCCGAACGTGCCGCACTGGAATAAAAGAAAACCAAAGCATTTTACATTTAAAGTAATGTTAACCATTCATTCTATGAAGGAAATCTTTTGACAAATGGCCCATTCAACAACTATAGCTTCAATCAGCCGGAAAAAAACATTGCTCTGCATAAATCTTCATCAATGAAAGTCTCTATTCCTATAACAAAAACATTTAAGACTTTTTTTTTTATTACAGAGATTGACAAAAGATTCAAACACTCAAAGAGGGAATATGTCCATACGAATTCAGCTATTCAGAAAGTATGTCCATACAAATAACATGTCAATAAAAATAATAAGTACATACAAATAATATAGTCAAACAAATAGTAAGCCATATAAATATATATAATATATCCACTCATATTCAACTCGCTATTTGATGATTAAATTGTCACTGGTGTCAGATTAGCTGTTTGGTTTCATGTCATTCTATTCCTGTTGGGTTATTTAATGCAATTATATAATTTCCACTAACAAATCTATTAATAATGGAGATTCGCTTCCGGTTTTTGTCTATAACAAAAACTACGTCACTACTTACGTCACTATACCCGAAATCGTCATAACATAGTGTTAAGAGGTTTTAAGGGGTCAAATAAGAACAAAACGACGGGTAACAAATGTAGGAAAATGTATTAACAAAAAAGTAGACAATACAATACAGAGAAGTGGGAATTACGTCCGACAAATAGACTTGTGAGCTGACTCGCATTGGCTTACTCTCAAGCCACAATTGTCCCTATTACTTAGAGTAACTCGTCGGCGCATTCCATTAGTCTTATAGGGTGTATCACCTATAACACATAGAATAAATACATTCAAAATTTGAGCATGCAACATTAGACAGTCCTCATTGCTTTTTAAAACAAGTTTTAATAGATACACCCCCAGTATCATATATTTATATATAGTTTGTTTTATTTTAATAGATATTCAAAGTTAATAGAACTTAGTTTCGATTTCAAATTGTTTTTTTTTTTACTCCTTTAATAAATTTGATGATTTCATGATTTATGATTCAAACTCTCCGACATTTAATTTTTAACTTCCACCTCCTCAAGCAATATCTTTCAAAAAGTTATCTTTACATCGCCCGGAAGGTGTTTTTTATTTTGCTAGTACTAATAATATCGCGTAAATAGGTATAGTTCAACTAATTAATAATACAAATTATTCGTAGATATTTATAAGGTATTATAATTAACTATTCCTATTTCGTATTATAATTAACAATTCCTATTTCGTCATTATCATTCATTTGTATATGGCTTCAAATAGTTCAATATAATATTAATAATTGGTAGACACAGTTATAAAGTTTCACGTATTCCTATTTAATCCTAAATTTGTACATAAGAATTCTAGTTCAAGTAACCAATATCAATTCCTTGCAACCAATCCGAACTGTAAGAGACTACTCACAACAAAGATTACACAAAGCGGATTCAAGTGTTCCGATATAAGAATGATTCTTTTCAAACATGTATATTTGAGGCCTAGAATCGACCCTATAAGTAACTACCATTCGTCACTGTTCTAATCAGGTAATTAACTTAAGGCATTTATTTATTTGCGTGTTTACGTGTCAACATAAATTTGTCCATCCTATTTCAAAGCAGTGTTCTAAGAGGATGGTTGAGTTTGATGTTAAAGTCATTTGGGGTTAGTGCCTGAAGAGATTATATCCTTCATAATGTAGAATGTGTTTTGTTCAGTTAATTCTAGGATGGTGAACTACGCATCCCTGTGAAAACCACTGGCGTTATACACACACACGCACACACACAACGTATATATATATATATATATATATATATATATATATATATATATATATATATATATTAAGCTTTTAGTCTACCACTAGGTGTTTTTATACGAAACACCTGGATTCGTTGCATGTGTCATTTCCTTTGTGCCAGGTTTTGTGCCTAAATTTTCGGATATTGTGGCCAGAGCTATGGCCTCGGTAGCGTGTGTGTCTGTTTCGTTTGTGTTAAGAGTGATGTAGTTTGGGTTGTGATATTGTTGAGGCTCCGTAGCTCAGCGGAACGCGCACCTTATTTGACAGCGGGAAGGACGAATGTTTCATGTTTCTTCGTCTTTGTCTACTGTCATAATAGATTATGGGGTGGGTCGATGTCATCGATACTTATAGTGGTTGTTTTGTCACCTCATCAATAGATGACAGACCTTACTCAAACCTGCAGTTTGTATGTATTTAAGAAATGTATCGTTGTCCCGGACATCTACATCACCAATTCAGTTCAATAAATTTCAGTTTAGTCAACATCATTACAACCTAAATTACGTCATTCATCAATGTCACCCACGTCACAATAAATAAATCTTCTCTTAATATATATTCAAAATAAATGAAATACAATAAAATTTATCAATGGAAGATAAAAGAAGCTAAAAAAGAACTTAAAATGCAACAAGGGCATTGATGAAAGTTTAACACTTGGTACTACTTTTCAATCTAATTCTTGCTAGCAGCTCTTTTTCAAGTTGTAGATGTAGCGTATAAGGTCAACTAAGTAAAATATTTGGCGAGATTTTCTGCCGGTCGGTTGAAGAAATCTCGTAAAGGGAAGACACAATTTTCACTGGCTCCCTAGGCCTATTATGGACGGTGTAAAATTTACAAACTGAGTGAGAGTTTATTGATTTCCTCATGAGAAGAGTAGCAGTGAATGGGTTTCATTCTGAAGATAAACGCAAATGTCCAGCATTTCCCCATTCAACGTGAATAGTTTTGGAAGATATTTTCTCAGAAAGAAAATGCGTGTGAAAGTGGAAGAAATGTAGCTGAGTGAGAGTTGAATTCAACCGAACTATTCCCTTTGATTCGTCCTTACGGCCACAATGAAAAGGAGGCACCAAGCCTGTGAAGAAAAAGGTTTTCTAATGTTGTTTAAATTACGACATGCTGAAATACGCAAACAAGAATCTTTGTCAATTTGTGATATGTAATAAGAAAAGTGAAACTTTCGATAGGAAAAGTGAAACTCAAGGACCAGCAACAAAAGTCTTGAAATTATCTTAAAATCTTATCTAAAAGAATTAAATAATTGGGTTCATACAATTCTCAAACTTACATAAACAATATTAGTAATACATTTTGTCAAGTAGTAAATCTAGTAGAGGAAATTATATTTTGTTCTTTCTTTGTATATTTAATTTTATGAAAATATGTCAAGAATAGTAAGCTGCTTCTTATTGATATGTATACTTGCTAATTAATTAATTACACTGGTTTACAAAAAATATTTTTTGTCTGAGGCAAAAATGTGAATAAGTGTTTTTTTACTAATTTGGGTGTGCTGGATTCAAATTTATAAACGGTTTCGCTCTATCACTTCTAGTTTTCTGTCTTTTAAATAGTCTCGTTTTAGTATATACAGACTATATACGTGCTTATTTCAACAGTTGCAGCAGCTTATTATAGATAAAGCAGGATATATAAAGAACATTGACGGAATAAATATACTTGGATGACACAATGTACAGAATTCAGAAAGGATTGGCCTTGTTGAGGCATCCTCGATGTTTTGACGAGCTTGAAGCCATTGGAGAATATGAAAAAAAACAAAAAAAAACAAAGTAAAATTAAATCATATGTAAGGCAATAAAATGTGCGTTGTTGGGAATTGTAACACAAATATATACCCAAAAGATTGTGTAACACAATTGTCGAGGGACACCTGAGGTGATGAGTAAAAACAGATTTCAAATCTGAATTCAGCACCCCCTAATTAGGTTAAAACAGCTATTTTTGTACTTGCCTCAATTTCTTTGTAAACCAGTGTTATTGAACTTTACTAATAAGTTCCTTACTAAACTTTTCACAATAATTGTTATTCAATAGGAATTCCAAACACCACATGTCCATCCCAGTTATTAACTTCTGTCGTATAGCTGCCAAAAGTTCAACTTGATCGAAGTACATTCGTGGGAATTGACAACTACAGAACGTATGTACATACATAGTGGCCTACATTTATTATAGACACCGGGTATAACGCAAATGAATTATATTATATAGATATGTAATTGGCAGCTGAATCTCGTGACTTTCTGTTGATCTTTTCTATATGGTGACGCTTCCTAATTGATGAAGCGCTAACTCATTAATCATTCAAGCAAGAAGCAATCCCGTCCTGTCCCCAAGGTGACTCTCTCTCATTTGTCTTTATTGGAATTTTCAAATCATTAAGGATTCTACACTAAACAAAGAGAATTTACTATATCTTAGCTCGACACAAAATTATTAAGAAAGGACTAGTGGTTCTGATGTCTCCAGCAATGGATATTTTCTTACGTAAATGCAAACTCTGTGGTGGAGTAAGGGTTAACAAAATTAAAAATTGAATCAGTGAATCGTGTTCGGATCTGGCTAAGAATGTTCACCTATATAGAACATGAACCGCAATATACATGTTCGTAAATATTAAGTAGACCAGAAAGTTTCGAAAACTGCTGAGAACCTCCTACATTCACTATATCATCGAGAAAGAAGTGAAATAAGTTAAATGATTAAATTAGAAAGAAAAAACGACGAAAAGACACAAACTGAAACGATGTTGCAACAACTGATAATCAACGAATTTTGCCATGACAATTTTGGATAGTACTGAACAACAAAGGGTGTTTCATAAACAGAATGTTGTGTGAAGGAAAACTCAGGAACAGACATGGATATAGTTAATTAACTAGCCGTGAGAGCCTTGGTACAAAGAAAAATTGTTGGAGCTTATTGTCAAATAATATTTGTTGCATCCAAGGTCAGCCAGACTATGAGATACATCATCATCATCATCATCATCATCATCATCATCATCATCATCATCATCATAATTCAACTTTTGAAGAGTTTCAAGCATGCACGACTTTCCTCCAATAACCTGAGATGATTGCTTGATTTGCAAAATTCTACTCGATACTTTCATTATTTGATTAGTTTATTTATTCATTTATTTTTATTTAATTTTTTCATGTAAATTACTTCCATCATCTTCATTTACCACCGCGCAACGAACTTTGTTTTCTCTCCCATCTTTCCAGTATTTTTTCCATTTTCCGGAACTTGTCCATGGATTTCCGTTTATCATGCTCCTGGTATCCATTCATTAATTAATTAATTACCTTTTGGAGAAAAAATCCCCATGACGTCGTTGACAGGTAGCCCACTCTAATTGCATTATTAGGCTCCTATCAGCTGCTAATTACGCACAAGATTTGATTAACTAGGAAAACTACGAAAAGATAAATTGTTTACAATGAATTAGTATGAATAAAAATAAAATTATATCCGCGATCTCTGCATGCAATCTCTGTCCACGACATGTAATTGTAGGAAGTATCGTTAATTTTCACTAGAGCTTTGATTCAAACACGCCGGTAAAATCGACCCTGCGAGAAATTACCTTAAAACTAATTCTAAACGAATAAAAAGAGGAAATAATCTAACTTTTCTGGAAACGTCATAGGAAAATTATTCTGATATTCCTTATTTTGGAAATAAATTTAAATAATGTCTTATATGAAAGGAAAATGTAATTATAATATTCATGTACATATTAGCAATTTTATTTATGTTCTTTCTTATATTTACTTGAAGATATTTTTACCCTTTGAAAGTGTTAACTGGTGATTTATCAAGTTGTCTCAGATAACCAACAATTTTCTAAGAATCATAGTTCTTCATAACGGTGATAAGGTCTGGATTGATGTGATTCTTCCTTCTGATATCCAATTCTTTCAGTTTCCCTTCCTTGGAATCGTTCCAAACGCAACATTTTCAGATGATATCACCGTCACCCTTAGAGATATTTCCAGCTCTCTAGCAATATCTAAATATTTGTCTATCTTTTTTGTTTTCTTTTATGTTGGACTCTTCTTAATATTCAAGCTGATTTTACCATTGCTGAGATCTGTTTTCCATGATCCTCAGTCCCCCCACTCCTTTTAGGGCATTAAAGATGCCTTTTTGGATTTTTATAGCTAGCGTTTGTCTTAATTACAATTTCACTTTTCAGTTTCCCATGATTTTTAAACAAATTTATTTGATTTAATGATAAGACTCTTACGGGTACTGATACTCCGAGTCAGAGTAATCCTGGTAGTAATTAGAATTAAGCTGTACAGAAATGGAACATTACCATTAGATGCCTTTTAGTGTCACACACAGGCCACCTATTTTAGAAGACGGGATGACCACTCTGCAAGGAATGCAGTCAGCGTATTTTATGCTCCAACCAACAGGGCTACTAGTAGGTGTACTGTGATGTATGTATTGTCATTATCACCCGTGGCACTCCTTGTGAGCTTTTTCACACCGATAGTAATTCTCTCCAACATTATTCTCAGTATCATAGCCACTCTCAACCTTGCTGTGACCTTGGGAGTCTCAATCCTTCCCCCATTTTCTACTTGACTCAATTTATTTTCCAGTTTCTTCAGGCTTGTTTCAGGGTACCAGATTTAATTGGTATTACTCTCACCTTCATATTCCAAAACATTTCACTAAACTCAAAGTAAGGTATTTACATACTTTTTATTTTCCGTTAACTCTGTGATCTGTGGAACAACAAAGTCTAATAAGTGAAGTCTAAAAAAGTAATTTTCATTTTATTAGGTACAACTAGATCTGGTCTTCCGGTGTGGATTCATGATTTTGTGAGCCTGATTTTCCACAATCGCCTCTGGGCTGTGCATATAACATTTTTCTGTATAATCAAATTTTTGTGTCTTGCACAATTCCCAATAGATCACCTACTCTACATAATCCTGCCTGTTGTTATAATCCTTATGTGCCAGTTTGGCAAAATTGCCGGGAAAAAAAACGGTCAAACAAATAGACAAATCAAATATGAAAACCCCAGGAACGTTAGGTTTCTGGTCGACATCAA
The DNA here is from genome assembly GCA_023376005.1 of Doryteuthis pealeii. Taxonomy (NCBI): domain Eukaryota; kingdom Metazoa; phylum Mollusca; class Cephalopoda; order Myopsida; family Loliginidae; genus Doryteuthis; species Doryteuthis pealeii. The sequence goes on along the minus strand of CM042145.1, from coordinate 605,573 downwards.
TCCATAGCACCATGATATATCTTTGATCGATTAAAAACGATACCTTGTTTGGCATTTGAGTCTGCGGCATCAACTTTATCGATGATATGATATATAACATAATGGATTATGAATAACAAAATGGCTTTACACTGTAACTTCTCAGGTGATTTATTACATCTTTCAAAATAAGACAACATTGTCAAGGCAAAAATAAATAATGAATAAATAAATAAAGTTTATGACAGTGCCATATAACGTAAATATCCATCCAAAACATGTTTTTGGTAATGATTTAGAAAATGCTTTCTTTGTGAGATTTCATTTGTCCCATAATCAACAGTTAATTATTTTTTAGTCTAATTTTATGGCATGTATAAGTATTGACCTGCTTATAGTATATCACTTATGAATGTGTGGAAGTCTGTCTCAAACATAAGATCATACAAGTGTTCAAAATATTGTTATAAAATGTATTTCTAAAACACTGAATGAAAAAAGAAAGGAAAACCCAACCTTAGGGGAGACTTGATAGATTCCTTTATTATTCTAAAGTCTTTTTGATTTCACTGCATAATAAAATGAGATAAAGAAACATAATTTTTACAAAGCGGAGTAAACATCATTACTGGCTAAATTATATGCCAGCATATTCATCGAAATTTCAAAGAATCAGAATATAGTGAATGGTGTACAGACTACACGGCATAAACATATCTTGGTAAATAAGAAATGCATCGATAGTATTCGTATAATTGAAATTGGAATTTAAAATTCTTCTTCATCATTTTGAATTGCCTATTATCTTGCAAATGTCTTACAAAAAGCCAGAGTTAATTTTAGCCAGAAGTAATCGGTTTGCTTTTATTTTGAGAAAACCTACATCCTGTTTTTAAAAGCCGAATTTTGCTCAATTTCAATTTCTCTTTTATTATTATGGAATTTGGTTTGAGAAATTAACATTCCTCTTCCAATGACATTGATCATACACCATCTGTGAACTTTGCACTTGTTTCGTACGTGTAAAGACACAGTTTTCAATGATTAAGATATCTTACTATTTTGATGTACTTACGACATTCATTGAAATGTGTTCTCGAGCACAAGATGATGACCATTCAATATATTTTTTCAACAGACTCATTTTGCGAGGTAACCAAAATACAAGTTCGACATGGACAATAATTTCAAGTGTAAATTTTAGTAATATTTTTGTTTTAGAAATTTTAAGATATAAATTTAATATCACATTTCTTCATTCTCTTTCCCATTAGGTTTAAATTTCGCTGACCAAAGAGGGAGTATTATCCCTCAACAAAATAGGTCCTTGTATGACACTAAACTATATCTGATGGAGAAGCTTTAGTTCTGGAAATATACCTTCCCATTCTCTTGTTTTAAAATTATTCTAAGGAATAGTTCTTATACAAAGTCAGAAATACATTATTATTAGAACGTAATAATTTTGAAAAATAACACATCATTTGAATAGACCGAAAGATAATTCCAACTGATACTAAGACCGGCTCATTGACTTCCTATACAATCTGGTTTCTTTCAATGGAGTTAAAGCCGACACTAAATTGACATCTTAATAAGCAGATGTCTTATCTCTGCGCAGAATAGGATTATGTATTGTCTTCATTGCAAACATTATAGATCTTAATCTAGTTGTTATTTTACGCATTTGAACAGGCATTTAGTAAGACGGCAAAAAGCTATGAGCCAATCATTGCAAATTGACACCCATTCCCATTAATAAAAGTTGCCGAGTATCATCGACCTCAGTTTTTACCAAAAACTGCCAAATCTTGAATAAACCCCCCTTTCAGCCTGTCCACATGTTTAGACCGCTTTACTTCCATTGAAGAAATCCAGGTATTTCATGGTTCTCTCGCCTCAAACTGATGATGAATACTACCCCACCTATGGAAATAAGTACCACGACATCTAGGCACACTTTATAAGCTTCACCTACAATAACAGAGTCTCCTCCCCGAACATTTAGTTGGTGAAGAGGACATAAATCTTGCACAAGGGTGATTCAAATTGCAAAAGTTCGTACCGCACCAAACGTCTCTTGTGACGTCTACCTGTTTCTACTTTACACCGAGTGGCTGAGAATGTTGTAATTCGGGTAAGAGAGATGGGGATTTGCGGTTTACGCCACCGTTCCTTGTTATCTTGACTACATTCATTGTTCCAGATTGACCTCTTTGATTCCCGCTAATCTGGAAATCTGCTTTGACCGCAAATCTATGCCTGCTCTGTTGTAATTAACTCAGGCTTCGCTAATTGCTTTGCTTTTCGGTCGACAGGTTATTAAACTGTTACTGAGATAGTAAGACTATTATAGATTATATTTTACTGCACTGATAATGAGACTCCTTACATATACATGTATCATAGGAGTCGATATTATTGTAACGTTTGTTGTTATAAGAAATGGAATCAGCCATCCGACTTTGAATTCTCAACGAGGTTATTTGCTTTTCACCTTGCTATCATGTCCTTGCTGAAGGTATGTTCATCTATACTCCCTTCATCTGTGGGTAAATAGGCCAGATTGGGTTATTTAACCTTCGTTAGGCAACTTGTCTAGGAGGATGAAAACTATTAATTCAAATCAGATTTTTCTCGCTTACAAATAGAACTCGTGTCATAATTTCTTTGTGGTGGAGTGATTGGGTAAATACATACAGAAATGCGCTTTAAATGATTTTATTGAAAATCCCGGTGAAGAATAATTTACTTTTAGAATAATGTAATATATGTATAATTCAAATGTATTGCTAATGTTGTTGCTATAAAAATGCATTGGAATTAAGTAGAGCGGAGAATTGGTTACGATTCTAATCAAACATTGCTGAAAGAAAAATTATATTATTTATACAAACTGTATTTCCTTTCTCTGTTAAGTAAGTTTGGGTATTAAAGGAATACTTCAAGCATTCTACAAAATGGCTAATATAGTTGCTTGTGTGTGCATTTGATATTCCTAAAACGATCTGAGACGACCTGTTCTGCGCTCTGCACCTTCAATGCACGATGTCTAGAACCCCAAACGTTGTGATATTCTGTGCTGGCCAATTTGAGGGCATGAGTCAGAAACAGTAGTCACAAGGATTAAATAAAAACAAACAACAACTACAAGTGTTTGTAAACAAGACGCGGATGGAAGAAGGGGTTATGTGATACTTTAGAAATCTATCTCAACTGGCTGGCTACTGACTTCACCCGTTGTGGATTCGGGGCTAACTACTGCTACCGAAGTTAACACCTCTAGGGCCCGGGGTTGACTGCCTTAGTGCTCGGGTTTAGCTGTATTTATGTCAAACTCTCCTTCCCACCCATCTTCTCCGGACCACACAGATGGCCAGTACTTAAATCAAATCGCCGACTTCTAGTCGTCATTAACCCTTAAAATTAAAGTAATTAAATCTTTTTCCAGGCGTAGTGTCTTCAATATGTCGACCATTAATTTTTTTTCAAAAGAGATTCTCTCATAAAAATAACCTCTTTGCTTTTAATACCTGGGTGCATAAGATATTATCACTAATTGGCCTAACTTCATGGTGGTCGTACAGGTCTCTTAAACGTTACGGCCTAATCTTTGGATTCGTAAAAAGGTCAACCACCCACCCCTTTTACTTATGTCTGGCTTTAACCTATTCTCTTTTTTATTCATTTATTTATGTATTTATTCATTCTGACCATGTTCGTCTTCAATCATAGTATCACAACGACCCATTATTAAATTTTAAACATTTGTTTGTTAAATAATTTCATTTAAGCATAAATTTCAGTTACAATATAAACATAGTCCTTTGATACAATTGCTTGGAGGCGTTATTGAATAACCATTTTCAGAGTGAATGTGCTGCTATACGTTGTAATATTGCCAAGACATTGTATGCTAAGCCTAGCATCACGAAAATTATGTTGACGTATTTTTAAATAACTATTGACTAATGATGACTGATGAAACTTCATCACATTCTACAAACTTTTGCCTGGTAAACGACCTAACCCCATGGCTGTGTAGATTATCTTAATACACAGATTAGTATTTCGCAGATTTAGAACCAGTACAAGCGACAAGTCAAATCCATAAGGAAAAATAGCAAAAAAAGACAAAAAACGAATTTCGACAATAAACATAGTGTCATTATTTTTTCTCGATGTATTTCCGGTCAGGTGGGTTACCTCACCAAATGGATTTAAGCGCCGATTCCTTATTATCACAAGCACGGACGGCCGACGAAATTATTTCCCTCATTCTGCTCAAAGGCCAGTTTCTATCTCTCATGTAAATGTTTTGTTCGACCACAGCGGACGTGGCTGGACAAGTCTGACAAACAACCAGTACTGCCTTTGGCTGCAACTCGTCATTTTATCACATTGGTTTCACGAATATAGGTTGTTTGGGATTCTGTTTTTCACACGCCGACATCCAAATGAAAGTATTTAGTCTACTGGCCTTTGATCGTAGTAGCGTCAAAGACATGTATTAAATAATAACCCTTTTAATCCCATCAATAAATAAATCCCTTTCTATTTTATTATCTATTAAAATATACCAACCTACTTAACTTGTTTAGCTATCGTTTTGATTTTACCATATGCACATGCATTTATATACATCTATATACACTACCTATGCCCCCACCCAAACCGATACAGATACACTCACATCAAAGGCATAAAAGTATTTAGCAATCCCTCCACACGAGTAGGATGTGACAAATGGCAATTTCTTAAGGAGAATTTAGCAGGTTTGAAGTTTTTCTTCTCCTAGACGAGTTGTCTAACCAAGCTCAAAGAGCCTAGTCTGCCCTACTATTTACTCATAGTTGGAGGGCGAATAGTTGGATTCATTTCTTTCCCAACGGTATTAGTGCTAAGTGAAACTAACATCCTCGTCTAGGATTTGAACTCGTCTCGTCGTATCCATTTTCTACGAGGGCAAATATTACACCATGTGCCTCATGTCACATGCATATATATACTTATATGCAACGCTTAAACGCATACATATGCTAATACCCATTATTGCGCCTACACCCATATGCATTATTCACCTATTTGAAACCTAGAGGCTGAATAGCTTATTATATTACACTGAGACTGTCCATATGTTTTATAGCGTTCTAAAGTCTCCATGGAAGGTGGTTATTGGATTGCACAAGAGAACACTATACACATAGCAATTGTTAAATAAAATTGGACACATGTTTTGTGAAGTGTTTCCCACCAGTCGGTTTTTCGACGTAGCTTTAGCTGAGGATTTTTAAAGGCTGATTTTTGAAGGAAAGTATTCTCATTTCTACCACTCAAATAAAATTATATTACTGAAATCTGACAAATTCACGTGGTCTAAAGTTTCCTTTATCGGATGGAGTTGTTGAAGAGTTAATGTAAAGCAAAGACATCAAAATCAGAAGACAATTTTTGAAAACTGGTATTGTCAAATTTAAGCTTATATATATATATATATATATATATATATATATATATATATATATATATATATATATATACTAACATTTCATATATATATATATATATATATATTTGGGAGAATATGTGCTTAATTGAAGTCATACATAATTTTTGAAAATTAATTAATTAATAATTAATGAATTAGGCGGGGATATCTGTTTGTTTGTTTTTGAATGAATTAGGCGGGAATACCTTTTCGTTTGTTTTTTCATTAATTATTAATTTTCAAAAATTAGGTATGACTTCAATTAAGCACATATTCTCCCAGAAATTGTCGGCTAAAAAAAAGCCATATCAAAACACATCGTTTGTTTGTTTACTTCTCATATATATATATATATATATATATATATATATATGGAAAGTAAAAGATAAAACTGGCAAACATCGTAAAAAAGCTTCTGAATATACAGGCTCTTAAGAGAACTGCACATTCTGTTTAGAAGAAATGGTTTGTAGATAAGATTACACGAAGGCCCAAATATTGATCAACGAAGAAAATGGAGTAATATCTGAAAACGGACACCTAAATAAATTTATTTTGTGCTATCTATTCTCTGGTTAATCTCAAGGTGTTATACAATATAATAAATATTACACGGAAACTGTGAATTTATACATGATTCATTTTGTCATTGGAACGTAATATTTATTCAATGTAATCCACTACTCGTAAGCATTTAAACACCCAATTTGCTTCTAACCACTCAATTTGAATGGGGTAAAACCATCAACATTGCGCAAAGAAAAACCAAAGCGTATTAAAATGAACGTAACACGATCTGCATTCAGTCTTGTTTTGTGCCTCTAAATATAAATGTATCTGAATATTTATAAATAAAAAGGTTTGTTCTCAGCTTCAAATATTTTGTTCAGAGTCGATCAATAAAGCACTTTTACGTGTGAGTGTACTGGCATCAGAAATGTTCAGTTTCATTTTATCTTTACAAATTTAAACTAGGATTTCAAAACCTTGTTTCTCTATAATGCAGAAAAGATTTTATTAAATATATTTCACCAGTTTTTTTCTTTTTTAACGACACATCTTTTATATAAACTGATTAAAGCATTATATATATATATATATATATATATATATATATATATATATATATATATGAAGGTAAAAATGGATATTGAATCCGACAATATGTAAGAAAGTTTTATAGAAAAAACAACAAGATGTTAAACATTTTTGCTGACAGATATCTGTTTCGACATTATGAATATGTCTTTTTCAAAGCAACATTGTAAGCGGAAAAACGAAATGAATATATCAGTAATTACAAGGCACAGAACGCTCTCGATCAGTACCGGAATTTTTTTTTAAATTTTAAAAATACATATTTGTTGTTAAAAATAAAATACATTTTTCCTGAACTATTTTGATATTCATTTACATTTTACTACAAACTCTTTTGAGTTTTTATGATAAAAATGCTTAAACATTTTAGAAATAAAATTTATTATTATAAAATATATATATATATATATATATATGTATATATATATATATATATATATATATATAATTCTCATTGGCATTGCAGTCTCGGAAGACTATATAGTTAGTTTTGTTTGGTGTACATGTTTACAAGCCGCTTGTTAGAATAAATCCCTTAGCTACATGCACCCAATGAAGCAGACAGATTGTGGCGGGACAGCTTCTAATTGGCTGAGGGTTGTCCGACTTAAGGCGGGCGGTAGCTGTCCTGTGAGATGAAGACATCTTTCCCACTGACGGTGATCGCCCCTGGCACCCACCTACGACATACGAGAAAGAGCTTATAACTGGTAACTGCTGACCTCCCGTGCTGTACCCTCACAGCACAATGACGAAGGAGTTTTCTCTCCAGGACACATGAAAAAAGAGACTGGGCAAGATGTATGGAGGCCCTGGGTTGCCAAAGCGAGAGGTCCCCCCCTCGATGCCTCGCTGACATGATCCGAAAGAATGGTGATCCAATGTATGCGGCGTCAGTTTGGCTGCGACAGTTGCCAGATAGTGTTTTACACAGTGAACTAAGCCGTGATTTCTGTCAGGGTTTTCTCTCTTAGCCTTTTTCTGAGGATACCCACAAGGCAGCGAGGGTTATTTAGATTATTACGCACCTGGATACCAGCCCAGGTATTTCTATATTCTTGCTCCGCCCTTTCACAGGTTCTGATTTTCGTCCTACTGGGTGTCTAGTCACTCTCCTCACCAGGCAAGATGGATGGGTGTCACCGGTTTAGTCATCTGACTATAAAGTAGATAGTACAGGGTTACATAATACCCATAGCGACCTGGCATGAATATATGTATATATATATATATATATATATATATATATATATATATATAATATATATATATATATATATATATTATTTATAGAAATGCATACAATAGAAACTTACTCGAGTTTCATCATTATGATTGTTTTTGTTTTTGAATTTCTCACCGGAAGTTGTTTTTTCATGAGTATTAAAATGTAAACAAAAGATGCGAATCGATTTGTGGGTATTTATTTTACTATGGTTGTTTAATAAAGTATGGGTTATGAGGCGTAAGTGTGGTTTTATAAGCAAAACCGATTAAAATTATTTATTTATTTTGCATCTTTTGTTTACATTTTAATACTCACGAAAAAACAACTTCCGTTGAGGAATTAAAAAAAAAC
>CM042145.1:524929-592429 GCA_023376005.1 Doryteuthis pealeii | reverse complement strand
GTAACGTTGTCGAAACCTTCTGTCTAATTCACAATTTAAACAATTTAAAATCCATTCAAATACTACTCGTGCCTATGATATGAACAAAAAAAAAAAAATAATAATCCATATAACAATTCAACAATCAACTCAAAGAATTTAAAAACACTAAAACGTTCCTAAAAATGTTCTTTCTCTTTATTTTTACTTTCTTTTTTATTTCTTTTCTTTTTCTTTTGAAAAGCATATTTGTACTTTCGGTTATTTTTTTATTTTTTCAACTCCCTTCTGCAAAGTTCAACTTAAACAAAAATTATCAAAACTTATGTTTTTTCTCTCTTTTTTTCCTTGGTTCACAATTTGCTTGCAATGTTAAACTGTCTATAATTCAGACGTTTCTTTTTATCTTTCCTTTTTATCTTTTTTTATTGTTCGCTCAGTCACATTTTAATTCGATAACACAATCTTTCTTTTTTCAACTGTTTTTTTTTCTATCAGTATTTTTCGGCTCTTTTCTCTCTACCCTTTTTGTTATTATGCCTGTACGAACGTGTCTTTTTTATGTGTGTGTGCATGATCTTTTTCATCACGGCTTATTTCTTGACTCTTAATTCTCTGTTTCTTTTCACTTTTAAGCCGCTTTTTCTTTTTTTTCTTTTCTTTCTACCGTTTTCCCTCATCGGTCTAGTATCAAGACCCATGTCGCGGTGATTTTTCTTTCCTCCACGTTACTTATCAATGTATGCTTCTATCAAAATATGTAAGAAATCACGCCAATAACCATAAATGTCGTATACCACCTTCTGGGTATACATATTATGAGGTTGTGTCTTCCTATTTAATCTTATCTTATTTGAGAGAAGCACTTTCTTATTTCGGTATTATAAGAGATTTCCGAGACGATATCTCCCATGCTAAATCTTCTTACTGTAACTTCTGCTTTTTGAGTTGCTATCTTCATCGCCTGTTCTGTATCTTGGTTTATATTTCTTCTTTTGTCTTCAGGGTCTGGTTTGATCTCTCGTTCCAGACATTTTCTTCTAACTTCTTCATTAATTGCTCTTTGGTTCTGGCTTCTCAACTGATGTCTTAAGAAATGTTGGTGATATCTTGGTCGTCATTGTTTTTGTGACAAGCTCAAGTCGTCTATTTTGTGAATCAAATTTTGTATTTAATGTTAAACACTGGACCTTAACCACGCATGGCTGAGCCTTGCTGGATAGGTCCTTACATTCTGACGTCAAGCAGCAGGCTGACTCTAAACTACTTTCTCACAGTTTTCTTGTAAGAGGAAGTCGAGGTCAGACTAAAGTTAATATATGTCAATCAATCTAACCGTCCAGATTTTAATTCAAGTAACATTTGCATTCAAATAACATTTGGATTCAAATCTATTTTCTACACTTCCCATCCAAAACTGACGGTACGCCCATCAGTATATATAACAACAGCTTCCCATTTGCTGGTTATATAATGAAGGTTGAATTTAATAGCAATGAACCTTTTGAAAGTTTCAATTTTGCGAGTGCCTCCAAAGAACGGTTGCAAATAAATATTTTAAAGACAACAGTTGACAGAGAGACAAGTCGACAAAGTTTAAAATCATTTACACTACGTTATGGCTAACATTATATTCTATTCATCTTGGATTGGGAATCGCAATGCATTTTCTGAAATTACGAGACTCGATCGGCAGTCTAAATTGTTACAGGGGATTATCAGCTAGAGTTACTCATTCATGGCAAAAGTGAGAGTTCCATGTTTTGTGAACAATAAATACGCACGTCGTTTTTAATTTCAAAACGGGCGAAACTTATCATTTCCATTAATCATTTCCAAATACGAACATGGGCGAAGAAGAGGAACAGAGCGAATAAAAGAAGAGATTCCTACATTTAGGGACAGTAGCAATGTTTTTGTTCTATTCCCCTACAGAGTAGTCATTGGTGACCACAATGGCCTTTTAAACTATACGTTTTATATATGCGATTACGGCATGTAATATATATATATATATATATATATATATAATATATATATATAGCAAAGATTACAAACCATAGTAGGACATTAGTAGGTTAGTTTGGATGGCAGGAAATAAAATCAAATGTATGATTTTTTCCGTTGTACCAATAGCTGTTTTATACTTATATATATTATATATATAATATATATATATATATATATATATATATATATATATATTGTGTGTGTGTGTGTGTGTGTGTGTTTGTGTGTGTGTATGTGTGTGTGTGTGTGAGTAAACTGTATTTATATGTATGTTTGTGTATCTAATTTAGTTGAACCCTATCACGGAAATATTTGATATTATCCCCATATATATATATATATATATATATATATATATATATATATATATATGTGTGTGTGTGTGTGTGTGTGTGTGTGTGTGTGAATATCGAACATTATAAATATCCATCCTGTTGGCAGATGCAGCTTTGTATGAGTCAAATGTCTTCTTGTTCTTCTTGTCGAGGTTCCATTTTGTAAACAAAGCAGTTTTTTTTTCAACATCCATAACTTCAGTTAACTATATGAGCAGCTAGACTGTCTAATTGCTCACAGTGGTAGAATGAGAAGATAAACAGAATAATAAGATACCAGAATGCCATAGATTCTCTTGACAACACTCCGCTGATTTTGGATTCAGATTTTCACCTTCTCTTCTGCCAGTTGCTTTACAGCCGCTTCATTTCCAATTTTTTCTAGCTAAAGTGAGAAGTGAGGTATTCAAACCTTTCTCAAGGAAATTAGGCGCCAAGTAAAATTCAAATAGCCTCAACCGGGAGGTGAAGTTAGTTTGTCGAGACCATTTCCTCCAACGATAACTGTTATACATAGGTCACCTTCTTCTTCTTCTTCTTCTTCTTCTTCTTCTTCTTCTTCTTCTTCTTCTTCTTCTTCTTCTCATTACGTCGATACATTTACGTATGGCCTAACAGTTGACATTTTAGGAAACTGACATAACGAGCAGGGTTAAAATTCTGGATGAAGCTGTTTAAATTTCACTCCACTTGGTTAAACTGGTCACTTTGACATTCGAAAGACAACCGATCTAGGAGAAGGAAGACTCTGAATCCAAACCAGCGGTACTAAGCTGAAAAATTGACCCATTGTGGCAATGAAGGAGGTGTTGGGTAATTACATAGATTACGCATATTACTCAATTTGCTGCATTAATTAAACTGTCCCAATAAATAAGCATCATAGAAATGCTAGCAGATCAATAAGTAATAGTGTCGATTGTTGAATAGGACTCCGTACAATGTCGACTAACAATAAACTCCATTAATTTTCCCGCATAAATATTTGCATAAGGCAACACAAGGTACAAGTGCATTAGCATCCACAATGATATAAGACATGTGACCTGATAGGCTTCTGACGTCATTGGCACATGATTGATTTTCTTTTATTCATTTTTGTTTTTGTCCATTTCTATCAAACATTTAATCTTTAAAAATGAATTATATCACATTTCATTGATAACAACAAAATCTAACGAACTTTGTTTTTCTCGCCTTTTTTTTCTTTCAGACTTTTGCTTTTACATTTCTTGTATCTACGATGCATAAAAAGTATGTATAAGCATAGTGGGTGTATGAACGTTTAGCAAACTGCTTCCTTCAGGTTATCAGTGGTTCCGAAACCCGGGAATGAACCAGGGACCTTCAGATTATCAAACAGTCGTAGTCGTCATAATTGCTTTGCTCTCCCAGCAGTTCTAGCCTTCTCACTAGCACTATCCAAATATATTTTTCTCTTCCACTCGTTTTGACAGCCAAAATGCCACTGCAGACTTTCTCGCCGATCTGGGAGGGCAGGTCCCTAAATATCCCATTGCTGTGTTTCATCCGGGCTCCTCACTCTGAATTGCACGTTCGGCATTCATCAGCACGCGTCAATCCTCACGGTGAGACTCCACATCCGGGCCACTCTGCACTGATCGTGCGGAATTTCACCAGCATTTCAGCAACGAAGAGGTAACGAGTTCAATTTCCGTGGTCATTCGCCACACTCCTCCCTCGCACAGAGGCCACACATATCCGGACTTGAATTTCGTTCGTGGGGGCTGGGAATCTGCTCGTCCACAGAACGGTAGGTAGCCTATATGTATGATGATCATTCAGTAAATATAGGGAATTTTGTAAAATGCAGTTTTTTCTAATCTTTTCTATAAATAAAAACTCTGCATTGTTTAATATTGGTTTATAGAAACATTCATTTTTAATCTAGAAAAAGCATTTGTTTTGGAGACAATTCAAAATGGCGTTAAATCAAAGAAAGAACCATCATCAATTTTCTGGTGGCTGAGAAGTCCAAACGTCACCCACACCGAAACTGTTGGTGGAAAAAATCGATTTTTCCCGAAGAATTAGAATGAAAAGCAGTAGAAATAAGTTGAAAATAAATTTTGGTTTTAATATCTTAAGAGGCTTGTAGAGATTGAGCTAATCTATAAGGTGGACAATTGGAAATTCCACGGAATGTATTCATAACAATTGTGCATCTTTAATATATAAATAACATTCTGAAATAAATCGTTATCAATGTCTATTTCTATATTAGATTTCATGAATTAATAAGAACATCAATAACTAAGAAAGGAAACGAAATAACAACATATTTTTGTGCATCTGGTATTTTAGGTAAAAGGTTTGATTTATACTTAAGCTAATTCTGCCGGTTTGATCTAAACTTATACCGACACTATCACTTATGAGAATAATTCTGAAATTATATCATCAACAAAATGATCGCCTTTTAAGAAAAATAATAAAAAAGCTTTGATCCCGCCGATATATTGAAGAGCTTAGCTTCAAGGCTCCGTCCTTCAGGCAGCAGTTGTCCTCTCGTCTGAAAAAGATAAGTGTCATACTCATTGTCTGATGCCCGAGGCTCCACCAAAATAGAAAATACTCATGGAGACCAAGCACTTATCACTGTACCTGCAAATGAATTCGTGTGCCTAAAAATAATGATGATTGGTAACATCATTTTATGCAGAACTTGTACAAACAATGAAACAAACAAACAAGCAGATTGAAAGTCACAGAAGCTTTATGTATCGTGTTAAATTGCACATTTCCATATAATATATACAACATAAACAGTCATTTTCTTTCGGCAAATGTGTAGAATTATCAATGTTCGCAAACCGACAAATCATGAATCTAGTTAGAAATTTGAACCGATTAATTAATTTAAAAAAAAACTCCCGTTGTAAAATTATTATATAAATGAATACAGATTGTTAGAAACGATGAACGTAAAAGGAACAACATTTTCCAATAAATGATTTGGCTCTATAAAACAAATTTCAGATAAAAAATGAACGTTAGAATATATATCATTTGAAAAAGCAGCACGACAAAATAAATTAATTTTGAATGACATGGCATATTACATCTTGCAGACGGTTTACATTCCAAAAGGAATCCTATATTTTCACACTAAATCAATTATGTTTAGTCAAATATGATATTAACAAGATCGAAGACATCCCTGGAGAATTTGTTGGAAAAATAGTTTATTAATTTAAAAATAATTTCCATTATATTTTTAAAAAGGTTGGTCTGGTACATAATCACACTTCTAGTGAATCTGGTGAGGTTCACATTCTCTACGGTAGTATGTACTTTTGAGACCAGCTTTATTTCTTTTCGTTTTCAAAATGTGTAATTGTACGAGTTAAAGTAAATATCTGCACTTGATACGTTCTAGTAATCATTCCCCGCGGTTTACACTATTTCGCCTGCTAAACAATCCAAGCCCACGTTGTGCAGATTCTTTTAATATAAGATTAGTTGGTTGTAGAATTGGATCGAAACCCTACAAGCCACGAGCTAGCTCTACAAGAAAGAAAAGAAGAAAAGAAATACACATAAATAACGAGAATAATTTTTGTTTCTTTTATTTTTCTCCTCGGTTTAGTGTCTATTGGATGTTGCGTGTGACACTTCCCAAAATATTCTTAGACACTGATTCCTTACAATCACCTTTAATACCGTAGGTTATAATTGTTGGGAAATTTCTCTTATAAGGTGTGTGTTAAAAGCCCACTCCTACTTATAGACTCGGCAAGAACCATTTGAATCTCTCTTGGCCAATCACTGGCAGTACTCTGCTGCTGATATAATACTTAAACCAACAGTACTGACCATAAACTACTTTGAACATTCGTGGACGACGGACATAGGATTAAATCACTGGACATTTAACACTACGCAGGATAGGAATTATTCAATTACCAAAGGATTCAATAACTCAGGACTTACTTACTTTCAGCCTTTTTCAACTGGCCAAGGATGGCATTTAAAAACTTAACAATAATTCTCTCCTGTCTGTCGCGGAACTTCTCTCACTGTTTCCGTCACTGTCTTTCTCTCTCTATCTCATTTCATCTGTCTATCTCTTGGTTATTTCTTTAGATATATATGTGGATCTGGATTCCAGAAAAGAAAATCGTTCTTCCCACAATGACCACTCAACCAAGCTAATTAAAAAAAGTACCGTCGTCAATTAATCACTGACCGTAAACACATTGAGTTCCCAAAAAGAAGGAATAAAAAAAAAGTATATAAAAATAACCCAATGTGTTGACAGGCCGTAAAATCCAACCAATCGACCCATAAGTGTAGTTCTATACAAGCCCCAGATCTCCAGAACTGAAGTCTTACTACTAGATGCAGTTTCGTGTCATACCCAGGATACCCCTTTATTTGTGTATGCGGGTATCATGCTTCTAGTGAAGATAACAGTCAGTATATTCTAAGCCCTGTCGATAGGGTGATACTATGATTCAGTTTTAGGTTTTAAATGTATTTTTTTCTCTTTAGAATTGATTTTAGTAGGTACTTCAAGTACATATGGTGGAAATAATGTTATGACGTGGCGTCATTGTTCTCACATTCCCAGTTATCACGGATCGTATTCTGGTGGATCATATGAGACACGTGAATGAAAAAGAAAGAGAATACCAAACAAAATAATAAGAATAACAAAACAGTAATCGTCCGTGTCAAGGAGTCGAGAGATAGGCTTATGAGTTATTCAATGAGCCATATTACAAACGAACACCGTTATGTTGCCAGATTGACTGTTATGTGTTTTCGGCAAGCTGGGAGTTGACGAGGATGTGAGCAAAGGACTTATCCTGGTGGTTCAGCCGAACGCAAATGAAAAGGGCGTAGTAGGAAGCGTTATGGAGACATAAGCAAAAGACATCGAAGCTGGACATAGGACTAACTGGAACAAAGGGAAGGGACTTCCGATCAAGGAACAAAGGAATGTGTGGGCGAACGGAGGTCGTTACGACTACATAGGTAAACAGAACCCGAAGAAGTAGACCACACTGGGAGACGGCGAGCAGGGAGAAACGGGTCTGACATGCGACAGGTCGAGGCGGGGCAGTGATGCTCGGTCCCGCCAACTTCCACACATAACGTAGATGCACGTAAGTGTCAGTTTTTCCCTGCCGCTCACTACAACTACGCACAACGCCTCACCAGAAGAAAATGAAAAGACGAGTCGATCTATTTGTATACTAGCGGTTATCATGTTCGTTAGTTCGCGATTGGTTAGCTGTCACTACTAGGATAGTCATGGTCGCTGTCTAGGGGTCAAGGAACAAAGTCCGATGTGATACCGGCCCGGCAACGTACATTACGCGAATCAGAAGTAGTGTGACGTTCTGAAGAAGCAGTAATACAAACACAACTATATGTCTAAACTTTGGAGGCCGTTGCACCAGGACGAAAGTTTCCGGGACCGATCGTAATATCGGGTGTAACTCTGAGTTTACCATCACAGGAAAACAACAAACAAAACGACAGACCTTTCTACGTATGCAAAAAGGAAAGAAAGCGCAAGTGCGACGATTTGTTGAGTGTGCTTTTGGCTGGTATTCGGATGAGATAGAGAAAAACGAAGACAACAAGAGCTTACATATAACTGAGGCAATGACGATCGCAGATTTAAGTCAAAGACAAGACAGCCAGGCAGTAGAGATTTTTTATGAGTTGCTGGTTTGTAAGGAGACGCAGAACGACGAGGAGTCGGGGGTCGACGAGCTTGCCTCGCCAAACACTGGAGGCTGAACTGATCAAAAACATCGAAGTAGGTGACCTAGTGATTTTACACGGTGTTGTTGGTTGTCTGCTCGTAAGTCAAAAAAAAAAAAGTTGTTCTAGTATAACAGAATAAATATATAGATATGGCTGAAATGTGATCAACAGTAATTTCGTTCGGAGTCTGAACCGCTGTGTTGACGAGACGAGGCTTGTTTTGACGAGGGGGTCGAAAGCAAAAGAGTGAGATACCGAGAGTTGACAGTACCTGGTATGATCGTTAGGTGACACTAATTCTGACCTAGTCGTAATTTTCATTAAACGAGTGTTTACCATCCAGTGAAAAAAAAATCACTATATATTCTTCCCGTTAACGACAGCTATGATTAGATAATTTTTTTAAGATTTTGTTGGAACTTAAGGGTAAATAATTTTTTACTCATGATTTTAGAATATATGTAAGGGCTAATTTGATAATAAATTTTTAGAATAGTTATTAATCCATGAAATGAAAAGGAATATCTGCCTGACTTTTGGAGGGAGTAATTTTTTTTATTTGAAATGGGAAATAATTTATTTTTGGTGGCTACAAAAATGCACCATTGCTATTAAATTTTTTTTTCACGTTCGGATTTTGAGAAGTTTCACTGTTGGGCTCAACTTGAGTTGGCCAAATTTTCACGCTGCATTTGTGCCCTCGCAATCTTTTTTAGAGAGCGGTAATAAAAGTGGTCTTATTATAGGAGAATACCCCTAGCCGGGTTTTGAGATATTACTGATGTGGTGGAATGTCGCTAAGGAAATGTAGGGTCTTCGAGTAGATTGGTTTGTAAAAGTCGGTTGGAATGACTGCATTCTCTCTCACCCTGAATTTTTGTCAGTGCAGTAAGCTCTCACCGAAGGATGGATGAGCGCGAAAAGGTTGTCAAGTTCTGTGGGCTGTCGCACGTGATTTTGAGTAGTAAATAAGGAGAAAAATGGCGACTCTACGACCTGATACAGGACTTTTTGGTTTCGTGGGCGTAGTCCCTCGAATGGGAATACGCGAAAAGGGGTATCAAAAGCCTGCTTTCGCACGATGGATGGTTAGTAAATTGAATTTTTATGTCTTTCTTCCGTGATTTAGAACCGGATGGCGGATCCTCATTCATTATTTTGACACCGGGTTGATTGCCTCGTTTTTTGTTCGAGGCGATTAGCAGTAGGGTGAATGCATGTAAATTGTGAAAATTAGCTAGAATTGCGCAAATTTTCAGGAATCGAAAATTATCAGGGAAACATACTTAGAGTGGGCCCATTCATGAAAGGAATATATGATAGCGCGTAATTTTTTAGAAACCTTTTTATTTTCCAGTATAGTTCGGTTTTTGGAATGTCTTTTTTTTTCACCCGTTCGACAAGCTTCTAACATAATTAATTAATGGTTGGACCTGGTCAATCGGTGTTGACGTAAATTGTGTAGCATTCTCAAATTCTTTAAGATAGAAAAGGTTTTAGAAGATTTTATTTGTAAGAATTTTGTGGGACTGCATCGCTGTTACTGGTATATTTTTTAGGCATCAGAGTTCGGAACCTCGTGCTTGAGTGGTATGGAGAGATTTATTTCCCACCAGTGTGTAAGGAATCTGTGGTAAATATGGTTTTTACGAACAAAAGTAGTCTCGTTACGACTGATGTACGATTTTGATGAGGCGTCCGCAATGGGCGTGTACAAGCAAGCAGTGCGTATTTGACGGAAAAGCTTATTTCGTGCGCTCATGATTTAAAGATTCGGAGGTCGGAATGAAGTCTCTGGGGGTTCTGAAAAACAAATCAGAAATAAGACGAGAAGTGGAGAGTGCTGGCCGACGCTCGTGGATAAAGAGGGTTTGGGCGGCTTGCGTCTTCTTTACCGCTTCGTAGGCTTATTACTCCCCCCAACAAAGGGAAATATAGCATTATAAACGGGTAAGATCCCGTGGCCCGGCGGATATTCTCTCTGTATATAGTAGTTTGTTGGAGGATTTGAGCTAATTTTAGGTTTAGTGATTTGATGGAGAATAGGTCTCCAGGAAATTTTTGGTTGAGAGAGTGCTTCGGATCCGAATGTGGATAGAAGTTCAGGGAGTAGAAACAGAGCGTATGAGAAATTAAGGCTAATCACAGCATAAGAAATGCTGCAAGTTAGAAGTTAGAACCTGGGATATCGACATAAGCTAGCCAAAATAAAATAGCATAACTTCACCAATAGCTAGAATTGGGCCTTATAGAAAGAAAAATATACCCTCGTGTCGTTTTCCTCTGACAGATTTTTTGATTAACAACATATAGGTAATATGTTTACTTGTTACATGAAAACATAAAATTAGGTGTCGTACTCGAGCGGAGAGTACACCATGGTTTGTCGGAGGTCATTTGCTTGTATCATCGCAAACTTTTGTTTTTATTTTGAATGAAAAAAAACAAAAAAAAAACAACAAAAAAAACGAACTTTTTGAATGAAGACGAAGACTTTTTTAACGAACTTTTCAGTAAAACCAGGAAACCGTGACAAGGCGGGGATTTTGAAGGAAGAAGAAAGAAAAATGAACGGTGACACTCTCTAAGTTACCAATTAAAGGTAACGAATTATGTTATACAGATTCGAGTGTATTTTTTTTTGTTTGTTTCTCTTTTAAATTTTGTTAATCCTGTATTTTGCGATGTACTCGGTGGTTGGTGTGAGTGACGGTGGGTTCGGGAGCATTGAAAGAAAGTTTTTTTTTAAATATTCACATGTGAAAATTTTTGAAAAATGGGGTGGGTGAGGGATGTTGCAGATTGACTGTTTGTTTCGCGCGGGATGACGAAGATAACAAAGGACTTTATACCTGGTGGTAGCGAACAAAGAAAAACGTGTAGTAGCGATTGAGAGCACAAACAAGACATCTCTGGGACAAAGACTACTGAAACAAAGGGAAGGGACTTCCGGTCAAGGAACAAGGAATGTGTGGGCGGTCGTCGATACTTCAACAGAACCGAAGAGAGACCCGAGGAGACGGCGAGCAGAGAGGGTCTGACCATCGACACGGTCGAGCGGGCAGTGATGCTCGCCCACCACCTTCCACCACATAAGTAGTCGTAGTGTCATTTTCCCTGCCCGTCACTCACCTACCACACACCGAAGAAAATAAAGAAGAGTCATCTTTTGTATACGCGTATCTGTTGTTATTGAAGTAGCTGACTACTAGATATCTCGTCTAGGGGTCAGGAACAAAGTCCGCTGTATACCCGCAACGTATACGAGTCAGAGTAGTGTGAGTTTGAAGAAGCCAGTATACAACACGTTTTGTCCCCATCAGGAAATTACTTGAGCATGATTTATTATTTTAATTGAATGCCACTTTAAGAGAATGTTTTATGGATTTATATATGTTTGATTATTAACGAAGCAATTAATGTTCTATATTATCATCTACTAAAAACTCATTTAGCTAATCTGTTGATATGATTATTCACACACATCCGTGTACATATATACCTATACTCTACCTATGGACATATATACACATACAGACACCCTCACTCCCACGTGTATATGTTTTAATATATTGTGCGCCTATACGTTTACAAAAGCCTATAAACATGATTAGACCTACACGGATATGCATTTGTGCACCTAACAATGGGTCACCCACGAGCAAAAGAGTCTAGAATGTTACTCATACCAAGTTGAAGATCGCATAAAATGTGAGCCGAACTAAAAATTATTAAAAAAAACTTTCAATTTATTTCATTTTTTTCCTAAAATGTTCATTCTATAATTTTTGTTGTCAGTTGAACCTTAACATAAATTAACCTCAAACAGTCAAAAATGGCAATATTTACTAGAATAATAGATAACTCCATATAAGAGAATTATTTTTATATTAACTATGCTTGTTAATAATGTTCTCTGAAATATTTTAAAATATCTTTTGGGGCTGTGACCATTCTCGAGAGATAAAGAAACCTGACGTCCAGCCGACAAATTTAATCAACTTTTTAGAAAACAAAAAACGTTTGCGTAGTTTATTATGTTCTTTGATATTTATTCTGTTAGACACAAAACATGATCAAGTTACGCGAGGAAGGTTATGGCACTATTCCAAGTGAAAAGAGCCCGTTTTAGTCCGGAACTATATTTTATTTTATTTCAAGTGAATTCATTTAAGATGCTTAAGTGAATGATTTATGGATTTATATATTTTTGATTATCAACGATGCAATAATATTCTGACATTTTTCTGCATCTCAATTTTGAAGAACTACTTATAAACTTAATTAGTAATCTTTAATTGGGAATAATTACTTGAATAACTGATTAAATGTTGTTGATTTTTAATTTGATATTTGGAAATTCAAATTCTGCAGTGACATGGGTTTCTGTTGATTAATGTTTATGCCAGGAAATCCTTATTGTTGAGTGCTCCATCTCCTCCTTGAGGAGCAACAACTGTTTCTACGTTAAAGGTTCCCTAGGTTCCATTGCAATACACACAACAAAATTGTTAAATATACATAAATGTGTTTAGCCTACTGTATTTGACGTAAAAATATATTCTTACCAGTTATTGGTATTTATTTCTGTAAAAAAAAATCAATCGTGGAACACTCTGTGAGGTTTAACTCTCTCTATTAGATCAATAAGAATAGCTTACTAATCGTCAAGGATACTATAATTATTTTATAAATTATCATAGACATTTACAGAGTTCTTTGTAAGGTACAAGGCAAAATATTGCAGGTAGCCAGTGACAGTTGAAACGCTACAGTATTAGTCGTCTGCAAGTTTCGCTTGCTAACCATTGTCTTACGGTGAGATATTCTAATCATCCCTTCGTAATTAGCAAATTGTTTCATGGGATATCCATCTAAAAAGAGTGTTTATATTTTGGTTTCTTTGGCCGGGAATCCAAGAGAAAAAACATATTTATTTAAAATTTCTGATCACCTCCACTTTTATTTATTGTCTCTTAAAAAAAAAGAAAACATGTTTGCGGGAATTGAGGCGATGTTAATGAAATACTTGCCGTAAATTTTCTCGAAGGTCAAAAGCCTCAATGCCTCAATGCTATTCTTTAGCGAAAGAACATGAATCAGTATTTAATGCTGGGTAGGGAATGGGACAAGACTCAATTACGTTCCTTGACTTTCATTAGAATACAAACGTTCATTTGTGAATTAAGGAAATAATGGCTGTTTCTATTGCATCCAACTAATTGTGAGAGTGTGTTTCATACAATCTGTGAGAATAACATTGGCATTTCAAAAATCTGAATTGATTGACCCACAATATTTTCCTTACATTTCAACTGAGAAAATGTTTTCTAAACCTACAAGCAATTTTAACCTGTCATTAAAATTAAAATCATGTTAATGGTCATTTAATGATATCTATTATTGACTGCAAAATATTCACGTTACATTTAGAATAAAAACTTCAAATTAGGATTAATTTCATAATCTCGTATTAGAAGGAATTTCTTTATCAAATAGTTTGATGTAGATGGTTTATTTGCTTAAAAGAATATCAACTCCTCACTTGATATGTAATTCTGAACGTTTTCTTATCTTTTTTAAATCGTATTTTATTTTTGGGTTTTACTTGTTTGCACACAAATATATATTTCAAGCATTCCTATCCAATGCCCATACAGGTTAGACGACGATACTTAGAATAATCTGACTCTAGCCCCTGCATAGGAATAAATAAACCTCCGAAATCACGTTTGGAGGTAATCGATCTTATATATATATATATATATATATATATATATATATATATATATATATATATATATATATAACACACACACACACACACATACACACACACACACACACACACATATATATATATATATATATATATATATATATATATATATATACTAGCTAAAGTAGCCGGCCCATGAAAAATGATTTAGCAAATCAAAAAGAATCACCGAGAATATGTATAGTAGAATGTTTGTTTATTTATGTAAGATGAACTGAAACTTGGTATGAAGTGAAACTTGTTCGTGAGATATTTTAAGTGAAAATAGGCTGCACAGACCCAGTCCACTATCTTGGCAGTCCCGCAGTTAGTCCAGTGACAGGGGAATGTCCGAGACACTGGGCTGCCGAGCTGTTGCAGGGTGTTGTCTCGGGTAATATTGAGTCATTTCACGAGAGGCAAACCTCCCCAGAAGCCCCAGCGCTTGCACCCAGGTTGTGTTGGGAATTTATATGTGTAGTAAGTACTATCAAGGGTCGAAGTTTCCGAACGCTGACAGTCGAAGTAAACAGATCGAAGATAAAGGTAGATATAATAGGAATGAATTAAAGTAACTTCTAAAGTTTTTAAAAAGGTAAATAAATAAGTAAAAGAAATATCTCGATAAGCATATACTATATACATATTTGTCGAAAAAACATTTATCTTAACGGATTTTAGTAAAAAAATAAAAAATACAAAAGGGAAGTGGTGACTTCATTTAAAAAACAATCTGTCTATTTATTTATTATTAGAATTATATTTTTTATTAAGTAACAAATATTATTATTCAAGTTAAATACATTAGAATCATGTTTATTTTATGTTTACTGTTCAGTGTTTATTTTCGAAATGATAAGTTAAGCTTCTTCATATAAGTTACTCAACTACCTCGTATGTTTAAGTTATACTTTTAAAATGTTATTATTGTTATTATTGTTATTATTGTTATACATTTACTTGTTATTATAATTTTATTTAACTTTTATATATAGAGATGTTTGTTTAGCATTAAAACATCGCTTCATACATCTCCTGTTTTCCTTTCCAAATTTACACATGTATTACGTAACAGTTACAGTACATTGTATTTCACAATTAAATGTTAAACTTAGTGTTACTAATTAAAAAAATGTAAAGATAAAAAAAACTTTCGACAACTCTATATATGTATTTAGATATTTCTTTATGCTTTTACTGTTTGTTTACTATTTACGAAATGTAAGTTAAGTTTTTTCAAATAAGTTATATAACTTAACTACATCGTATTTTTAACTAATGTCTAGATTTTGGTAAAAGGCTTTTTTTTCTAAAACTCTTTTGTACCTACGAAAAAATTAAATACTGATTAAAAATTGATATATTTAATTCGAAAATGAAAGTATTAATAATAAAAACATAGTTGAGTTATTATTAATCGTTAAATTAAATGTTTTCGTTTATTATTGTTATTTATTTCGCTGTAAAAATTATTTCAATCGATAAAACCACATACAAATTACATATTTAGAAAGATTATTTTCTTTTCTTTCTTACCAAATAAATATTTCTACTATTAGCCCGGTGATACGCGAGAAATTTCGAGTTGAAACGATTAGAGCACACATTTGTCAACTTCAAATTACCAGCAGCAGCGCCATTTTAAATCACGGCTGATATAGGCAGCAGCCAGCGAATTTCTTTACATTAACAACAGCAGATATGCGACGATTAGCGCAAGTCGTTTGATTTTTGTTTAATCAATTAATTATATCCATTTATCAGTAAAAACCAATAAACAAATGTAGTGTGTTTCTTAGTTATAAAGATGTCAATGTGTATGCAAGATTTCAAATCTGAATAACAACTTGTTTCTGGGATATAAGTCGACACGTACATACCAAACTTTCTTATATATATATATAGATGTATATGCATATATATGTATGTATATGCGTTTGTGTATGTGTACGTGTATGTGATATGTGTGTATGTACATATGAATGTATGGAGGCATATATATGTGTGTATGTATATATATACATATATATATATATATATATATATATATATGTACACGTGTTTTGTGTGTTTATGTAGGAATATGTATATATGTATGTATATATATGTATGTATATATGTATATGTATATGTGTATGTATGTGTATATGTATGTATGTGTGTATGCATGTGTGTATAGTTGCAATATGTGTGCGCAGGTGGACATATATATATATATATATATATATTTGGGAGAATATGTGCTTAATTGAAGTTGTACCTAAATTTAATTTAGGAGGGCATACATATTCAAATGTAAGGCTAAACAAATCGAGAAAAATCAATCTCTGTATGTACATTTCAGCCTATTAGGCCTCATCAGAAGGGCTATAGACAGGAAGACTGTTTATGAGGCCTAATAGGCTGAATTGTACATACAGAGATTGATTTTTCTGGATTTGTTTAGCCTTACATTTGAATAGGTATGCCCGCCTAATTCATTAATTATCAATTAGTTAATTTTCAAAATTAGGTTCGACTTCAATTAAGCACATATTCTCCCAAATATTGTCGGCTAAAAAAGCCATATCAAACACATTGTTTGTTTTTTTACTTCTCATATATATATATATATATATATATATATATATATATATATATATATATATATATATATATGTGTGTGTGTGTGTGTGTGTGTGTGCGTGTGTGTGCGCGCGCGCGCGCGCGTGTGTATATAAAGGCATTAGATCTGTATGATTTTGGTCATACCTGAATATTCTGCAGTAATGCGGTTGAAATAAATTATTGTAATGAAGCAAATTTAAAGTTCTTTCCTTCATTTATTGAATATTTTGCTCTGTGTGTCCACTCACTGGCACAAGGCACATTGAGCTCTCATTACGGTTTACCTGCATCATTTTGGAATGATCCTAACTACCAGGAAAAAAATACAAACACACACGCACGCGTATATATATTTTTTTTGGGGGGGGGGAGAATATGTGCTTAAATGAAGTCGTACCTAATTTTTGAAAATTAATTAATTAATAATTAATGAATTAGGCTAGCATACCTATTCAAATGTAAGGCTAAACAAATCGAGAAAATCAGGATAAACAAATCGAGAAAATTAGCCTTACATTTGAATAGGTATGCCCGCCTAATTCATTAATTATTAATTATTAATTAATCAATTTTCAAAAATTAGGTACGACTTCAATTAAGCACATATTCTCCCAAAAATTGTAGGCTAAAAAAGCCTTATCAAAACACATTGTCTGTTTGTTTACTTCTCATATATATATATATATATATATATATATATATATATATATATATATATATATATATATATAATCATTAGGCCAGGTTACTGCAACACGTAATTAGTCGTACAGTATTTAAATTTTCAAACGCCAAAAGACAAAATATATGAATGATTTTTCTTGCTATTAGAATAATGCGCATTTAATTGAACCTTACTAATTATCTGAATAGTTATTTCATTAAGCGGTAGTGCAAAAATAGATGCACAAAATTGCAGTTTAGATAGAACGAAGGATCCATTAAAAACAAAAGGCGTCAATCGATAATTCTGTGAAGTGTCACTAACTTCAATTAATTTGTCTTTCGATAAGAATACGCGCCATTAATACTATAATTGCTTTGACTCGACACATGAAAGGGCATCAGAATTTGCAACATAATGCAGTTCAGAACAGATAGCCAGATACGTGGAAGAATCTATATATAGAAAACCTAACTGAATTTATGGCCAACTTCTGATAACCACTGGTAATCATCAGCACACACACACACACACACACACACACACACACACACACACACATATATATGCACACACATATATATATATATACAATATTATAAATGTATATCAGTCAAATATGATATTATCATATCGTAATACAATTCAAATTATCATCAGTGAAAGTTCTCAATAATAGAAAGTGAACATATGATTAAATACTGTCAATCTGATGGAAAATAGTTTCATCATTAAGGATGCCATCAATAGTATATATAGATAAGAACACCCTTAATGATTATTTGAATAAATAAGAAGACATCTTTTAAACATATACACCTAACATAAATAAATGCATTGTTAAGGTACAATAAAAACAAAACATAATTTATACGATTTTAATAAAAGAAAAAAAACATTTAGAAAGTAAGAGAGCATAGGAAAATAATGAAAGCACAAGAAAAAGAAAGTGATGAGTGATGAGTCTGGAATGAAAGAGAAATTGAAAATAGAAGAAACACAAAGTAAGATAGCGGGTACGTAATTATGACCGATCACTGTCGGTGATTATGTATATAAAATCCAATTATATAAGTTTAATATATGAATTTTTATCGTTCAATAAAACATTTTTTTTACATTGGAAAGATGCACTGTATACTGCGGCAATCTCACATTTATAAATATCGAGATATTTAAGTCTGTTCTTTTCCTCTCAGACTAGTCTTGATCTTTTTGTGTTTTTCTTGCGTTCCCTTTTATTCCGTTTCTCCACACCATTACCTCGTCGTTCCATTTTCACTTTCCTTAACACTTTAGGCAGGTCTTACCCAACTTCTGATTGGCATATACCACTTCCTTTTAATCTATTTACGGATACTTCATACTACTTCCTTCCATTCTATTTCAGCTTTCTAGTTTTCTACCGCCATCTTCTATTTTAAACATTTCAACTCCTACTTCATTTACATCATTCTGTGACCAAAACGTTTCTTCAATTCTCTTACATTTCTTATGTGATCTCTCTCTCTCTCTCTCTCTCTCTCTGTCTCTCTCTCTCTATCTCTCTGTCTGTCTCTCTCTGTCTCTCTCTATCTTTCTATCTCTCTCTGTATTTTCTCTTCATCGCTCTTATGTATTTTACAAATATTTCCCTTTCCATCTTCTCACGGCCATTTTACTTAATATTCATTACTCGTTTCTTTCCAGTTTCGACTTTCTTCGACTTTTCTCGTTTTCTCTCACAATACAGAGGTATTTTTGTTGTATTCTCACAACCTTTAATCTCGCGAGATTTCTCTTTGTTGCCCTTTTCGTACCTTCACGCCCAAAGCACAAGCGCTTTCTCACTTCATCTCGAGCGATTTCGAATTGTAACAGTCCGACATATTTCTTTCTCTTTTCTTTGTAAATGTTTTCCTTTAGCTCATAATTTGTGATCATTTCGCACTTTTTTGTTTACCCTCATCATTACCTAATATTTGATATTCCCATCATTATTATACCGGGCATTTAATAAAACAATAGTTGAATAACAAAATAAGGTTGTTGTTTTTTTAAAAAACATATACTTACCGATTTTAATTCATAATTAACGAGCCGTAACTAATAGAGGTATAGGAAAGTTTTAGTAATGTAATATTGAGTAGACTTGTATGTGGCCAATCAGAAATGTCTGCAAAATAAAACTATGAACAAGTCCTAAGAATTTATTTCATTAATGAGATGAAAAATACTTAATGCTTTTTAATATTATTATTTTGCTCTAAACATTTTAGGCATTGATAACTATTTTTATTTTTACCACTTTTACCACTGCAACCAGCATGAAAACAGCATGCAAACACCCCGGAAATACACTGAAGACCATGATACAAAGTTCAGATAATCAGATAGAGACAAATTAAAGGTAATAACAGAGAGGGAATAGATAGAATTATGTACAGCAGAAAGAAAAACATTCCTGGGTTCCAAAACATTATTCGAAGAGGTTATTATACTGATGACGAATCCACGGACATATTGAACATTATATAGGCCTGACATTAAACTTCCTTCGAGATTGGCTAGAAACCATTTCGTTGTTGTTAATCATGAAGACTAATTAACAAGCTAGATAGCGTGCGAGGTAATTTACAAAAAAAAAAGATCGGCTTTTTATAGGGCTACTATGTGAGAAAGATGGTGCTGGGACTATATTTTTTTCTTTTGCTTTAATTATGGAAGATGATTTTTTTGAAAATGTGTGTTTACTAGATGGAATAAAAAGAATACTATTAGAATATATTACATTTTTGAAGGATATTTTTCAGACTTCTTTTAAAAGCAAGCATCTTGATTTAAATAGGAAAATATCTTCATGTAATATGATGCCACTTTGCAATGGACGTTTGCAACGCTTGATTATCTGACTAAAATTGTCTTAAAAATTGATAGAGTTTTCCTTCTCCTAGACTGGTTGTCATACCAAGGTTAAAGATACAATTCTTTTCTACTATATACCCATAGCTTTCCAAGGGTATTAGCGCTATGTTAAATGCAAACAGCCGTGTCGAGGATTTCAACTTGTTTCGACCAGCCCATTGATAGATTGTTTAGGTGGAGCTCCCAAAGTAGTGTTAACTAACGAGAAGAGAGCCCCTTTGGTTTGAATTCTGAGTTTTCCTTCTCCTAGACTGGTTGCCCTACTAAGGTTAAAGATACAATTCTGTCTTAATATTTACCCATAGCTTCCCAAGGGTATCAGCACTATGTTAAATGCAAACAGCCGTGTCCAGGATTTCAACTCGTTTCGACCAGCCAATTTCATACGACGGTACATATTACACCACGCACCTCCAACATGTTTCCAACTAACTTTATAAAAGAACTATTCACCATTCTCTTTATATTTCAACGCAATTTAAATGGATCATACTCAAGTGGAAAACTATTCGCAGTTTTATGCCAAGTAAGGCATATGACAAGAGAGCAAGTGAAACGTCCAAGTTGTAGTTGAAGTAATAAAACATTTGATAAATTCAATGAATGATCAATAAAAATTGATGTTTATTCGCAAAGGGTCTAACATTTCATAGTAATGTCGTCAGTCAAAGTTCTTGTTTGCTCAACTGCATCCTATTAATAGATCAGGTTTATTATTCCATGTATATGAGTTTTAATAGCATTATTACAACATTCTGGGACCATTTAATGATTAAGCAAAATATAATTAGTGTCTTACTGTGTTTTCTTTCTATCACTGCTTAATACTTTCGTAAAACTACAAAGGCGCAAAATATATACATCGCATTCCTCACCAGTCGGATATTTGTAATATCACATAATAGTGTTATTTAAATCTTTGATTAAAATGTTTGTAACAAATCTGAATCAAGAAAGGATTATATATATATATATATATTATATATATATATATATATATATATAGAGAGAGAGAGAGAGAGAGAGAAAAGACGAAAATATAGACACATAAAAGCGGTAATTACAATTTGGATATTTATTAATCCTGACCGGTTTCACCCCCCGACCATCGCCAAACCATCGATTGGGGATATTTTAGGCTATTTAATATCTTTCAAGTTTAATGTAATTTTTGTTATTTTTTCAACACTTCCCATTACCGTAAGTGAAGCGTCTTCTCTAATTCATGGTCTGTTAGACGGAAAACTTATTCTAATGGGAAAAAATATAATATATCGGAGATTAATTTGATATCTATATATTTTTCATCAGTCTCTAACCATCGGGCTATCAGCAACCCACTAGTGGAAGATAAATTCACTGAAAAATTAATACGTATGTACCTATGAAAAAGCTTCCAGAAAGAGCTTTATTCGTTTTCAAGGAGAGCCTTGCAATTTAAGATCTCTCTCTCTCTCTGTCTCTCTGTCTCTCTCTGTCTATCAGTCTGTCTGTCTGTCTGTCTCTCTCTATATATATGGGAGTGAGTGTGTATGTGTATTTTGTGTCTGTCTGTCTGTCTGTTTCCATGTGTATTGGGTTGGGAACCCTATTGAGATCTGTGAAACTTGGTTGCCTTTGAAATTCGCATTGGTTAATCTGGAATCGCGAGATTTTATTTGGTCTTAACCACCGATCGAAGGCGCCGGCAGAGTATAACCAACTATTTCAGGTCACGATTCAATATTCTAACCTCGTAAATAGCAATAACAAAATATGATTTGTTTTTGTTCTATCTTCCTAGACTAGATTAGAGATTCTCGATACCTTTTCCATTCTTTATGCCTTTCCTCTGCAAACCCTGTTTTTATCGAACGGAAATTCCAGTTACATTTGAAATGAGTTGCAGACGAGACTCTCCACCACGAATAACAACAGTCATGTATAAGCTAAATGATTTCAATAATTCTTTATTTTATCTTTTTCCCAATAAGACTATTTTTTTTTCATTCCGGGTGGGTTCTTATTTTATATTCATACTATATTTATAACATTTTGCTTCATATTTTCCTCTGGTGTTCCTTCCTCTATCGTTGATAATACATTTTCAAGTCCAATCATTATTTCTAATTATATCCTGTACGCAATATATATATATATATATATATATATATATATATATATATATATTAGGAAAGATAGATAGTTAGGACAGATAGATAGAGAGGTATACATTTATGGACAAAGATAGGTAGCAACTAACTGTTTAGGAGAAGGAAATCATCGAAAAAAACTATACAATCTGCTAAAGGGTTGATCTAGAGTCGGTCCCTGCCCGTTGTAGAGGGTTGGATAAATACGTTCTTATGAAATTCTTGATCTTCAATTGAGACAGAAACTAGTCATTTATGTCATTGCAACAGTACATATATATATATATATATATATATATATATATATATATATATATATATATATATATATACCAGCTAGGATACAGTCATAACGTCACAACCAACAAGCATTTTCATGGACACGCGCATGACAACATACGCACAAGTACAAAAAACCGCATTCATGTAAACATACAACACGAGAATACAGTTATATAAAAATACCATCATTTAAAAAAAAAATTTAAAAAGAAATGCCATAACTAGACTGCTTCAGTTCCAGTGATCTTTTGAAAAAGAGATTTTATCTCGAAAATTCAAGAATTAAATACAGGTTAACACACAACACCATTGTTACCGTATTATTATTTTTTTCTTTACACCTGCATTGTGATAGCCTTCTAAATCAACCTCCTAACATATATATATATATATATATATATATATATATATATATATATATATATATATATATATATATATATATATATATAATGGATTGTGGGAAGCATTGTTAGTTATTTTAGAAGTTAGGGATATTTAAAAAAAATGTATAAATAAATAGATAAATGATAAGACGCAACATAATGTGTGGAGACTACGACGAAACGGTTAATCATATAAGCCAATGCAGCAAACTAGCATAAAGATAGCACAAGACTAGGCCCGGCTTGTTTGGAAAGGGGATCCACTAGGAATTGTGCAAGGAATTCAACTTTCACCATGTTACCATATATTATATGCACAAACCAGAATCTGTCCTCGGGAATGAGACGCATAGGATCCTTTGGGACTTTGAAATATAGACGGATCATCTAATCCCGGCTACGAAACCAGACATAATGTTAATTAACAAGAAGAAAATTTGTCATATCATGGATTTTACCATTCCGATGGATCACGGAGTGAAGATGAAAGAAAACAAAATGATATACAAATACTTGAAGCTGAAAAAAAAAACTGTGGAACATGAAGATAAAGTTGGTAGCTATTGTAATTGGTCCCTTAAAGTGGTCCGAAAGGAATTGGAAAAGAGTATGAAGGAATTAGAAATTCGAGAAAGAATCGAGACCCCCAAAACAACATTAAAATCAGCTAGAATACTCAGGAGAGTCCTGGATATCCGGGAAGGTTGTCACTGGGTCCCCAGTGAATCACCGGATTAGGCGGTTGGGAAAACTCTCATGGAGAGAAAATAAATTCAAAATTCTGAATATCATCTTACTTTTAATCTGAAACTTTAAATATCTGTGAGGGTGTGTGGTTGGAGTGTCCGATCGACCGTATCCCACAGCATATATCCAATAACTGTTCTGTTGCTACATTAGGGATGTTATGATTGTAGTGGGTCTCAGAACTTTGTGTGTGAGCGGTAATCGATTGTTATAATATTTATACGCATCCAACGCTTATAAGTCTAAATTTAGTCTTGTCTGTGTGTATTATTTTTTAGGATCGATTTAGTTTATTTCTATCTGTGTACTTATATTGAGGGAACTTTGAAGTTTATAAATATGTATTGGGCAATATCTAATGTATATACTGATTGATTAAAATGTTTTTTTATTGGTTTTCTATGAGTAGGGGGATTGTAGCATTATAGTTGCCTTCATGTGGAGATTTGTGTTTGAGGGAGTATAGTATGAAGGTTGAGTGGTTGTCGTTTCGCGTTGATAGGTGATTTGTGGATGGTGGATTTGAATTTGGGGACAAAAGTTCATAGAATTCTTTTATTAGAGTGTGGGTAATATTTTGCATGTCTTGGTCATATTTTGAGGACAATGGGAAAGCTGTCATTGTCAGTTTTCTGTTTGTATTTGATGACTTTTGTCTATTTAGGAATGATGTTTTTTTATAGCTAATTTGATGAGTTTTATGTTGTAGTAGCTTTGTAGGAATTCTGTTGATTTGATGATATGGTGTAGGTAATATTGGGGTCTGAACAGATGCGTTTTATACGTATACACGAGCTAATATTATAGATTTTTTGAGGTTAAGATATTGGTTGCTATTGAAGTTTAAGAATGTTTGCTCATATGTGGATTTGGTGTATATGGAAGTGGATGTTTTATTTTAGGGTCGGATTATTAGATATAGGATATTATGAATATTGGGAATTCTATAGTGTGGTGGTATTATTTAAAGTATTGATGAAAGCCTACGATCTCGTCTAATCCATTTGGCCATATAAAGAAGATGTCATCTGTTTAGCTGATGTAGTGTGAAGTGTTTAGGGGGTCCTGATGTAATTTTGTTTCGATACTTCGGATGAGGGAGGGAGAGAGAGAGAGAGAGAGAGAGAGAGAGAGAGAGAGAGAGAGAGAGAGAGAGAGAGAGAGAGAGAGAGAGAATCTACAGAGAAAAGTGTTGGAGGACCCTCAGATGCCTACGTGGAGCTGCTAAACACTGTAGTCAAGCCATGGATAACAAGGATAGCCAATGGTAGGCCATATGTATGGCAACAGGATTTGGCTCCTGCCACACCTCTGGGAAAAGTCAAAAATTGTTGTCACCGAATTTTTACGACTACACCAGTCCCAATTTTTGGCCACCGAACTCCCCAGATCTTAACACCATGGGTTATTATGTATGTGGCGCTG
Organism: Doryteuthis pealeii; assembly: GCA_023376005.1. Lineage (NCBI taxonomy): Eukaryota > Metazoa > Mollusca > Cephalopoda > Myopsida > Loliginidae > Doryteuthis > Doryteuthis pealeii. Next base: position 567,458 of record CM042145.1, on the reverse strand, counting down.
TTGGGAAAGACACCAATCGCCGCGCCAGTACCACAAAAGCCCAGTTAATCGACAGAATTGAGGTAGTTTTTGAGACCCTTCCCATGGAAAGTGTAAAATCAGCTTGCCCCAGGTTCCGGAGCAGGATTCAGGCTGTGATCGACGCTGATGGCGGTTATTTTGAGTGAAACTTTTTGAAAGGAGTGTAATTCCTATCCCTGTTGAATTTCTTTACAATCCATTAAATTTTGTAGTTACCAAGCACTTTTTATTTTTTCTTATGAAACTGTCAAATTTATCCCGAACATTCTGTATATATATATATATATATATATATATATATATATATATATATATATATATATATATATTACTCAACCTTGTCTCATTGAAGAGCAATTTTATATTCCGTTTCTATAGTAACAATATATTCAGTTCTGTTGCTATGATTACTCCTTCTACAATAAATATATATAAATATGTTATTCTACTTCTTTTCATAAAAAACATCAACTCATTTTGAATTCAGAAATATTTTTTATTCACAGGTAATAATTATTAGACTTCCCTCCTTCATTTCTCTCATTCACTTTAATTTACTCATTTACATTCTTTCTTTTTAGATTGTTTTTCTTTATTCCTAATTCTTTTTTTCTATCACTTCATGTACTTTTTTTCTTTTCAAATTTGTTCTTTCCTAACCAATCATCTGTTTGCTTTATTGTTCCCATTTTTAACGCTTTCCTTTTTACTTTGTTCTTTTACTCTGGGGATTTAAAGTATTTGTTACATAATCATTAGATACCTAATGATTATAACAATAGTGTAGAAATCATATTAGTGCAGCTGATGGCCTTGAGAGTGAGCGACAGCGTTTGACCTCACTCTGACCTTGCTTTCTGGGGATAGACCGTGAGAACGGAAACCCCATAGAAAGCCCCCTTCCGGTTTAAGGGGTAAGCAACTCAGTTAGAGTTAGAACTTAGAAGCCGAGCTAGCAAGATGTGTCTCACTGCTCAGTTTGTCTGGGTGGGGATCTGGAATAAAGTAACATCAACATAAATCGAAGTCTTGTGTTTATTACTAAAAACTAACAATGACACAAGGCTTCTGATAAGGAGTGATCCCCAACAGAAACCAGACCCGGAATCCTCAATAAAAGACCAGACGAGACCTTTGAAGATATACCAGACCAAGATAGATGATAGAAGAACCAAGCCGGCAAGAAGAATAGACGACAGAGTAAGAAGTAAGAGAAGTATATAACATATAGATATTTAGTGCCGGTAAAGAAAGACTATGCAACATATTTCAATTGACTGAGCTTCTTGCATTCTCAACTTCCAATACATCTAGTACCACCATTTCAAACGTATAAAAAGCAACAACATAAAATGCTGATCCATATATGAAATTAATTGCATCCAATATGACTGTGACTATGTTGCAACTACATGCAATGCAGTGTATAAACAAAACACAATGGAAAAGTGAACGAAACTCTGTATACCTATTTCCCAAATAAAGGTCACCTCGAGTTCATGTTTTACACAAGATGGAGAAATGTCCAAACCGGATGGAAAATTGTAGAAGAGATCATATACTTAGTAGAAATATCTCATCTACAGAATTCGGTGTCAATATATGGATGGAAAACGCATTGGCTACCATTGACAGAGTGTCGATCATATGGAAATCTATCTGGTAAGATAAAGCTCCTAAACTGTAGTCGTGAACAGTGCAACTGTATGGCTGCGCCAGCCAGAATTAAAAAAAACGCTTGGAGAAAAAGCTAGATGGTAACGAAACAAGGATACTTCGTGTTGTTATGAACAGATCGTATAAGCAGCGCCCAACAAAGAGCGCTGTGCCACCACTTACCAAATAATATGAACAAGCCATACAGGAATTGCTGGAGGAGTAAGAACAAACATAAAACTGGCATTCTCCTGTAGAAACATACACATGTACACAACAGTGTTGGTGGCCCAGCAAAAACTCATATTGATGAATTCTCTACAGACACTGGGTGCCGTGCTGAGGACTTGCCAGGAGCGATAACAGATAGGGACAGGTGGCGTTGATGCTGCTGTTACTACTACGACTAATCCCACTCTTTCACACACACACACTCAAACACACAACCATAGATATATGTGTGTGTGTATATGAAGTAGTCGTAGTAGTAGTAGTAGTAGTAGTAGTAGCAGCAGAATATATTTGAAGACAATAACAGATTAGGAAAAATCCAACAAAATGTATTGGAAAGGAGAATAACGAACACAAAAAATTCAATTCAATTAACATTTCGTCTCTGTAGGTTTCAGAGAACTACATCAGAATGAATGAATTCATTATTTTAGAACAGAATGGTATTCAAAAGAGACAGGAGAAGGGGGAAATACGAGTTGTCTTGCTGTATTTATCATTATTCTATGTTACTGTCGCCCTTGATCAGGAGTGAACATACAGCCTAGAGATAATTGTCACTTAGAACTGTATTAACTCAACGCCTATATCCACTACGCCATGTGTCCAATTGGACATGAAGTGTGAATTTTGGGAACTCATAAACCTAATGTCTTTTTTTAAACTAGAATATCTACTTTTATACTTCTGAATGATTTCGAGAATGCTTCCGATTTCGACAAGAATTACCTGAAGAAGGCCAGAGGGCACATCGGCCTAAACGTTGTATGGATGACAATAGTCCAAATAATCCAAATAATTCAAATTATTAAGCTTCATCTCAGAAATTCAAAGAAATAACCAAAAATTAGTTTTAAAGAAATGTACTTAACATATGTTAAATAACAAGAATGAAAAAAAACAAAACCTTCAGCATAAAATATCAGTAGTTTGTTATGCCATAAAATCCCTTCAACCAACCAACCAACCAACTAACCATCTAATCAACAATTCTTTAAAACATCGAAAAACAAGCTTTTATATTCCATTGGAAATATTTGGACTGAATTCTGTGTAATTTTCTCATGGTGCTCTTCCATCGCTTGAAAACTTTGTGCCACGCATTCATTCCTTGATCTGACTAAACAAATGAAAATCAGCGGGGCCAGATCTCAACTGGAAGGAGGATCTGAAGGTTGATGGTTTTCCCAACCTGACTGATGGTTTCCACTGTTCTCCCTGCAGTATAAAGATCTTGCATTGTCCTTCTGAAAGATTATCTGGAATATTGGTCTCTTCATTTTTCTTCACATCTTTTTCCACTTTCCTAAGGAGTGGGCAATAGGGAGTACTCATTGCTGGTTTCAAGGATATCAATGTCGATAAGTCTTTTCATGTCCTAAAATGACCTTCCATGTCAGCATTATCTTATTTATTGTCCATGGGAACCACATGAATCTTCATGCAGCATATTTTAAGAGTTCATAATTTAAATATTTTAGGTTTTAGGGTCACTCTAGCATAGTATGAATGCACTTTTCGTGTCATCAATTCATTTATAACGTGTGTTGCTCCAATGATCCAAATTATAGATGAAATATCTATGTGAAAATATTTATGCGGAATCGTGACTTTTGAATTATCGTTCTAATCAATTCCATTTGAGACTATTTCAAACTAGAGACAAGCCATTAGTTATTCAATAATCCCCGCTAAGTCTAATAAAAATCAATTGGAATTGAACTTGGAGTGGTTCAAATTAACTCAACTACTGAAATCGACTGAGAAACGTATATGTTATTCATAACGCTAATGAGTTTTTTTATACTTTCTATGTTAAAAAATACATGATGTACTAAATTTGTATTTTTAGTCCGTAGTCCATAATCGCAGGCAACTAGTTAAATATATTTATGATTTTATTATATTACTAGCAAAATAAAAAAATACCCTCCGGGTGATGTAAAAATAGATTTTCGAAACATATTGCCTGAGGGGTGGGAGTTAAAAATTCAATGTCAGCGAGTTTGTACCCTAAGTAAATAAAATCATCAAATTCATTAAAGGATTAAAAAATAAAACAATTTGAAATGTAAACTTTAAATATGTATTAAAAATAAAACAAACTATATATAGAAATATAATACCAGTCATGTATTTATTAAAACTTGTTTTTAAAAACAATGAGGACTGTCTAATGTTGCGTGTTCAAATTTTGAGTGTATTTATTCTATGTTACGACGAATTTGGGTAATGTGACGTAAGCAGTGACGTAGTTTTTGTTACAGACAAAAACCGGAAGCAAATCTCCATTATTAATAGATATTATATAACGGATTTGTCATGTGGTTAATTATGGCTATTTGTTTGGGAGATTGTTCATCTAAACAAATGTTTTCACATTATAATAACTATAATCTTCCGGGCAAAATGATCACGTGAGAGAGACATCAAGGTAAATACTTGACATAAGATATACCCACAAGATGTATAAAACCCCATGCAATTTTTGTTTGAGTATTAAACATGATTAGATAATTTCAGCAGCGCTGCCAATGAATTCTTGATATTTGCGTATATACTAACGTATTCTCCTTATATTTTCATTCATCAAACTTCATGAAACTTTACGGAATTTGCCATTTTCAATAAGATCTGTTTTAATATCCATAAGTCACAGCTATACCACTTAAGACATCAAAGAAAGGTATTTTAAAAGTTCCAATCAAATTGTTTATTTAACTGTCTGAGTTGAACCAATTTGATTTTACGGGAAAATGTCAATACATTGTTCATATAGAAATAATCATTAATAATCTATTTTTCCTTGATAATAAAATTACTTTAATGCCGTATACGAAAAGGAGTAATGTAGATTTTAACTAGACAATATTCTATTGCAATGAATCTTAAGCTATACGTTCGTTTGATTAAAAAAAAGGAATTATGTCTAGACGTCTAGCCTTCTTGTCTATGTATATATATGAATCACTATCAACTTTTGTTTTTGATCGGCTGTCTCGATCATTTTCACCAGAGATTTTCGGCTCGGCATTCTCCGTGTAATTTTTTCTTGTTTCCTAAATTCATCTGTTTGTGAATATTAAAATTCAGGGTGAAATTAAAGAAATAAAACGTCGCACTTTCATTCTACTTGAAAACATGAGCTGCAGACATGATTCGACTCACTTGAGTAATTTTATTTTATGCCAAGGGTAATATTTTCATTTATTGTTCGTTTATATATTGGTTAATACGGTTCCAGTTTCGATGCCTTTTAACATACCTATATCTATCTATCTATCTATCTATCTATCTATCCACTCGTATGAGTCAAACCTTTTGCAATATTTTGATAACGTGAGGCACAATTCGGCAGCTTGGAATATTTTTGCCGAGATTGTAAAGTTATCGAACTATAGTGGACTGGAATATTTTGAGCTCACCAGACAATCTCCTAGTGCTACTCAGGGATTTCACCTCTATGGCTTGGGGAATACCATCGGAATCTACTGACCGTCAAAGATTATGCAGCCCCCCCCCAACATATTTTGAACGATCTGGTTACTGTACTGTGATCAATTGCCATTTAATATTTCCCGAATAAGGCTATTGTTTCATGTTCATCTACGCGATTTTAAATGTACACAGGAAGTGAAGAAATGAACAACATGTCCATGCACCTAATACCAAAATACTACTAAACACAGCGGGTATCTACAACGACTTAAAATGCTCTGGCTACGTGATATACACACCATGAACTAACACGAACCAACATTTTACAAAAACATTTGACTCACCCTAGTCGCTTTCTCTCTCTCTCGCGTTCTCGCTCCTTTAAATCACAGACAAAACATTAATATAAAAATAAATTGGTCGGTTTAGCATATTAGATAATAGGTGTAAGATATTAGCACCAGCTCGGCAGACGAACCTGGGAATCTGTGCCTGTAATGAAAATCTTGTAAGGCTCTTAGCTTTCCGCATTTACATACAGACAAAACACGGAATATAAAAATAAACGTAGTGTTTCATATTTGTAGATAATTCACTTTCTGATTCCCGGTCTTTCTGTTTCTCTCAGTCTGCCTGCCTGCCTGCCTGCCTGCCTGCCTGTCTGTCCCTACCTATCTCTGTCTCCATCTATTTCTCTCCATCTCTTTATTTCTTTTACTTTCTCTCCATCTCTTTATTTCTCTTACTTTCTCTAAATATTTATCATTGATATTTTTTTTAATATTTTTTTCAGTCAAGATAATATATTGTCTTGCTTTCATAATTTGTAATGCAGGTATTTTTTTAATAAATTCATTTATTTTCTTTTTTAAAATTCTTTCGACATTATCACGATCATGGCCGCTGGCATTGTTATTGCACCGGGGTATCAAACGATTCCCTAGTGTAAACGGATATATATTACCGGGTGAATTATTAAAGGTACAAAGGCCGCTGCATCTCGTGTCTTGTTCTAATGCTTTTGATAAATACCACATGTAGATTTTGCACGCGACAGGAACATTTCAAACTTCCCTTTCCTCTAGAAAGAAATATTTGAAAAAAAAAGACAACTTTATGTCATTATTTTGAATGGTATGCATTATTTGGACCGGCGCTGCAACTGAGTCAAAAGTAAAATTATTATAGGTTCACCAAATACCTATTATAAAATAGCGTGACCAATTGGCTTGACTTTTGCAATTAAATATCGGAAAGAAAAACTACACTCAAAATTCGATTGTAAAACAGGAATAAAAACTTATACAACACGTTGAGACTTATTACACCAATCTCCATATATATATATATATATATATATATATATATATATATATATATATATATATATATATATATCTCATTAGATTTATATATATATATATATATATATATATATATAAAGATAAATCTAATGAGTCAAACAACCTATTAAAAGTTTCGTTAAATGCTCTTCAGGGCTAAGATCTGTCAGATTTTAGCCCTGAAGAGCATTAAGCGAAACTTTTAGTAGGTTCGTCTGACTCATTAGATTTATCTTTATTATTTGCTCTACTTAGGTATTGGACACTTTTTACTTAATAACTTTAGTCTCCTGGCGGTTTTGTATGAATATATATATCTTATATATATATATATATATATATATATATATATATATATGCATATACATTTTTTTTTGTTTTGGCCAAAATATTGTACTAATAGATTATTTTTTCTTAGTATGATTATCTTGGTCTTTTCTTTTTTTACAAAAAAAAATTTCTTCCCGGTTGATGTTTGGTAGTATATCTTTACAATCAAACTATTTTGCTGGGTTTTTTCTCACCACGAGGATTTACCAATAAGTTTGTTATATATGTATATATATATATATATATATATATATATATATATATATATATATAATCTTAACTAGTTTAATTTGATTTATCAAACGCTTTTTACAAGAGAGTTGATTTTAATCTATAGAATAAAAAATTTCCCAATAACACTTTAGGCGTTTCTTGTAATACAAATTATCAAGCCTCATCCAAAGAATCCAGAAAAATAAAACTATTTATTGAGTCATTTTGTATTGGTTGATAATTGTAATGATCATCTCAAAAATAGTTAAATAAAGATATATCTTATAATATATATTTTATATAATTATATATTTTATAAAAGATATATTCAATTCTTATTCATTTGACAAAAATAAGAAAGCGATAACTTAATTCATTTCAGTGTTATATATATATATATATATATATATATATATATATATATATATATATATATATATATATATATATATACGTATTGTTTTATTCTTTTGACTTTTTCTCAATGATATTACATGGTAGTCTTCATTGTAGTCCGAGGAACAATAACTATCCTTTGATCTCCAGAATTCTGCTCCAATCATTGGAATTGTTCCTAGGGATTGATATCACTATCACCTTCAGTGCCCATAATTTCATTATGGCTCTCTGATAGGGGTCCAGGTATTTATCCAGTTTTTCGCTACCTTTTATGTTCATTCTGTGGTTTGCTGAAATGGACAAATAACAGATAGTTATGTGTCTAATTTTCCAGGACAGGAAATTGTTCATGCATATATCTTTTTTCTGTATGACCGATCTTCCCATGGAACCCTCCTACTCAAGTAGGGCCTGCACGTGTATTCCTCTTGTGCCTATTTGCTGCTTTCACTTATACAGTTAGCTGTTCTCTCTCCGACCTTCTACTCCCCCCTCTCTCTCTCTATTTACATATCTTGAAATAGCCAAAATTAGCTATTTTACTTAGTATTATCTATTACAACTTTTATATAATTAAACTTCTATATAATTTATTTAGTTTCTTTACTGAAATATCTTTGCCCTGGTCTCCCTATATTTTATAGTTTCTGATTTCTCTTACTGTTATTTCTTCTGTTAATGTAATCAGTCTCTTTTCATGAGTTTGTGCGTATTTTTCAAGTTCTGAATTGTCGTTTCAGTACTACTGTCGAAACCTATTCCCTCTTTTATCTTAATATGAAGCAATTCAAGCTAATTTCACATGTTTAATGTCTTATGCATTGTCATCAGTTTTTTCAGTTTTACCGTTCTGTGGCCCTGGAACTATTTGCTTTACATCACAAGTATTATATTACATTGGTTAATATTTTACTGCACCATGTTCCTTACTTTTCTGATGTATTACTAATATTTCGTTCATCTTTGTTTGTCTCTGGTATGTGTTGCTTTCTTTGTTTACCAACTGTTTTGATGTTTCGTGAATAATTAATTCTATTTCTTTTCTTGTTTTTCCTTCTCTTTATTCATTATTAATATTGCTCATTAACCAATACTACATTCCATCCCTGTCTTCACTAACGATTATTATCGTTTTTTATTGTGTTTTAAATCCTTTTGCTTTTGCTGTTTCTTTTTTGCAAATGATTTTACATCACATAAAAAACGTTTGTATTTTCTTGCGATATTTTCTTAGGATATTATATAGTGTTGCCATTGCTGCAAACAACAGAAATGGAGATACTGGGTTTTTTGAGATAATCCTATTTGTATTTTAACTTATACCAGGTCATTTCATCATGATAATAGTTTTACTCTACAATATTATATCCACATAATGATAAAATCCACTACTTATCGAGAAATCTTTGATATTCCTTAACATTACCTTATCCATCTCTCTCTCTCTCTCTCTCTCTCTCTCTCTCTCTCTCTCTATATATATATATATATATATATATATATATATATATATATATATATATATATATGTTGATGTAAGGCTGTGCAAAATACAAATAGCTCCCTTGGGACACCACTCACACCCCAGGAAAAGTGCTGGAAATCTACTCACAGAGCTTTCAACTGGTTGTGACGATTCAATTTTTAATGGGTTTATCACGACCAGTTGCGGGCTCACCGTGGTTTCCAAACGGAAACCACGTGATTTGGATTTGTGTTTTGGGAAGTGAAAATAATCAAAATTCAATAAGTAATTTGAATTTGGTATTACGTGAATACTATGTGTGGTCAAAAACTCATTAACCGATATATTCATAAAGTAATGTAATTTGTTTTTTGTCTACAAAGTAATGAACTGGAGGTGGCGAGTTCAGTTTTCCGTGGTCACTCGCCACAAACAGACCGCTGGTCGTTTACACTCCTTCTTTTTAATTTTAATGTTGTCACAAGGAGCAGCTTTAACTTTAAGAAAAGAATGAAAATGACAAGATCTGTATTTTATAGTAACAAAAATAGTAAGTATATCTCAATGTAATAACGGCGGAATATCTTGTCAGCTGCTTCATTGCAATCATTCCTACCCAGTAAATTTAATGGATACCTCGCGAGGTGTAATAGTTAATTAGCTAGGCTAGCATATCATTGTTGATGAGATTGGTTCTCACCGAGTGCCTTAATTTAAAATTTAACTTCTGTCACATCCTTACTAGAATGAAGGGATTGGGTAAATACATACACTGATTGTAGGAAGAGATTATGTAAGCAATACTTAATCAAACGCAGTAATATTCGCCAAATTGCCAATATATCATTGTAGTTTTGATTTGTACTTGGTTAATATATAAACACATCCACATACACATTTATGCATATATATATATATATATATATATATATATATATATATATATATATATATATATATATTAATGATATTTAATTATCAATTATAATTAATTTCTTTTTTTATTTAACGGGGCGTTTGATGTTTAATGTAATTATTCAAATGGACGTTTCATGTTAAAATCAATTAAACAAATGGACGTTTTTATTTTTACAATTTGTTTGACCTCCTTTATTTTATGTAATTTATCTCGAGAATCAAGAAATACACACACACACGAATACACACATACACGCACACAACACACACACACACACACACACACACATATATATATATATATATATATATATATATATATATATATATATATTGGGCGCAGTTTTGTTAAAACATTCTAGTTTAAAAATTGAAAAAGAAAAATTATGCATTTAAAAAAATGTTTTTCTCAAATACGGACAGTGAGCAGATATGCGTCTCATATTATTTTTTAAAATTGTTGTGTTAAATTCAGTGTTTTGAATACTTTCAACTGTACAGTATACAGTAATGTTTTTAAAGGATTTTGTTAATTTTCATAGATTAAGCCTTTTAAAGAATAATGTTGACTGGATTTATACATACGTTTTGTTTTTTCAGACAGAATAAACAAAATTGTAGCCGGCTGTTTGAATGTTAATTGAGATCGTGTAACAATCACGATTAAAATCAATATAGTGTTGGCCAGAGAGGCGCCAAATTGACTCACATAACAAATATGAGAAAAATGTAATTCTTACTTAAAAAACATGTTATACATTCTTGTTTATATATTCATTTTATACACACATACACGCGCGCGCACACGCACACACACGCGCACACAAGTACACACGCGTGCGTCCACCCACACACACATATACATACATGTATTTCTAAAAAGTATGTCCTATGTTCACATAAAGGTGTTTTTCTAAATACACTCGTGTTAAGGTAGCGTAAGTCAGTAATCAGTTGGAAGTAATTGTTGTTATTCAATTTGAAGGATTTATTATTAAGAATTATTTCTATGCTAATCAGTGATTAATTTTTTGTTGAACATTGGATGAAGGATTTCTTAGTCCTGTTACTACTGGTTTAAATTTGAGGGCGTTGGTGGTTGATGTCTCTATAATATTCAGATGTTTGTGTCCAGGCTGCTGTTTGGATTTCAACCGATTTGTGAACTTTTCGTTGTCCGTAAAATAGAAAAGGACTTCCAAACAAACTTCACCCACAAAACTAGCAACTCTTACGTATATGAACTCAGAAAAATACATATCAGCCCGAGGAAGATTTCTAAGAATCAGAAACACGTGTAGCGTCAAAATAAATCAAAATTAAAAAAAAAAATCAAACCATTTTGTTGACCTTCTTTATATATATATATTATATATATATATATATATATATATATATATATATATATATATATATATAAAAAGCATTTTTAAAGTAAATGATTTTGATAGAAATAAGAACATGCAAAATAAAAAAATCAATTCAATATAACGTTCTCAGTAAGAGTATATTAACTGCTCCGTAGATTCATTTATTTTAAAATTTATATCTTGCAAGATCCACTCGATTTGGTAGATTTACAATAATGACTTGAGTTTCATCTCTAATATTTTGTATTAGGCCATTCAAACGATATGTATATAGGATTCGTCATTAGCTTCTCTTTGAAACTCTACGGATTATTCTAACTGAACTGGGATTTACAATTCTTGCATTTTCGCCGTTAAACCTTTCTTTATTTTAGGATTGATTAAGGTGTCTGTTACGTATATGAATTTTGTGTAACCAGAGGTTTAATTGGATTCTTCATTGCGGTCGTTCAGAATATATATATATATATATATATATATATATATATATATATATATATATATGTGCGTGTGTGTGTGTGTGTGTGTATGTGTGTGTGTGTGTGTGTGTGTGTTATAAAGTTGCAGTACGGTTTAATTTTTCATTTTTTCCATTTTTTCTAACATCTTTATTTATTTATCGTCTGATCTCTAAATGTAAGTTCATATAAAAAAATGGATTCGAGATCTGTAAACACCATTTTTATAGTCAATATTTTTCTTATATCTTTTCTGATGGTTTGATAATTAACATTAACTGAGTTGTCCCTGCATGGTACCTATATTTTTACAAAATATTGGAAAGAGTTTAGTAAAAAAAAAAAAAGTCTCACCTGAGATATTCTTCACAATAACAATAACAAACTATATAGATATGTTTTGAGACTAATCCCCCTTTTCATCTTCCAGATGTTTCTAAAAGCTATTTATAAATGTTAATTTGATTTATCTCATAAACTGTATCAAGTAATATCTGGTGTGTGCGAAAATACTCCGCTTTTTATGCCAGTAATACGTAGACATTTATGCAACCATGTTATCAATCCAAATCAATTTAGTGTTAGTCAATGAGGCGACCCACAACGGTTATGAGAAAACTGGAATTCTCTGTTGTTTGTAAACAAGGGAAAGTAGAAGTGTTTTTATTTATAGGAAATAATATATTGAGATCATCCGAATTTGAGTTTCAAACTTGATTTTAATTAAAAACATCCTTGTTTACATAAAACCATCTGTCATCAGGAGATCTGGTATGGTTCTATGGAGTTTAATTGAGATAATTTTAGGAAAATCTGGTTGACACAAAACTTCAGAAAAAAGAAACAATTTTTTTTATAAAAAAAATAATACGTCATTTTTTTTCTTCTCATTAGGTACTGAAATTTTTTCATCACGCCGAAGGATTAAATCACCAACACTCATGAAACGTTTATTTTATTTCACGCACTCATGTTGCTGTCCAAAACACTTGATATATCATTTCACAAGTGTTCTTTAAAAATGTTACCAATTTCTTTGTTGGGCCGAGATCTGTTCAGCTCCTAGTACAATAAGAAAAATGAGGAATTTGTCCGTTGTTTAGGTGTGTGTCTCAAAGGCAAAGATGCGGTCAAGTTTTCTTCTGGGGTCGATTCCTTCCAATCCAGTTACAGCACAAAATCAAAATAAGCATAAGCGTTTCTCGACGTTTTCATTGATATCGAAGCTGTTGTTATTTCTTCGAGTACAATGGACCGTCTTCAATGAAAAACCAGGTTGAAAGGTTATCATCTTTCAAAGCTGGACTCGGAACGCCAAATCGATTGTCACCTCAGCTGAGAATTGGTTCGTGAATATTTGGCACCGGGGGAAATGGAACAAAGCGACATTTCCGTTTCTGCAAGCGTTGAATTGATTCCGTTGTCAATAAGCAGTTTCCACGTTTGGTTGACGAATTAACTCCGATCTGTAGGTAGTTGAAAAGAAAATTAAGCAAGTTAAATAAGGATGAAATTATCTCAACATCAGCAAACAAAAGATATTCATCACAACCCCTCCCGCCTACGTGTGTCCTACTCTTACAAAATGTACACACTTATGAAAAGTATTCTCACCTAAGCGCGGTAAGTTCCATAATGTCGGGGCTCACAAACATCCATGCCTTTGCATATGTAAACAGGAAGGAATAAATACAAAGAACTAGATTTATTATGTATAAAAACAAAGAATTATGACTCAACTATTGTCGATCGGTGGTTAGAAAACTAACCTGGCAGAACTATTTGTAAGAGGAGCAAGTTAGAGAATCGCCTATTGTGTCTATGTCCCGGAATAAGTCAGACTATACTTGCTAAATATCATACAGATAACTTCACCAAATTTTAAAATGAAGAAATTACTTTAAATCTTACTTTCCTCCGTCTCATACGAAATGGCTATTTTCCTCATATACATATGAATAAATAAGTCCGTAATCTCATGATAAAAATATCTACACAAATTAGTTAATTTTCAACATAATTTCTTATTTACATAAATTTCATCGGTGAAAAGTATTCTCGGAGAGTATCGCTCAGAAATAAGTACACCCAAAACAATATTTTTTATAAAAATGGAATTTTATTGTAAAGCAATGAAATGAAGATTTTATTGATTTTGTGGAGCATTATACAAACAAAATATATATATGTAATATTTATTTCAGAACCCTACAACGTTGAAAAATTTAACGAAAAATATGAATATCTTGCAGAACAAACATAGTCAACATTCATTTACATATTTATGTCCATTATTTAAAAGATGTTCGATTCGTTAACTTCATTGCAACATTTATGACGAATTTTCCATAAAATGAAAATACAAAAATCTAAATGCTCCATAAAGTAATAGCAAGTTTCTACATGTTTACGCCACTGAAATGTTTCGGGCAGTTAAATGAAAAGTAAGTAAATATGTAGATTAGTAGATCAGTAAAAATTGTTTGTTTTATCTGTTAATCTTACCCAACGATGTTTATGAATATCATTTTTGATCAGATCATTAGAAAGACTTTGAAATGCGATTCTGCTTCAGATTTGGCACTGACATTTAGTGAATTGGAAATATATTGGCATGTTCAGATTTAATACATTTTAAATAGCCGTACTAAAACACGCTGTACTAGATTGAATAATTAATTATGAAATCAATTCTGCGAAAAGAATTTTCAAAAAAGTTTCCATATTAAATTAAGCGATGCGCAATAGTCTGTTGCATTTCCGGATTTTTGGTATAAATGACCTACTAGAAAAATGATATTAGATATAATATCTTTTTCACTACTTTCATTGTCAATGAAAGTAGTGAAAAAGTGTATCATTTATTAACAACTGATAATCTATTTCACTGATATTATAATAAGCAAAAAGAATCCCAGTGTTGGTGGGTAAACCACCTCGAGTAACCTAGGAAAATTTGATAAAGAGTATTAAGAGTGATTCATGATTTATTTTATAAATATATGTAAAATTAATATGAAAGTGTTGTTAACTTAAACAAAAATGTGATGATGCCTTAAACTGTTAGATCCCGTCTCAACGAATCAATTCTAATTCTCGATACTTTTAATCAGCAGATCAAACACAGGATTGTACAAAGCCAATCTTCTCTATTCGGCACACTAGAGCTAAATAATAGCGTTTTTATCATTGGTAAATCGATGTCCGATAATAAGTAATGAATATACGCAGGAGACAATATTAGAAGTCAACTGTAAGGAGTTATTTACCTCGCATCCCACGTATGCGGATAATCTTTTTAATGTGGGACCGGCCGGGAGACGAAACTCATGGGATTGTAGGTGAAGTCAACTGTAAGGATTTTTATTTGGTTCGAAATATATACACTATTCATAGTTTTTTCAGACTAGACCATTGTATAAGTGCGTGGTGTTTTTATCACTCCACAGCAATCATTTTAACATATATGTAAGAGCCGTTTGCGCTTACAATTATTAAACTTTCCAAACCAAATATAATAGATAATAAAGATCTTATGCCATTGCATTATATTAATTTATATTGGCATTATCAAATTATCTATGTTAATTACATAATTCACAAACTATGATAGGTAAGGAATTCAAATAAAATATAAGAAAATAACGAAAAGAATGAATAAAATATTTTACTGCAAGCAAAAATATTTTTAAAAACGCTGTACTTATTGGCCCAATTTAGGTTTCACGATATTGGCAGTCACTCAATACTTTTTGTATTTGATTACTCTAGGTTTTATCCATATTTACTTCAGATTTTATGAGGAAGTTTTGTATTTTGTTGTGGGACATATTACGCCGAATTGAATGTTGCGTATTAGAGTAGAGATTTTAAAAGACAAATAACTGCGTACAATTTAAAGTATTCATTACACTAGTTATAACTTCATTGAGTCTCTTTAAAGTGATGTATGTTTGAAGTTAAATACGTTAATTTTAATAAATATAATATAAATTGTTTTAATTTTCCCTTGAATCATTTTTATAGAGTAAGCAAAACGTACGTTGCTTCGTGGGAATACACGCTAATGCACAAGAACTACAGGTTTTTACTTGTTTCTTAGATTGAAAATTTATCTCGTTTTACATGAGAACGTGGATGAAAAATACAACATTATATCAATACAGAATTGTTAAGTATTCGACAAATAGAAAACTCTCTGTAAGTGTATTAAAATTGCAGAGTAGTACTATTTTTTAAGGGAATAACGTTTTATTCATTCTTCATTTCTGTCTTGGTAAATCTAGCTTTATTAACAATTAATTTTGAATGCTAATGTTTTCAAATCCAGCCTAATTTGATTACAATGCCAAAAAGCCAAACATATTTACAAGGACTGACTTATTAATCGATTTATGTTAACGGTATTTAAGCCACACAGTTGTATTTTATAAAGTAACAATCGAATAATAAGCTAAATTATTAACGTTGTACCTAACCGATACATGCTAAAGGTTAGATGTGGGGTGCTTCCAGTGAGTATCGAACACTGCAAGGCTAATTGATTATTCAACTTTAATTCACATACCAACATTGGACAGTCAGAGGTAGACGGAACTAATGATGATCAATCTTAATAAAGTAACCCTAATCTGCCCGGCTATATTGCTAATCATTTCCACAAGGCAAGACGAACTAATAGGTATTTATTCGGCGTGAGTTATTGCGGTAAATCAAATGTATTTTCTGTTTTGTCAAACTTTTATTCCACAGCTAAATTTATGTACATATCTAAACATTATATATGTATCAATTATTATTATTATTATTATTATTATTATTATTATGACAACAAGTCTTCTCACGTCTCCAGGACTCTTCTGAGTATTCTAGCCGATTGCAGCAATGCAGTAGTCTCAGTTTTTCCATTGATTTCCAGATTCTCCAGTCTTTTTTTCAGGTTTATTGGGACCGTTCCAAGTGCACCAACTACAATTGGTATCACTTTGAACTTCATATTCCATAGCTTTTTCAATTCTCTGGCAAGGTCCAGATATTTGTCCATCATTTCGTTTTCCTTCATCTTCACCATGTGGTCTGCTGGAACTGCAAAGTCCACCAACTGACAAGTTCTCTTTTTTTTTTGTTAATCAGCACTAAGTCTGGTCTTCTTGCTGGGATAAGATGATCCGTATTTATTTCGAAGTCCCGGAGAATTTTATGCGTTTCATTCTCAAGAACAGATTCTGCTTTATGCATATACTGTTTTGTTGTATGGTCAAAAGTTAATTTTTTAAATAGTTCCCAGTGGATCAACTTCCCAACCCAGTTGTGTCTAGTTTTGTATTCCCGTTGTGCAAGTTTGCTACATTCGCTTAGTACATGGTTTACTGTCTCATTTCTGTCTCTGCATAGTCTACATTTACTGTTTTGTTGGGTCTTATCAATTTTTGCTTTGATATAATTTGTCGTTATGGCATTTTGTACAGCAATTATTATTGATTCAGTTTCTCTTTTGAGATTTCCTCTTTTTAACCCTGTCCAAGTCTGTTCATGTGCAGCCTTTCAGATTTTTCGTTTGAAGTGTCCATGTAATTGTTTTTCTTTCCATTTTGTTTTTCAAGTTTTCATTGTTTTTCTGTTTGTCCATATATTTTACATCTGCTATTATGGACTGCCATAAGTAATATGTCTTTGCTCTTTTTTGTGTATTCTTTGAGTCGTTGGATTGTGGCCTCTACACAGTCCTCTATGTTGGCAAGACCTCTTCCACGTTCCTTTCTTGATACATATAGTCTATTTCTATCTTCCCTAGGGTGTAGAGCCTGGTTCATTATCATTAATTTTCTATTTCTTTGGTCAATCTGTCCGTGTTCTTCTTTTGTCCATTACTTTTTTGTTTTTTATTATTAATTTACTTTTTGCTGGTTTTCACACAGCTTGTTGGTCTTTACTCAAGTTTAAGTAATAGCAAATATATTTGAGTGTGAATCAACTTTTTCGTTCTTGCATATCTTTATTCTGAAGCTTCTGTCACGAACAGATCTAATTACTATTAACCAATTACATAATTTGAATTACATATTATTATTATTATTATTATTATTATTATTATTATTATATTATTATTATTTATATTTTGCTTGAAGGCACTTACAATACAGGCTGTACGATGTTCTACGCATCGCACATTTGTTTGTCGAGTTCGCTTGTCATGATTATTTTCTATAATTATCGAATTTAATACGATATACGCATTGCAATTGCCTTCAAGCAAAATATAAATAATAATATATACTTTATTCAACAATGCTTCTAAAAACAAACATCCAAAATCTTATATATATATATATATATATATATATATATATATATATATATATGTGTGTGTGTGTGTGTGTGTGTGTGTGTGTGTGTGTGTGGAAAAATGTGGACAAACACAAATATTTCACAGGATGATTATATATTCTTGATATATATATATATATATATATATAACGTTTCGGTCTTTGTGACCTTCTTCTTCTGCAGTGGTTGGGATGGTGGTTTTGATTAGATGAGCACAACAATTGTCTACTCCAAAACATATCCGAAACACAAAATAATTTTGATTTTAACAGCGCCCCGATGCTAGCCCACACCCACAATAAAAGATTTAGTCAAATCGTCGAAGACAGTGCACTAAATAATTTGCAGAATATAAACAACACTTCCGGCATTTTCAATATCTCTCAATATCTAGTCAAAATAAATCGTTTGGGTTGTTAATATGGTGTGAATTTGTCGCTTTATAAAGTGACAAATTCACACCCTATCAACAACCCAAACACAACATACCACCCCTGTAAAAAAATATCTCACCACTTTAGATAAGTTCAACAAATTCCTCCAACCTCCAGGGTTTCTTACACATTAGAGTATTAAACATGACCGAATCCTCTCTGTTCACCCCTAACTACTATTCCATCCCAAATTAACAGCAGTTACGACCAAAATTCCCTTCAACCACACATCAGCCCTAACGACCTCTTCTACTCAACACCTCACTTCCCTTAAACATCCATCCCAAATTAACAGCAGCTACACTACACAACAATGACTACTACACCACCTCCACCGATACTAAAAATAAGCATCATCCACAAAGATAAACACTCAGTCTCCGACATGAGACCTCATCACGCATCCTGAGGAAGGTCAATGAAATCAGCCTAACTATCACGTGAGTGAACCATAGCTTTGTGTCTTCGTAGAGCATTATTATAATTTCAGTTTCTTTTGGGATATCATATGCTAGAAGGATTTGTTCCATCTTATCCTCTGTGTATAGAGTAAATGCTTTGAACAGAAGGGTTACCCAAAGTATTTTTATTTTCCAATGACATTAACTCTAAATCTATTAATAATGGAGATTCGCTTCCGGCTTTTGTCTATAACAAAAATTATGTCACTGCTTACGTCACCCAAAATCGTCATAACATAGAATAAAATACACTGAAAATTTGAACATGCAGCATTAGACAGTCCTTATTGTTTTTTAAAACAAGTTTTAATAAATACATGACTGGTATTATATATCTATATATAGTTTGTTTTATTTTAATACATATTTAAAGTTTACATTTCAAATTGTTTTATTTTCTAATCCTTTAATTAATTTGATGATTTTACTTACTTAGGGTACAAACTCGATGACATTGAATTTTTCCTCCCACCCCTCAGGCAATATGTTACAAAAATCTATTTTTACATCGCTCGGAGGGAGTTTTTTAATATTTTGTACTAGTCATTTCAAAAGAACATCTCTGACTCCATTATATTATGCGAGTCTTTTACACCATCTCTAACTGGTATTTTTTCTTTTACTGATGTATGAGTGACCTCAAGACTCTTCAGGTGTTCAAGACTCTTCAAGGTTTCCTAGCCGATTTCAGTTATTCCAGTCTTTTTTCCATGCGTTTGTATAATGTTATAATGGCTTTAACTCTAATTAGTATCAGAGTCACGTTCATATACCGCATATTGTTTATCTCTCTGGTAAGTTTCAAGTACTTGTCTGACTATTAGCTTTCCTTTATTTTCACTCTATGGTCTAAGGAAACAACTAAATCCACGAGACGGCAAGTTGTTTTATTTTGGTTCATTAAACCTAGGTCTATCCTTTTGGCTAATATTTTCAGGTCCATATTTTTCTTTTAGTCCTAATGAACTTTCTGCGCCTCATTTATGCCAATTTGCTGCATTCATTTATTATAGGATTAACTATTTCATTCCTAGTAAAACATAATCTACACTTTTTTACTTTAATTAGATTAATTATCAGCTTTCGACTCAAAAGCAATAGAATTCTTCATTTATTTTTGAAGTAGTTAACAGTGAAAATATTTGGAGTCAGCATCGTATTATTTTATATCGACAATATTTTAATGTTCGGTATATTTTTTCAATAAATGATATTTAAGAATATTCTTTTCACATTCTTAATAGCTAATTCATTGGATAAAACGTATTTGCTTAACTTTAAAAAAGTATACTTGATCGTAAACAGAAACCTTACTTTCGTAAAAATAAGAATAACTATTGCTCTTCTTTAGGCAATTTTTCTGATGTTTTTATATATCAAAATAAAAAACAGATCCGAGAAAACAAAGCAAATTCATTCACGTTAATGTTTTTACGGGTGAATTACAAATGAATATAACTTTTATAAATTCTTTCAGTGCATATAAAATACTAGGATTTAGTATATATATATATATATATATATAACACACACACACACACACACACACACACACACACACACACACACACACACACACACATATATATATATATATATATATATATATATATATATGTAACAATGTTGATTAAATAAATTGTAAAAAATATTCGATGCAACATTTTTTTATGATTTAACTTTTTTGTATGTTCTTTTTCAATGGAATAACTTTTTGTAATGGGACCCAGTTTTGTTTATAAATCCTTTAAGGACAATAATCCCATTTAATCGCATGACGGATAAGATGGGTTTATCGTTTGCTCCGAAAAAAATGTATGTGCACATCTTTGTATATTTCTTCGAGTTTTTATTTCTTTTCTGACTCGAAATACTTATCTTTATCTAATTAAATACAGAAGATATATCGTTTAGCAGGCATAATCCCCAAATATAAGTCTCAAAAGCAATAAATATTCGATTTTCACACTTCTGGCAGTCCGAGGTGTTATAAACTATTCCAGCCAATGTAATACCGATTTGATATAAGTAAACACAAAAATTTAGCTATAAACAAATTTTGGTGATAAGACTGGCCTGAAAAAACTATTGCCCCATGAGAGATTTTAACATTTTTGTTACAATTTCATGCTGCTGATGAATTCATTTTTGCCCAGCTTCTCTGGAATTTTTTGCTACAGAAAGCCACAATATATGAAATACAAAAATACACTATTTATGCATCAGAAAATATAAATTATTCAACTAATCGGTGATGTTTCTTCGTTGTTTTTGAAATAATAATGCAAAACGTAAAAGATGAATTTATATTTGAAAGGTGAAAAATCCTGATAATTAGAAAAAGGATTTTCATGACACGAAAGAATTATGAGGATGAAATTTAATGAGGCATCCCCATATATAATTCATTCAATAAAATGAATTCAAAATATTAGAAAAGTTCAAAAGTCTTTGAAGATTCAACGAATAAATTCAAATATATCTCTATATCTCTAAAATATCTGATGCAACAAAATTGAAATAAGATAAAAGTTCTTAAATTTGACAAGAAATTCAATTATTAACCTTTTATATGATTTTCCTGTTGACGGATTGAAATAAAATGTATAACCTCATCATAACTGAAAACAAGATACAGAAATACTTAAATTCATTTCCACAGCTTAAATATCATTAAACCTCACAATAATATTAAATTATGTAAAACACAATGAATCATGAAATCATTGCAGAAACAGAACATGTTGCATACCAAAAAAAAATAATCCTCTTGTGTTCATCCTGAAATTCAGACAATGGCATTTGATTTCATTTCATTAAATAACCCAGAAGAATCAAGAATAATGGAATGACGGCTCCGATTCCACCACATATACATTATTTCCATCAAACAAAAATGGTACGAGATGAATGAAAATGGACTACATTTTTAAAATCAGCGCCACAAACGTAACTGAAAATAATTTAGAATCATTTACAATGCAATTTCATTTTTGTGTTGTGTATTAGAGAAAAGTAGATTGTTCTATTTTTTCTTACACCAAAGAATAAATAAGAAATAAAAACATTTAATCTTTTCTTCTTGAATAAAGGCAGTCGATATTTTCGTTAAAAATATGTTTGTTCATAGCTATTTATGCGATTAAAGACAGATATACAACTCAAATATGGTGAATTATACTACGATAGATCTGAATGTGATTGAGTGTGATCTGAAAGGCTACAATGTTGGATATAACTTTGAAATACACCGCTTCTATATTAACTTCACGAGAACACTCATTTTCCAAACACTTAAAGTATATTTACCTTTGGTTTAACACAACCTTGAGATAGTTGTCTCTTGATTCCGGGTATATTTGCTTGTGTAGCGTAATTAGTATGATCTACGAGGAATTTGCTGTCTGAGAACAAAACGGTAATCGGATTTCTGGAGAAAGAGAAGAAAAAGAAATAAGAACAAAGGTTAAAGTTTGGAAGAGTAAACACTCAACGGGGTGCCAAAAATTGACCGAAGAATGACCCCGGAAATAGATTTAAAATAAAAACGGAAATTCCGGGGTTCGACCGGAAACGGATGTGACCGCGGGACGAGTAAAGGAAAAGGAGAAAAATATTTTTTCTTTTCAGCTGGGCTCTGGTGGGAGTCAGACGTGGCTCCCGGTTCCCCGTACGGGTTTGGGATAGTAGTACTGAACATGACTTACGATAGAATAGTTTGACCATACTTTCTCTCTCTCTTTCCTTCTCTCTGAAAAGAACTCACGAGCCTAGAAATAAATAAACAGCCGATTGTGACTATACGAACCGCGAATTTTGTTCCTGAACTAACGACGACTACTACTATTAAACGACTACTACTACTACAACTCGAACTTGGCCCTATGCAACACTTGAACCAAAACGGAGGAGGCGAATTCTCAGCTCATAAATTGGTTTTCGAGTGATTTTACATCTTTCCTAGTAAATTATATCTCAACCATTCTCTATACACGTTTCACATTTCCTTAATTTCACAGAAATATGCATTTCCCTTTCTACATTTATCCAGCTGAAAACATCGGCTAAACAGAAATTATTATGTTCAGTTCTTTCTGGGAAAGCACACGTAGTATATGATGCGGAGGTGTTTAAATCTTTTACATACAGAATGATGAGTATTGTTTGAGGCGTTCGGGACGTAACAAGCTGGTTGACTCTTTGAAAGAATCGCCATATGTATCGAACCGCGTGTCCGTATTGTGTGTGTGTGTGCATTGTCTTGCAAGAATGAGAGTGTGCGTTTTTTTCTTCTTTTTCTGGGCTTTTCTTTGATTAGCATGAAGTTTCCTGACTGTCTTCGCAGTACTCGTCTTTGTGACATTTCGGAACATTATTGGCTGTAAATTTTCTTCTTGTCTCTATTGTCTTAAAGGGAACACCGCTGTATCTCGGCCAGAAAATTACCTACAATAACGTAAGAAATAACAATCCAATAGTCGAATTAAATATATATATATATATATATATATATATATATATATATATATATATATAAAAGATATTTGGATGTTTGTTTTTAGAAGCATTGTTGAATAAAGTATATATTATTATTTATATTTTTGCTTGAAGGCAATTACAATGCGTATATCGCATAAAATTCGATAATTATAGAAAATAATCATGGCAAGTGAATCTCGGCAAAGGATTGTTCGGTGTGTAGAACATCGTACAGACTGTTTCAACTTTATAAAGTCTCATCGGCGATGTATACTAACGATTCCCCCCCGACAGAAATCGAAACCTGGACTTCAGCAGGCACAGTCAGAGACTATACTGCTTCGGCCATGATACGCACCGGACAATACTTGCGAAATTACCCTGTCAATGATACAATCCTTTGCCGAGATTCACTTGTCATGATTATTTTCTATAATTATCGAATTTTATGCGATATACGCATTGTAATTGCCTTCAGGAATATATATATATATTATATATATATATATATATATATATATTTATCCTAACAGTAAAATTTCACCCTAGATTATATTAGTTAGTTTAAACTAAATGTCGATAGAATTTTTAAAGTAAGAAGAAAAGCATGAAGCATGTCAATAAGCTAAAATAATGCAAATAAAATGTAATGAAATAAATGTGTTGACTGAAAGTGAGTAAACAGAGAAATGATAGCAAGAAACACAACAGGTATTAAGTATAGAGTAAAAGGTTTACTAAGCAAAGATAGAAGGTGAACTGAGTAATTATTAATTGCTAGGTTGAATTAACATGTTCTCTGAGGTCTTTTTGTTTCCCTTTTCCTAGGTTTCGTCAGACTTTATTTACAAAAAAACAGACGATTACATTCTAATTATTCAGGTTCCATATGGAAATAAACTTCAAACGTTTCTTTGTTACTATGAGGAGAAAATCTTTGTGTCTTTGAGCTTCTTATTTTTGCATCAAAGTTACTTGAAGTATCTGATCCTAGAAGAATTAAAAACCTGCAAGTTGTGTACATTATCCATCGTTCCCTTCTTCCACAGCAGCAGGGACTGAATGGGGAGAATAAAACTACGAATATGTTGTGTGTTTCCCCACCCAACGATTAGCCATCGCCGACATAGCCGTCATCAGTGACTAGGAAACAGACGACAATGGTGTTAAAGGCAGGGAGAGCTGATATTGTGCCGCAGCGACTGACAAAATATATTTTCTAAGTTTTCTTCCTCTGACAGTTATTATTATTTAGAGAAAGATAATGAAGGGAACGAAAATACAGAATGTGTTGGAGGGATTACAAAATATGTGAATCGATTTAATACACTTCATAGATGTTCGTGAATACAGAGAAAATATTGATTATTTCAGGAGTGTATGAGAAGATGTATTGCGACCAATTTCATTGTCTTGTCGCTTTTTAATCTGGCAGTGAATTGGAGATGGATTCAAGAAGAGTTCGGCATGGAAATAAAGGCACAGAGAACAACGATAATCGTTTACTAATATGATGTGGAAATGTTGTCCACATTCCAGTGGTAAATCCTACATAAAGTGAAACTCGTTCATCGAATATGATTAAATTAGTACTACCAATGACTGCTCTGGGGAAACATATCAACCATATAACCTCACGATTCAAGTGTTTAGAATTAGAGTAACCACCAAATGTCCTTTGGAAGAATATAACAATACTACACTTAGAGAATATTTACTTTTTATTTAGCATATATGATTTAATAATTGATGAGAAAAAACATTTTTATTTAATTGCTGAACATTCCGGCTTCGTAAAATATAACATAAATAAAATAGATTAGATTGTTTGAATTAATGTTATAGATTTTTCAAGCCGTGAATATTAAAATGTTATATAATCATTCAATATTGGGTAAAATTATTTAATTCATTGCCAACACACACACACAATCAATTCTTAGTAGACTCTCCTCAGGCTTTAATTCTTTCAGAAATGGGATTCACTAATGCAAAGCCTTATCTACATGGTTCCTGCTCACTAGAATGTCAGTTAATATACATTCGTTGTTAGATAAAGCACTCTCGTGGGCCATCTTTGTTATATTCCCACCATAAATATTCAGTTTGATTTAGATGCAGACTTTGCGAAACCTGCCATTGATGCCTCTTAAAAAGTTTTAATCCCAATTGCTCTCTGACAAGGTGCGTTATCACCCGAAAAAAAATGATCTCCAAACCAATGTTCCATCGAAGAAATGGGATAATTATCCGGTATTTTAATATACACATTTGTATTGATTGCTGAGGTAATGATTGCCATCTCTCTGTGAATAACTGCAGGTCCATTTTATGAGTAACATGGACAATTTAATTGTTTTCTTCATGCAGTTATTTTTCCAACACTATCGCCTTGTTTAATGCAGAATTTTATTTTATCACTGAATATAACAATATTCCAAATGCATACACATCTTATTTTATCTTATATTAACTTCATGTTTTTCTGTCTGTGTGTTAGTGTCATCATAATCGTGCCATTATGGTTTGTATGCAAGAAAATGCTCCTTTGCATTCAGGTGTACCAGCAAGAATTAAGTTACTGTAGATTTTGGAAGAGGAACTGGTCGGCATAAGAATCCAGAAAAATGTAAAAGAATTATGAAAAGTCATCATGAAATAAAGTGTTTTTTTTATTTTACAATGGATTTTATTACACCTCGCAAATAAGTTGCCAATTAAATTTGGTAAATAACCATAATTCTTTTCCTTTTCCTAGAATCTTACACCTTTTACAGAGTATATATATATATATATATATATATATGAGTTGAGGATAAGGAAATGAATCCGAAGCGATCACTCGGGTTACACGCTTTTTAGGAAAAACAATGCTTCCGTTTTGAATTTAAATTATTTTCTGCTTCTGTCTTGATAAGTCCGGATTCAAAAACATCTATATCTAAAGACGGACCTATTTATCATTATGCTCTGATGATGATTTTTTATAAATCGAAATATTAGCAACGAAAATGATATTTAAAAAAAATATATTCATTTTAACAACAATGTGTGTTTTGCATAGCTTTATATATATATATATATATATATATATATATATATATATATATAGAGAGAGAGAGAGAGAGAGATAGTAATCATTCTCTGAGAATTTCGTTATATTCAAACGAGTAGTTTTTGGATAATATGGAAAAGTGTCACTTGTTAGTTAATACTTTAAGACTTTAAATAATTTCAAAAAGTTAAATTCAATAATTTTTCTATTATTGGTACAGAAATACTTTTTGGAGAAAGAGCATATACTCTGCGTCGCAACAAAAAATAGCGAATCAAGCGTATACTTTTTGATGGATTGTAAATCAAGAGTTCTTTTATCCATGCGATCTTATTTCATAACATGAATTATAACCTAAGCAATGAATAATATCCTAAAAGAAAACCGATGTCCTAATCAATGGATTGTGCCTATCTCTACATTAGTTTCCTATTAACGACGATGCCATTGTTTGCCTTGAATCATTAATTAAGTTCAGTGTGTTACAGTCTAACTTTATTGTTCAAAAATAAATTCATGGACAGTGTAACGAAATTAGAATAGAATATCAATAAACTTTGAAGCCAATTAGAGATTTAGGTGTAAGTGAAACATCTCTTGGGAAAATGATATTCAATGCCAGTAATGATAATTCTATCGTGGATTGTCGCACAAGCTGAATGAGGAATTTAGATTTATGAAGGAATAAGCAAAGTTCACTAAATACATAAATGTGTAGATCTGCTTGGTAGGTTAGTTTTGCATTTCCCAGTTCAATTATCTAAAGTCTACCATAGGCGAAGTGAACGTACGATGTTTTTAAGAACAAGAAACTAACTATAATAAAAAAGAGGGTGTAGTGAAGTGTACAAAAAGAGAAAACACATTTTCAACCAGACAACTTTATTAAATTTAATTTTCAAAATCATTATGCTTCTAAATCTGAAACTGTATATATTTTTTTAATGTCAATTCACAAAATTATAATTTCTCTTAATCTTATCATCTATGTTATAACGAAATTCATGATGGAGGCGTTTTCTTTGGGCCATTTTTTCATTTTAAATAAGTTTATATATATATATATATATATATATATATATATATATATATATATATATATATATATATATATATATATATAAGTTTGCTTGAAGCATTGTGTATATATTGGATATGAGGTTGATTTAGAAGGCTATCACAATGCAGGTGTAAAGAAAAAAATAATAATACGGTAACAATGGTGTTGTGTATTAACCTGTATTTTATTCTTGAATTTTCGAGATAATATCTCTTTTTCAAAAGATCACTGGAACTGAAGCAGTCTAGTATTTAAAAAAAATTCATTTAAAAAGAAATGCCATAACTAGACTGCTTCAGTTCCAGTGATCTTTTGAAAAAGAGATTTTATCTCGAAAATTCAAGAATAAAATACAGGTTAACACACAACACCATTGTTAGCGTATTATTATTTTTTCTTTACACCTGCATTGTGATAGCCTTCTAAATCAACCTCATAACCAATATATATATATATATATATATATATATATATATATATATATATATATATATATGCGTGACATATTTAGAAACATATGCCCATATAACAGTTTGATAAAATCATATAATCCAGGAGAGAATAAATATATGTTATAATTGAGTTGGAATAATCATCAATAAGTGATTTACATTTGTCAGTGAATAAAATCAGCATATATAAGTATTGAGAAAATATTCTTAAGAATGAGCAAATGAAAATATTTTGTTAC
Organism: Doryteuthis pealeii; assembly: GCA_023376005.1. Classification (NCBI taxonomy): domain Eukaryota; kingdom Metazoa; phylum Mollusca; class Cephalopoda; order Myopsida; family Loliginidae; genus Doryteuthis; species Doryteuthis pealeii. Next base: position 539,109 of record CM042145.1, on the reverse strand, counting down.
TTGAAAGATCATTTAAACAAAAGTTTGACTATTATGAGCAAAAATATGTTACTTTATTTTTATTTTCCTTTTTTTCTGCAGGCTTAGGTCATCTTATAATTTTTTATCACTTTGTTCCTTTTCTGAATGAAGCGGAGAATATTCCCCCCCCCCAGAACATGTAGACATCATTCAGTCAATATTTTTGGCGTTTTTTGGTATGCAAAGTTCACAACATATTACTACCCTCCCTAGGGAGATGTCATCTACAAAGTTTTTTTTTGTTTTATTCCCTATTGCTTTTACATTTACACAAAGGAACATATCTGCCTGCATTTCTTTCTCTCTTTGTTTGTCTCTTTCTCTGTCTATTGATGTATCTCCCTCTCTCTCCCTCTCTCTCTCTCTCTCTCTCTCTCATATATATATATATATATATATATATATATATATATAGTGTGTGTGTGTGTGTGTGTGTATGTCTTAGTGTATGCTTATTTCTTTCCCGCCTAGAGCATAAAACTACCAGGTTCGCCATGGAAAGGCGCCAACATTAATACAAAAAAGATTCATCTATCCCAAGGCAAAAAAGACAGTGGTCACAATATTACCAATCCTAATCATATATCGGCCTGAGGAAAACATTAGAATACACATAATAAGACTGTTAAATATCAGACAAATCCCACATAAAATTTTGTCCTTGGGGTAACTGACATTTTTATTTTATTTTGTCATGACCAAAGTCTATTCTATATACACGACCCCATCTGCCTCCCTTTCCTCCTTGTCACCCTACTTCACGCCTTTTCAAATACGTTGGTAATATAGTTTCTGGTCGACAGAGGTGAAAACATCTCACTATGTAGAGAGAAAGGAGATATATCGCAGCGCATACGTTGCTCTTTGCTCGGTGTACATTTACGAAGATCTCGAAGCAAAACACGTACGGTGAGATTACTGTTTTCTGTTTACTTCAGGAACTCTATCGCCTTACAAGATGGCTGACATGACAGCAAATAAGAAAAATCTGATAGCTTCCTGCATCTTACACTTTTGTCTTTGATATTAGATGAAGCGTGACAGAGGCTTGTCGCTTCTTTGTGCACCCCGTCTTAATGCAATGCTTTTGTTTTTCATGACTATTGCTCCGCCCGACTCCACAATAATCCCACATACATAGCTTCGGAAATCGAAGAAACCTATCTGCTATCGATCTGAGAAAGTTGCTGTCAGCCAAAGCAGGCTAGAACACAGGCAGAGAAATCGAAACCGTAGACATGTACATTTATAAACAAAGTAAAGAGAAACGAAGAAGAAATACTGAAGGTTATTCACTACCTTCTATATGAGTCTACTAGGGTGATAGCGCGCCCTTCTCTCTTTAATAACACATATGACTGGCGTTCGAACGCAACCTACAAAGTTCGAATGCTGATTTTCTAGAATATTACATGGTATACCCCTAAAACGTCCATGATAATACTGTGACACTCTAAGTTCTTCTGTCTCTGGGTGAACATATTTAAATGAGATAATACATATGCATGTACGTGCAAATATACATGTGCATGAAGAAAGTTGTAAATCTATATCTATCTACAGCATCGCTGATAAATAAGTACACACCAAACATGTTTTTCTAACAGCAAATCTAAATAATTCTAGTATTTCTATCATATCTATACTATAAAAATGGATATCATGATATACTAATTGATTATTGTCACTCGGTAACTAAAAATATGAAAAAGGACAAGGCTACTCAAAGTTTCATACAGTAATTACATAGTCTAAATTAATTTGATTGTTTTAGCGAGTATATGGTTCGGTAATAAATAAAAACTTTCAATGTAAAACTGTAAACTATTTTCTCCCAGGGCAAACATATTTAGTTGTAATAATGCTTGTTCATATATGTGTGAACATGTCAATATAAGTATATCTGTATGGACCTAATGTATACGTACATATGTAAATGCGTGTCGATGGGCATGAAAGGGTTTTTGTAATGTCCATTGTAAACAGATAGCTTTGGTGATAGTAGTACTCTGAAATCTATAGACAAATATATTATTTCCTTACATGCTTTAATTCGTGAAAGTCAGAATACTCTCCTGGAAGCCAAGTCCCTATATATTCAAGGTCGCAGTCAGGAGTTAGACAGACGAGTAACGGCTCAAACCGGAAACGGTTGGTCTTGCTTATTGTTTTGTAGTCACAAGAAGAACATTTCAGAGTTAAAAGTTGGTTTTAAATGTGAAATGAGACTGAACAAGTCTTCGATGTAAATTAGCAGGAAATGCGCTCATATGAATTTATTCTCGAATTCCTTTTGTTTCCGTTCTTTGGGAAGCTGATCTGTGGTTTGTACGATTTTGAGCAAAACTTTCGACTGATTAATCTTAACAACAAACATATTGTGGGTTAAATCATTTAGTAGTGGATGGCTAGGTGGATTATACCACCATAGTCCACAGCAATATAACACATACGCAAAAGATGAACATGTCATTCAAATTTAAATATAGGTACAAATAAGTGATAGCGTAGAGAGGGAATAAAAAAGTGGACACCAGCCCATTCAGCCAATCAGATAATGCGGATAAATTCAAAATACTATTGGACTTTGCCGAAAAAAGCGGAAATATGAACGTTATATTTTATTTGAGACTGGAAGAATGCCAAACGTGCTGGTAAAAGAAAATATAAATATAAAAAGTATACAAAATAAATGATTTTGAATCAAATAAAACCCCAACAGCCACGTCTGAATTGTATCTCAATTACCCTCATCCTCAGAAAAGACCACAGGCGTCCAAGGTAAGAAGAAGAGATAGTAGGAAGCAGTTGGGACGCAAATCTCCGAGAAAGAAATAGTTTATGGATTGAAGTGATGCAAAAAAAATTATATTAAAAACATAAAATATATAAAAAAGGTTATTAAACTATACTAATTCCATTCTTACTCGTTCTCGCACATAGTACATGACACCACCATTTGTGAAGCGCGCACACACATACCCCCATATATTTTTTTTTGGGGGGGGAATATGTGCTTAATTGAAGTAATAACTAATTTGAAAATTAATTAGTTGATAATTAATGAATTAGGCGAATATATCTGTTCAAATCGAGAAAAAGTCGATCTCTGTATGTACATTTCGGCATATTATGCCTCATCAGCAGAGTTATCGACAGGAAGCTGCTTTGTGTGTGATTCGAACCCTAACTGCCAGGCTGACTGGCGGGGATTCTAACCATTACACTATTACACATTGAACATATATATTCGCCTAATTCATTAATTATCAACTAATTAATTTTCAAATTAGGTATGACTTCAATTAAGCACATATTCTCCCAAAAATTGTCGGCTATCACCATCTCAAACAAATTGTTTGTTTACTCTCATATATATATATATATATATATATATATATATATATATATATATATATATAAAATAGAAATATCGCAATCAAAAAATTGAATACAATAAGTTTGTTTTGTACACAAAAATAAAATTACATAGATATATATGAGTAATGTAATTATTTTTAGACTCTGGATCGGATTGTAGGTTAGATAATTATTAGGATGTAGAATTTGGTAATAAATGATATAAAGAATTAGTACAATACCAGTAACTTAACTCATATGATTTAAAAATGATTAGTTGGAGTTTACTTACGGTCTCGTTATGTTTATTTTATAGGATAAGGAATCGTCTCCATTAAACGTTCATATTGTCAGTTTTGTTTAGTTTCAGAGTTATTTTACACACGGTAGTAAGAATATAAATACATTTTAATCATCTCTATTTAACCCATAGATAGGAAAGCCTTGTGTATTGTCATTAATTTCCTAGTCTTTTGGTCAATATGTCTGAGTTCATCTCTTGTCGATTTTAAGAAAGGCCCAGAGTATTTTATAATGGGAACCACCCAAGTATTTATTCCTTTTATTATATTTCAGAGTTTGATTTCTAGGAGTTTTCTTGTTCTCATGAGGTATTCTTTTTTAAAAACTTTTCCTTTCATTTCTGCTTGCTTGATATTGTCTGTTTCTAAAATTACTAAATATTTGTAGCTTTCTTTTTCTCCAAGTGTTTTATATTGTCCTGATTTGTTAATTGTATTACCTCCATTAGTTTTCTTTTCTCCTTTTTTATAGGAAAACCAGTATAACGCCAGGCCAATATATTGATGTATGGTCAAAGTTGTATGCATATAAATGTTTGGCTCAGTTTTGACAACAATGCAATCTGCCAACCTCACTAACTTCTTAATATAGCTTTGGGGGATCTTTTTCAATATATGAATAATTTCTTTATCGAAATGTATAGTTAAATGAAATATGATTCACACGTTAATATGTATATTTGTATATTCCCTGCATGAAGCTTTGCATATAAAAATATATATGAATGTACAAATATACTCGGGTATCCAGCATCGAAGTCAAGCAGGGAAGACTTCTGTAAATTTTCCAAGTAGAATTTCGATAAATGACTTGGGAGCAGGTGGCCAAATAATAGAAATGAAAGAAAGTGTTGAATTGATGGAATCATGCAGATATCGTCTTGTCATCGAATGTTTTCCCTATCATCACACATATCAGGGTTACAGATTAAAGCTAATAAGAAATCACGACACCATTGGAATGCAATTGAAGACAGAAACTATTTTTTATTTGATATTAGTAGAAAATATACAGTTTCATGTTGGGTAATCCAATACATTTTAATGCCGTTCCTTAAAAAATATAACTGTCTTTTTAACGACTTTTATGTAAACTATTGCAATTGACACTCTACATAAGTAGCGCCTCCACAAACAAATCTGGTTATGTGTAAAAAAAAAAATGATTTAAACTATACTGACGAAAAATAAAATTTCCACCCCTGAAAAAAATGATGCCGATTGTGAGCTGAGTGGAGTAGATACGTGGGTCTGATTATTCCCTTAAACATCATTCGAGCCTGTATACTTCCAATCTCTTAAGATTTATCGACCAAACGTTATAATTGCGGCAAGTCTATAATATTTCTATAAGATTCATGACCTCTATATGAATAAAAGCGAATTTCTGTGTGTTTTTCCGTACCCATACTAGCATCAAAACGGCTAACATCATGTTCACTCATTTGTTTAGGCGCATACACTCACGTTTTTAATATATTAATTAATTTAAGCATTCCTATTAATTTTGTTGAATTTCTAACTTTCCACTCCAACCAGGAATGGACAGGAACAGCATTTTTTTAAATTTGATATATAAGTAAAAGTAACGTCGGTGTAGTGGCCTATTGTCGCTATCAGTAGTGAGGGGGTATATCCCCTTTTCCCTAGCACTAGATCAAGGGGATTGTATTTGTCTCCGCGCTGCACGTACCATCGGTTCATTACTTTACCGTATTCATGCACAGAGTTGCTGAGGGACGGTATCGAGTATCGAACCCAGAATATTGTGGTTAATAGATAGATGCTCTATTGACTGTGTTGACTTTTTTGTATATAAAGTGTGTGTTAAAAGCCCACTCATATTTATAGACTCACCGAGAACCATGTGATCAACCTCTTGGCCAATCAATGGCAGTACTCTGCTGCTGAAACAATGCTTAAACTGAGCATACTGAGCATATTGGCCATACTTACGTTGACTTTCGTGGACGACGGACAAAGGATTCCATAACTCAGGACTTACTTTAAAACCCTTTTCAATTGGCCAAGGATGGCATTTAGAAACTTAACAAACTGAGAAAAACGACTGAGATGATAAGAATGGAAAAATACAAACTGATTTTGCTTGCCTTATTTTTTTCCTTAATATCTAATGTTGTGTTATGACCTGTTTAAGGGTCAATAAATAATAACTCAATTATAACTGCCCCTGACAAATATCCATGTTATTTACAAGATAATAGCCAATTAAAAAATTATCAAAAAGAGTAAAAAAAAGTATTTTTCCTTTTATTTATACTGTAATTAGTTTCGAAAGTATATAACCCCAACGATATTTTGCACCCCAGAAATATGGAGGAGGACAACATTAAGTGACCTGAAGAGAATCAGAAAATTTTGAAATAAAATAACTGATGCATTACAAAATTCACTCATTGATAAATCAACACTAACATTTCATTAAAATCGGATAATTCCCTGATTTTTGGATTTTTTTTCAATCGGGAGAGGTGTAAATTTATTTTGTAAAATACGGATTTTACGCCATATTTGGCAGTGGCTAGTTTTTTTGTTTTTTTTACTGATACTCATTATGTTACTACTTTCCATTTAGACAAAAAGGTGCTTATCGCATAAATGCCTCCTGGTCTCCTGCCCTAAAAAACGCTAAGTGGTGTCTGCTGAAAATCCGAACCATGCGACTTATGAACTCCCTAGCTGGTTGAAGGCATTTTTCCAAAAAGTTAATGCGATATAAAAGCGATAGTTTACCCCCGCCACCAAGTCTTTTCTCGAAAAGTATATGTAAATATTATACCCACCCATTTTTAAATATTTTTAGAGGTTTGAAGGTGTTTTTTTTTTCGACTAAAAACTTTTTTGTTGTTTAAAGGCCCAGATTTTTATCGACAATTAAATGTAAATATTTTACTCTGTCAATTTTTTTAAATACATGCGACAGATTTTCGAAAATAAAAACAATTCATTATTAAAAAAAAATTATATTGTAAATTTGTTTATTAAATAAATGAATACGTGTATTAGTATTGGTAATTTAATTGTTCATTTGTTATTGATAAAATGTTGGTAATTAATGTTGAAAATTTGTCAATATTTTTTAATTTAGTGTTGTATATTGAAGTCTATTAATATGATTTTAGCAAGGAAAGGTGATATTTTATAAAAGCCAGGTCTCTGGAGTAAAGTGTTAAGGAGACAGTTAGCGGAAGCTTCTACGATAAGACGTGCATTTCGATTATGGATAAAAGCGAACATTGAATATTTCTGCAAATAAAAATTGTGATTTGTTAATAAGTTGTGTGTTACTAATGAAATATATGTATTTCCAAATTTTAGGTCTTGATAATGTTCATACATACATTTTTTTTTATACATTGAAGTTTCACGATGTAGACCATATCACATTGTTGACAACATATTTTGTAAACACCGGCGTTGGAAAGGAATTCGCGTATAGTGAGTGTTTGAATAAATGTCTAATTGTTTGGCTTGTGCGGGTAACAGTGTTAATGTCTAGGTGATTTAGATTTGTTTCAATTAGGAAAGTTATAGGGCTTTGAGATCACGTGATGTACTTAGTTGAAAGGATGTTATTAGGGTTTGGTGAGTTTGCAGAATATTACTTATTTTTGATAGCTTTTAACTTGGCACGATATATGAAGGAAGTGGGGTATTGTAAATTAATGAAAGATGTGTTTATGTATTCGTATTCATCATATGAACAACATATTAATTATCAAATTTAAACTTGAATTACATTTATAAACGAATTACATATTTTAATAACACACTTTATTTTATTAAAACACAATAACTTCTAACATTAATCACTATGATTATTTACCCTCTAAAACATGTGATAGCAAGCCTCTTTATATTGCCTCATCCTTTTACCCCAAATGATAAATACCAATACACTTTACTTTATATTGACACAAATTTTCAACATTGATTACCTAAATTATATCAATAACATATAAAGAATTAAATTACCAATAATAATACACGCATTCATTTATTTAATAAAGAAATGTAAGCATATTAAACATTAATAATCAAATTTAAACTTAAATAAAATTCATAATCGAATTACATATTTTAATAACACACTTTACTTTATCAAAACACAAAAAAAATTTAAACATTACTCACTATAATTATTTACCCTCTAAAACATGTGACAGCAAGTCTCTTTATATTTCCTGATCCTTTTACCCCAAATGATCAATACCAACACACTTTACTTTATATTGACACAAATTTTCAACACTGATTACCAACATTATATCAATAACAAAGAAAACAATTAAATCACTAATAATAATACACCATTCATCTTATTATAATGGAGATTGTGTGTTTTTCTGTCTGTAACCGAAACTATATTACTACTCAAATCACAATTCCCTTGGTTATTTACGTTACATTCGCCGTGACTTTTTATCTAAAACTCAAGTACTAATAAAATTGGTTTACGTTAATACTGTTGGCCTTACCTACATAGTAATACCATGCAATTGTATTTATATATACAACAAAATAGCGGTTTACAGTGTTAACAGTATGCATATTGATATAAAAAAATTGATTTTATAAAATATGTGTTTAGTATTATTGATTTCTAATTGTTTGGTTTTATCTTAATGATTATTACTAAAAATCTCGGGTATAAATCTTAAACGAAATATATTAACAAAAAGAAATAACTGTAATTGTAATTTTGTTCTTTACTTCCTATTTTAGCTAAATAGTTAAATTAGGAAAATTTAGTAATAAAAGAAGGGAGTGATGGAAGAGTAAGTTTCAGTTGTTCTTTTTTTCGATTATACATCCCCCTCTGTTTCAAATTTTTTAATCTGCATTCTTATTTAGCTTCATTAGTCGTTCTAATTTAATACAATATTTTATTACATTAAAACTTAAATACTTGCACCCGCAGGGTGCATATATTTGCTAGTTTATTTAATAAACAAATTTAAGCATATATTAACAAGCTATTAATTATGAAATTTAAACTTAAATTACATTTATAATCGAAGTACACATTTAATAACACACTTTATTCTATTTTATTAAAACACAATTTTCTAAACATTTATCACTATGATGATATTAATAACAAATAGATAAATAAATAAACCACCAAAAAATTACACACACTCGTAAATTAAAATCTTTAAATTCCCCCCAAACATTAAAAATTAAAATTCCACCTAACATTACTCCACGAATATTCTCTAACCGTAACACGTAGAAACATTACTAAATTCTATTGCTTTGAAGCGTCTCTCAAATGATTTAAAAAAAAAATCTTTTTTCGAACACTTCAAAATTCTCTGTATTTTGATCGCTTTAACTTCAAATGCCAAACATTTTACTCTGATGAAAGGCCGTTATTCTTTGTAGGCTTAAAGATTATATAATTTTCTATTATTATTATTATTATAATTATTATTATTATTATTATTATATTATTATTATTATTATTATTATTATTATTATTATTATTCTATTTTATATTTAAAATAATAAATAGAATACATGTTTACATGAACAAACTCCTGGCCGAAACACGTGATAGTAAATCTATTTTATCCATCAAATGTTTTCTTTCCTTTATTTATTTTTCCTTCCAACACAGGTACACACACACACACACACACACACACACACACACACACACACACACACACATACATATATATATATATATATATATATATATATATATATATATATATATATATATATATATATAACCAATAGTTTTGTTTATGACTTTTGGAAGAACGCCCAAACCCTATTTTTAGTGTTAGTTACGTCGTAAAAATATCCATGGTTTCACCACTTGATGAGTAAGTCCAGATAGTTACCTCCCTTTAAGGCACGATGAATTCCGGGAAGGAGACAATTGAATAAGAAAGGCTGTTATGACGCACTGCTAATCAAACATTTTATCTCATCCCACACAAGTGTGAATTGTCCGGCTTGACAGAAGCAATTCTCCATGCACTAAATAAATTATATCAAGCTAGATTCGCAAACCATTACAAGTGAGTTCGATTCTCACTGAGTGCCCAATATTTATGGCTTAGTGTACATCTAAGCTATGCTTAATAAATAACTATGGTATGCTTATATAAATAACTATATATATATATATATATATATATATATATATATTTGCCTTCAAATCATTAATATAATATATATATATATATATATATATATATATATATCTTTCTCTCACTGCCTCTTGCCACCTCTATTTTCATAGATAGTACCTCTTATAATACACACACACACACTCGCACACACACACACACATTCACACACAGATTATAACTTGTATCATGATGATCTGCACCGGCCATCAAAATAAGGGTATGATGATTGCTGCCAAATGCTGCCTGAACACTGTAAAAACAATCAGGCATGTATTTGAGAATTACAATAGAGACTACGATGCTGTGGCTAGAAGAAAACCACATAAGAGACGATCTGATTGCATTCGTACAGCATTCGTACAGCAGAATTCCTCGAAAATCTACAGAAAAAAGTGTTGGAGGACCCTGGCATTAGAAATCGGACTTTGTCACATGAATGGAATGTTTCAGCCTCTACCATGAAGCTTGCACTCAATGAAGACCTTCGCTATCACTTATACATTCGTCACAGACGTCAACTGTCCCCCAAAAAGCCAATGAACATCGTCTGACAAAGGCGAAGAAAATTCTGAGCAAAGTGCTGAATAAAAAACAAAAACAATCTGGTTCCTTTCCGATGAGAAAACCTTTTGCCAAGATCAAAAGCACAACACGCAGAATAACAGATAGCTAGCATACAGACCTAAGGATACTCCTCGTGTCATGCAGACTAAATTTCCCATAACTGTGATGGTTTTCGGATGTGCGTTCTCTGAGGGTGATGTGATGCCACCGCATTTTTTCAGAGAGGGTGTCAGGTTGAATTCAGATACCTACGTGGAGTTTCTAAACACTGTAGTCAAACCCTGGATAAAAAGGGTAGCCAATGATAGGCCATATGTATTGTAGCAGTATTTGGCCCCCTGACCCACCTTTGGGAAAAGTCAAAAATGGTTGACGGCGAATTTTTACGACTACACCCGTCCCAATATTTGGCCTCCGAACACCATGGATTATTATGTATGGGCCACTGTTGAGAAAGACACCAATCGCCGTAACAGTACTACAAAAGCCTAGTTAATCGACAGAATTAAGGTAATTTTTGAGACCCTTCCCAGGGAAAATCTAAAATCAGCTTGCTCCAGGTTCCAGAGCAAGATTGAGGCTGTGATCGATGCTAATGGCGGTTATTTTGAGTGTAACTTGTTTAGAGTAGTGTAATTTCCAAGCCGGTTGAATTTCTTTACAATTCATTAAATTTTGGAGTTAGCAAGCAGTTTTTCTTTTTCCTTATGAAAATGAAATTTATCCCGAACAGCCTATATATATATATATATATATATATATATATATATATATATATATATATATATCAATGAGTGAGAAGAATTTTGTTGTTTATATATTACAAGCAGACACCCCCTTTCATATTGAGGTACTTATATTTATAATACTTTCTATTGCACTCGGGGGGATTTTTCACGTAATGTTTATCTCATTCGAAAATGATTTTTCATCGAAATGGATTCGCAAACAATAGACAATAATCAGTGTGAAGCCATATTGTTTTGAGTTGTAGCTAATCATACAGAATTTGAATTTTTAAACTTCAAAAGAAAAAATAACGGATTATTTTTCTCACAAGAATAATTATTCCTATTTCTATAAGCATTGCTAATTAAATGTTGAGTTATTTCGAGCTGAAGATGTAAAATAATTAAATCATATGATTGCTTAGCTAAGAACAAAACAAACCCAAATTGATAAATCTCTTAAATATGAGACCCTGGATTTAAAATAAAATTGAGAATCTTTCAAAACTTCATGACATAGTATTATGGCAACGACAGATTTACGTTCTGTTACGAAGATTTACCCATAATCAGTTCGCTATGTACTATCATTATAGCCAGTTGTGATCCACATATTCAATGTAATCTTTTATAGAACGCGTTATTTTCCAATTTTCTATGCAAAGTAAATAGAAAATATTTACTTTTAACGTCGAACTTTACTTTTCTTACCTTGATAAATAAATTTCCAAATTTCCAACTTTCATTAAACTATAAGTATAAGGAAGATTGTGCGTGTGTATGTGTTTAGGGGGATACAGAATTCCCTAAGAAGCTCAGTGCGAAGGAATAGGTAGCGTTGAACATTTTTGCTACAGTGTATGTGGATGTCACGATCTATTAAAAAGTATGTATGATGAATAACTACGACAAAATAGGCCGAAGGATTTTCTTGAAAGTTTATATCCTCGACAAATTCGAGGAGAACATAGAAATATGTTGAAAGGAATGAGGAGAGAGCATCAATTAAAATATAGCTTATTATGTAAAGAAGACACAAGACTATATTTGGTGGTAAATGCGGGAAATTTATTTACATTACTCACAAATAACATCTGAATATTTGTTAATAATATATGTATCACGTTCGTATAAATACAAGTATATTTTTATTCTTATGCTGATTTATTCAGAACTTATGTAAATAAAAACATGAATATGTGTCTCTTTTTTTTGCATAAAATGTAGGATAATTTATAATATTCATTCACCAGAGTACAAAGGAAGAGTTTGACGGATTCAGTGGTAATTTTTTAATACTCTTTCATCACAAGTAATTAGGAAATAAGACATACTACCCAGAAACATTATTTCATTAAATATCGTTTTTAAGTGCCATCCTTGGCCAGTTGAAAAGGGCTCAAAGAAAGTCCTATGTTATGGAATCCTTTGGTAAGCGTTAAGTCCTATCCTGCGTATTGGTAAAGGTCCAGTGATTTAATCCTATGTCCGTCGTCCATGAATATCACAGTAACTATGACCAGTAAGGTCGGTTTAAGTATTGTGTCAACCTCAGAGTACGGCCAGTGATTGGCCAAAAGTTAGATCATATGATTCCGGCCTAGTCTATAAGTAGGAGCGGACATCCATCACACACCTTATATCGGGAATTCTCAACAATTGTGAGGGTATTAATAGAAATAAAAGAAGAGAATAAAGGGTCGGCTTGGAAAGGAAGGGTGAAAGGAAAAAAAGACAAAACATTGGGAAAGTGTTAAACGTTTTGAAGATCAACTGCTTTTGACCATGTTGAAAAGATGACGGGAATGAAGCGCTGAAAGGGTGCGTATTTTTGTTTGTGCGTGTGCGTATGTTGTCATGCGCATGCACATGAAAATGCGTGAAGACTGTGATGTATATGTATCCACGCGCGTATATATTATATATATATATATATATATGTATGTATGTATGTATGTACATATGTATGTATATATATATATATATATATATATATATATATATATAAGTTTTCTACTTACAAGAGTGCTCAATATCCATAAAAGAGCATGTATAGTAAATTATAGTTAGATGAAGTCAACTGCATTTGAAAATCCCATAGGTGAGACCCTCTCAGTTACCAAGCATCCTTTACGTTGTTACACACACTTCTTGATGTCCTTGGGAAAATTCATGAATTATTTTTTTTCTGTTATATAAGGGTAAAATCGTAAGTCAGAGAAGGTTTTACTGAGAAGTAGTTTCCGAGAAAATATCTGGCTCATTAGTGCACTATTCTGTTTTCAGCTTACCCAAATGTGTGTCTGGTTCTACACAACTCTTCATAGCTACGAAACCGATCTATGACCAAGGGTTTACGTCGTTTTCTGAATTTTAGGGCTCTCGTACGTCTAGATCAACTGGAGTGTCCACCATAGACACACACACACACACACACACACACACACACACACACACACACTAATGAATCGAGAAACACAAGGAATCTCATCGGAAATGGATGTGTGACAGATTCCACTCTTTCCATTTGAATGCGTGTAAATTTGTGTCTGTCGAAATTGGCAGCGCCTTTGGCAAAGGAATAGTTTTGCTTTAAGCATTCTCATTCTGTTCTTCTTAATTTCATTCTTTGTCACGTTTTTCTTTTATTCTCTCTTCTTTTTTATCTCTTTTAATTTATACATTTATTTTCTATCTTGGATCTTCCTGAACTTTTTCTCCCTTTTTTATACTTAATGTCAAGTTTCAAAGTTGTCCCATCCAAAAAATAAAATTCCTCTAAAAAGTTGACAAAAACAAAGTTGAATATGGCATAAAGAAATAAGATATTAGCATTTTCTTAATCGAGGGTTTATTTTACATATCTTATGACCTGCAGGTATACTATATATGTAAGGCAAATATGTTCAGTCTCAGTGGTGTAAGGAAAATCTATTCAGTACATGAGGCTGTTTCTACAAAAAATGCCCAGATGTTTATTATTCATTCATATCAACTGAGAAAGGCATGTCAATATTCTTGTTTTGAGATTGTTT
>CM042145.1:517429-522429 GCA_023376005.1 Doryteuthis pealeii | reverse complement strand
AAAAATATACAGACGTATATTATAACAAAATAAATGAAAAACAAATGGGTCGGGAGATCATTCACACCTTCTCCGTTCTTATCTGTGTGTGGAATCCTATTTTTATTTAATTATTTGTTGATTGGCATTTAAGTTTTTCCGTAGATTTATTGAAAATTTCATATTTCCTTAACCATAATGAAACAATATTAACTTCATGAAATTGTTCAGCAAATAAACAGGATCTAAATATAATTGACAATTCATAGTGGAAATATTGTAAAAATGCTTCTTCCGCCAATGAAGATCTATTAACTGCCATTAGAAAAAGAGTGATAAAGACTGCTTTGAGTAATTAAATACAAGCCTAAAATAAGGTTTTTTTTTAATAAATGTTAGAGGAGGAATGAATAAGTCTTAGGTCAACGTTTTGTGTCATTGAAATTAAAATTAAAATAAAAGATTTTCCTTTTTATTGGGTATTTTCTTCTGCATATAGTGGGAAATTCATTTTAATAATTTAATTTAAATGATTGAATATGTTTTGTTTAAGATATATTTTATTATACCATATTGTTCAGCTATTAAAGAAAATAGACTGCGCCCTGTTTGGTATTCGTTTGTTTACTAGTAAATAAACAAAAAAGGTGAACATTCTAGATGCGAGGTAATTCTACAATTCTTGCCATAGGTAGTATTTAGAAGAGTGGGTTGATAATTATTCATACGGTATTGGAAGAGTATTACTAATTTACAAAGACAAACACACACATAACCAAGCGATGTTATTAAGTTGGTGAGGACAAATTAAATCCTTAAAATATACTACATTGTAAAAACTAAACGTTTTGATATCACTGTTTCTTACTATGTCCGCGGGTTTCTTGAAATAGAGAATGAAATTTGACGTGGGCCTCTTCATTTCGGTCACTATTAAGCTAAATATGAGGCCATTCCCTTTGAGGTATATATATTTTGGTGAAGCTATTCTTGATACCTTAGTTATTGTGAAACTTACCATTCGCCATAAGTATGAACAAAAATTAGTTTATAACCATTTTTATTCCACCGATTGCTATCATAGAAAAAATTGAATTCCCTTCATTTTCAGGAATACAATGATATCAAAATAACATTGTTCAAGAATGCAAATGCAATTCTAGAGACTATTTTTTTTAAAATAGTGCTTTTTATCTGAAACCGTTCCCACCAATGTAAGTGGATCTTAGAATACATATTCGATAATGACTCCAAAGAAATTCTCAAGAAACAACTACACACAATGTGAATATGAGCGTACAATAGGCCTGTTTCCATAACTTCTGCGTATAAAATATATCAGGATGGGTTGGCATGCCGTTAGAAATACTTAATCAATCATTCGTTAAACCATCTGAAATATTGCTCTATTTAAGGGTGTTATTATTATCCCTCTACTAGTTGTATTCAACAGTGAAATAAATAAGAGACAATACTTTTGAAACGTTCTCATACATTTGAAAGACGAAAATGTTATCTTTCAATTCAAAATTTCTCAATCAGTCTCTCACAAAAAAAATCAACTCAACAAATTCTCTTTTAATCACATTTGGTGACCCATAACATTCCAGTAATCGGCTGAGACAACACCTGCAACAAAAAGGTACCCACTCATGAATTTTTAATTTTCTAGTTACTGATAAGCAGTGTTCCAAAAGAAAATTGTTTCTCAAAGTGTTCGTTAATCATAGCACTATTGGCGACGGCCTTCAAGTTTTGAACCATAAACAGTGTCAGTTTTCCTAGATGAGACAATCCGTCAATCGAGTGGGCTCCGTTGATTGTATTAATACTTCTATTTAGGAAGGACTGAATAATATTAAGTAAAATGCCATCTTACTTATATCTAAAATTAAATGATAAAACACAACGTTCAGTACAAACGCTATTCCGACAAAATTATCGGTGTTGCAAAATTGATGGTAAATTGCTCTATTCTCTATGCATTATGCAATTGTTGCCGCCTTGATAAGTAATATCGGTATGTTGTATCATTTTAACGAATACATTTGCATATTGATATAAAGATAATGCTGGGAATGTTTAGATATCTGAGTACTCTCATCTTTTAGGTACTAGCTTATTTCAGGTACGAGCATATTTAGATATCTTACTCTCATCTCTTAGGTACGAGCTTATTTTAGGTACTAGCTTATTTAGATATCTGAGTACTATCATCTTTTAGGTACGAGCTTATTTTAGGTACTAGCTTATTTAGATACCTAAGTACTCTCATCTTTTAGATACGTGCTTGATCTCATACTTTGCAGAAAATCAGTTTTTCAGTAGGATCAAAAGATACATGAACAAATTGAAATTGATTTTCATGATAAATGTACATTATTTGGGCTACGATCATTTAGTTCATTTGAAAGGTTACAAATTATACACGAACCATTAAATACGAATCGCAAATCGAAATTTGAAATCAAGACTTTTAAAATTAACTTAAAATGTCATTCATTTGACGGGAGTAATCAATTATAATCCATTTATTTCCCCAGTCATATTTATCTTGGGTAAAGCTAGATTTTAAAAGGTTGAATACATTATGCGATGTAAGAATGTTTTTGTTTCATTGTCAATTTATATGTCCATAATATTTTTTATAAAACTAAAATAAATGACTAAAAAACGAAACAAAAAGAACATGATTGTATTGTGTATATCTAACAATAAACCAAAATATCTAATAATTAGTTTAAAAAATAGAGCACACATATTAATATATATGTGTAGGCGTGTACGTGTTTGCATATGTATTTACTCAAAATCTCCGCTAGGGGGCAGAGTGGGACATAAGCGGATTAGAGATCATTTGAATTCAGAGATTTTATTTTCGTAGATTCTATGCCTTTAAAATGGTAAATGAACAAACAGGCCTTGCTATTTACGCATATATGGGGTTAGAACAGATGGATTCATACCTTTCCCAACGGCATTAACTCGAATTTAAATAAAAATATCCTCGTCTAAGTATGAAAGATGGTTGTTGATTCTATTTCATATATATATATAGAGAGAGATATATATATCTATATCTATATCTATCTATCTCTCTCCTATATATATATATATATATATATATATATATATATATATATATATATATATATATATTACGGAAAATATTGGATTACATAAAAAAGGATACGATGAAAGACATACTTATACTTAAACTTTCTAGATATCAGGAAGTGTACAACCTAAAATCCCAAAAGACCTCGCCAAACAACAATTTACTTGATCACTTTGAAGAAGATATTCTAAAGTTAATTAGGAATATTAGATTAAAAAAACAAATGAATAAGTTCAATTTTTAATAAGCAAAGATATTAGGAAAATATGAAATTCAAATCCTCTCCGGGTAAAATCTGATAAAGAAAAAGAACATTTATAACAACCCCTCCTATTACCACAATCTCTTAATTAACAAAATCACCGACACTTACAAACTAGATAACATGGAGACAGCTGGACAAATTAATATCGTCAAATTCGCTAAAAAATACACATAGAAGATTAACATGAAAAATGTTTAAAAGGTTTAAAGACCCTAAGTCCAACTTTACCAACAAACTACAATCAAGGCCAATCAACTCCTCAAAAACAGAATTAGGTAAAATCTTTAAAAATATTGTCAAAAACATTATCCTAAAAATGAGCCTACAAAACTCTTTGGAAAAATTCCTTTGAAGGGATTGAATGGTTCATAAACATCAAACCAAAAACGAAAACAAAAAAAGAAAAACAAAACAAAACCACCCTCATTCAATTCTATATAATTGACTTATATCCATTCATATCAAAATAACTTTTAATAAATAGTATTAAGTATGCTAAAAGGTCGGATTCAAAAAAAAGTTTCCTACAAAGAAACATTGGAAACTTAGAAACAGAATATTATTTTAAATTGAGAAAGGGGAAATCCTACTAATAATTGCCAAAAATAACACAAGGGAAGACTATGTTTTAAATTAACTAATCTCAATATAGGGAAATTATTTCTTAAAATAGTAGACAAACACTTTAACCAAAATAATCTTCAAAATAACATCTTCAACAGGCAAACATTGATAATTAGTTATTCTTGTACCAACAACCTATAAACATTAATTAGTAATAACACCTAAAAAATAATTTAATTTCCCATCACACTATATTTCTTTACATTTTCTTTTTTATAAAAAATGACACCACTTATGTATTGTATGTAAACAGGTAGGTATATTACGCCTATATATTAAGCGTATATGATTACACACACACACACACACACACACACACACATATATATATATATATATATATATATATATATATATATATATATGTGTAAAATGAAAATGGAAGTGAATCCGAAGGTATGTGGAAAAAATATTAACCAAACCACAATAGTAAATACTGCAATAAATCCGCCAAACCGGAAGTATCTTTCCCTCTACCATATGCATACAAGAGTACCCTTGTTCATCATTCATTGGCATTTCAGTCAATGAATTACGCACAATACAATTCCATGATCAACACAATCTCCACTCACTGTAACTCACCAACTAGCCATTTATTCATCACGAAATATTATACCTGTCTATATTGTACAATAATATTATACAAATATAATGTTCACATTGCATCTCTAACACACTACATAACACGGTCATTACATGCACATATAATTATTATTAACAGCGTACTAAAATTACACTCGATTAATCGCACACAACATACGTAACCAAGGATTCCAGCAGAAAAAATGTATATATAACTTCCCATTAATGTTTTATTTAGTATTTTCAATAAAGATAGCAATCTGACAAAAATTCATAAGTATACATAGATACCTGTGAGTAGACATAGATCTGCAAACGTAAAATGGCAGATTTTAAACTTTCTCCTTAATAATTATATATATATATATATATATATATATATATAGATTTTTGGATGTTTGTTTTATAGAAGCAATGTTGAATAAATTA
>CM042145.1:437429-512429 GCA_023376005.1 Doryteuthis pealeii | reverse complement strand
TTACTTACTACTCTAGTTCTAATATATACCCTACATTACATCACGAAGAAGCCAGGTTTTTTATGTTTATATATATATATATATATATATATATATATATATATATATATATATATATATACTTTTTGCTTATTGATTGTATAGAAACTTTTGGGAAACTTGAAACCAATTTCGTTATATGAATCTAAATCAAAATAGGTTACTCAAGTAAGAATTTCTGAAAGTTTTAAGAACAACAGTTTCTACAAAGAAACATACGTAATCGATTTTTTTCCGTCTTATACAAAAAATAACAAGTGGAATCAGAAGTCAAAGAAGAAAACAGCTGGTTGCACATATTTCTCTTGTTAAAATGTGGTTAACTTAATCAAAACTCGGGTCATTTGAGAATAACGGTCAGGCAAACTACATACCTATCGCCTTAATCTATTTTTCTCATCACCCCTCCATCTATCTGTCTGTCTGTCTGTCTCTTCTTTCTCTCTCTCTCTCTCTCTCTCTCTCTCTCTCTCTATATATATATATATATATATATTATTATATATATATATATATATATATATAATGAGAGGAAGAAAATTGCCAGAAAAAGTGCTCGACGCTAATACAGCAGAGCAGTTATAGATTTCAAAAAATATATATTATAAAGTTGGTTGCTATGGGTTTCAGGTGGTGCTCACAATAACCAGACAGAAAAGAGAGTAAAGTGGCGCATGAATTATATATACATTATTGTTTAAAGTCACGTGTTAAGATGAAAGTACACATAACATTCATATGCGGGAGAATCTATCTCTCTATTTTTCTTTCTTTCTGTTTGTATGTCGGTCTGTATATATATATATATATATATATATCACTCTCTATCTATCTATCTATCTACCCATCTCTCCCCTCTGTCTCTCTCTCCCTCTCTCCCCCTCTCTCTCTCTCTCTCTCTCTCTCTCCCTCTCTCCTCTCTCTCTCTCTCTCTCTCTCTCTCTCTATATATATATATATATATATATATATATAGAGAGAGAGAGAGAGAGAGAGAGAGAGACAAAGACAAAAATAACAAATTCTGTCTACACAACAACACAACAGAAAAGGTTAATAACTGGTCGGATTTTCTTTCAAGAATAGTCTTGTATCATAGACACACTATTAGGAGTACCGGAAAGTCCTGTCCCGATTTTTCTTAGGAATAATAATTGAAAGAAATATTACTGACAAATCTTTATTGCTCAACAAAATAGTCACCATCATTAGATTTAACCTTTGTCCATCTACTTGGGAGCTTTTTAATCCCTCTTTCAAAAAAGATTAACATCTTTGGAAGAAATAAAGGAATTCAACTCCGCTTACACCTCGTGAACATTTATTGATCATTTTCCACTAATGAAATGCTCTAAAGAACGGAATAAGTGAAAATATGATGGAGCAAGGTCTGGTGAGTATGGAGGGCGAGGAAGAACCTCCCAGCCTAAGGACTTTATTTTTTCCTGAGTTTGTTTGGCAGAATGGGGTCTAGCGTTAACCTGTTGCAAAATGACTCCTTTTCTGTTCATCAGAGCAGGACATTTTCTACGCAGCGATACATTCAGACGTTTGAGTTGCTGACCGTAAATGTTTTCCTCGCTCCAATATCTCAAAGTGAACCACACCTTTTTAATTCCACCAAAGACACAGCGGTATCTTCTTTTGGTGCAGATCAGGTGTAGGTGTTGGTACAGGAATCACATTTTTTGAAAGCCATTGTATTCTTCATTTATTCGTGTTGAAGACAAACCATGTTTCATCTCCAGTGACAATGCGATCCAGGAAAGGCGTTTTTCATTCCTTAAAAGGTGACTATTGCAAATTGTTGCCCGCATTGATTTGTTGGCTGGGGAGAGTTCATGAGGAACCCACCTACCCTCTCTATACACTTTTCCAATCTCTTTCAGATGCTCCTGAACAGTAGACCAAGGTGCATCAAGTCTTTGGGACAATGTTCTGATTGTTTGAAGAGGATCTTCTTCCACTGCAGCTTTCAAAGGTCATCATCCAAAAAACTGGGTCTCCCCGATCGAAGCTCATCAGTAAGGTCGGAATTTAAATTTCAAAAACTATCACCGGCAGTTTTTAACACTCACACCTTCTGGATAGACAGCGGTTATGTTTTTCACTGCAGTTGTTGGATTGCTACCTTTGTGGAATTCATACAACATGCAATGAAACATATGATTCCATTTGAAACTTTTGTCTTCCATCGGCTATAGATGTTTTTTAACCTATCAACAGCAGTAGATTTAACTAAATGTTAAGTTTAACTGAGTATCTGGCATCTGATTTGACCTTGAAAACTGCTGTCAAAACTTAATCTGGTGTTTTAGTTTGGTTAAATAAAAACGGACAGAACTTTCCGGTACGCCTAATATATGTGAAGAAAAGAGGTATCACCAGCATTGATGATTATGTGGATGCTACAAAGACCAGAAAATATAAATGGGAATAAAAACAACGGTATGGATATTCTAAGCAACAAACAGGCGATATTACACGCGAAAATACCTCGACATGGCTAAGAAACTTAATACTAGAAAGATCAACTAAATCTCTTATAATAGCAGCAAAAACTATCTTCATAAATATCAATTATATCAAAGCAAAAAACAAGGCACAACAGAATGTGTGGGAAAAAACAATAAACCTTTAATCACATAAACGAATACAGCAAACTAGCACAAAGGAGGTACAACACTAGTTATTGGGAAAAGGCATCTATAAATGCAAGAGAATAAATTTTGGCCATGCTACCAAATGGTATATAAACAAACGAGAATCCATCTTAGAGAATGAGATGCATTAAATGCTCAGGTGTCTTGAGAAACAAAAAGGATCTCAGCAAATCCCACCAGAAGCCCAAACTAGTGTTAAATAAACAAGGAAAAAGAACGTGTCGTCTGGTGAATTTTGCTGTTCCATTAACCACAGATAAAAAAAAGAATGAAAGAAACCAAAAAAATAAACTCATGTCTGAAGCTTTCCAGAAAACTGAAAAGACTGTGAAACATGAGGGTAAATGTGATGCTAAATGTAGTTATGGGCTTTACCTTTTTACCTGCCCTCACGTTTAAAATTACCAGAGCCGGGTTTATTGCCTGGTGCCTGAGGTACCCCAAAAAGGAATGCTGAAGAAATCACAGACCATGCGTATCAAGAAATGAAAGAGGAATGAGTCTCTCCAATATGGGTGATTGCATAGGTGCGAAAATCCAAGTACTCGAAAAACTTTCTAAACAGAGCAAAGAAAGATTAATACCAACAAAAACTAGAAAATAGAAATGGGCAGCAGAACAACTGTATGGATACTTCAAGCAACAAATTGGAAATATTGCGCATGAGAATACCTGGACATGGCCAAGAAATGTAAAACTCAAGAAAGAAAGTGAATCTCTCATAATTGCAGCACAAGTCAATGCCATAAGAACAAACTATGTCAGATCAAAAATAAATAAGACAACAGAATAACAAAATAAATATTGCTCTGTATATAATCTAATTTATTTAAGGAATTGAAAATTAAAAGAAGAATTGAGTTCCTCCAGAGAACAGCATTGTTAAGAACGGCTAGAATTGTATTTGTGACTTGAGTATTGATCTTTTATATGCATCAAAATTCTTAATTGACTTTAATAATAAAAACGTGGACCTTTGTTTTCCCGGATAAATTCAAACAACAAATTAACAGTTTGTCCAGATACAAATACTTCTCTATAAATGGTTTCCTTCAAATATGATCAAAGCGGAAAATCCTTTACAGGATTTCTGCAGATTTCTCTTAAATTGATAATGTTTAGTAATTTCGATCAAGTAATAATTTAGTAATAAGATCAAGAAAGTAAGTGAATCTCTCATAATTGCAGCACAAGTCAATGCCATAAGAACAAACTATGTCAGATCAAAAATAAATAAGACAACAGAATAACAAAATAAATATTGCTCTGTATATAATCTAATTTATTTAAGGAATTGAAAATTAAAAGAAGAATTGAGTTCCTCCAGAGAACAGCATTGTTAAGAACGGCTAGAATACTGAGAAAAGTCCGGGGGACATCAAGAGACTTGGTTTAACTTAGACTCAGGCGAATAACAACCAGCTTCACGAGGTGAAATAATAATAATAGATTATATACAATTATAAATAAGATTTTTTATATGTTTCTTTTCACTAGGATACAATTTCCCTAGGAATTTTGTTCGGCAAAGACCAACACAACAGATATGTTGCAATAATTTGAACAGCTGTAGAAGCAAAGAAAGTCTGCTGGAACAAAACACGTGATATCCTGTGGATGACAGAAGCAAATATCAATGATTGATGAGAAAGAAGTTCTTATTAAACATAAAATCCATGCATATATATATATATATATATATATATATATATATATATATATATATATATATACACGACCAGATAAATATATATATATATATATTTATATATATATATATATATATATATATATATATATATATATATATATATTCAATACTTTTTCTATTTTGCATTTGTGACTTGAGTATTGATCTTTTATATGCATCAAAATTCTTAATTGACTTTAATAATAAAAACGTGGACCTTTGTTTTCCCGGATAAATTCAAACAACAAATTGTCCAGATACAAATACTTCTCTATAAATGGTTTCCTTCAAATATGATCAAAGCGGAAAATCCTTTACAGGATTTCTGCAGATTTCTCTTAAATTGATAATGTTTAGTAATTTCGACGTTCTTTACTTATTAACGAATCCAAAATACACGCACATTACATACACACTCAAACACACCTACACATACACACACAGATATTCCCAAATATTCTTTTGAAATCGACAATTGTCTTGATGTGAAGACGCACATTGTTTTTCTAAGGGCAAATTACAATCATTCAGTTGATTATAGATATTTTCAAAGGTTAATTGGGTTCGGCAAGACACCATATTTTTTAAATCGCGAATCCTTATTCCAGTTCATACTAGACTTTATGAGTAGCTTGATTAATGATATTTCGTAATATTTGTTTCATCTTAAATAAACATGGCAGACAAAATAACAAGTGTAATAATCATGAAAGGGACTAGCTTGCTAACCACTAACCTACAAATAATAATAATAATAATAATAATAATAATAATAATAAGAAGAAGAAGAAGAAGAAGAAGAAGAAGAAAATTGCGAAAGAGGCTATGTATTTACCAAGCCAAATGAAAAGATATACCAACTCATGTACATGGATGATTTCACGACATTTGCGAAGAATGAAAAATAGCTAGAGACATTTATAAAAAAAAACTATTAGAATCTACTGCCAACATATAGGAAATGGGATTTTGTATAAAAAAGTCCCACGCTTATTATGAAAAAAGGAAAAGAAGAGAAACACAGGAATGCATAGAAATAACACTTGGAGAAAATAAATGACAATGCACTGACTCAACACAAACATTGCCAGAAAACATATTTTGAGGTGCAGCCTCCAGCTCCTGCTTTTGAACACTACTTTTTCCTTTTTCTGGATATTTTTGGCTACCAAAACTATAAAACCAAACCTGCAACTGTAAGAGACGGATTAAAGCCTTTCTCAAGGAGATTTGTACGAATCGAAACGCAAACAGTGTCTCGTAAGTGTAATCTCTTCGAAGATAAAACATCAGACCAACCGTGTCTCCAACTATTATTTAATACTGGAGTATTTTACTGAAGAAGGCCGGAGGGCATATCGGCCGAAACGTTGTACAAATAACAATGAATATGGGGACAATGGTCCGAATAACGCAGATAATGGTAATCTTCAAGCCTCATATCAAACATTCAGAGAAATATCTTATTAAAGTTAAACGTTACAATTTGAGGATTGCCAGCGATGAGTAAATTCCCAAATCCTAACTTATATGTCACATGACCATCAATTAACAAGTAGTACATCAGTATTCTGCGAAATTAGAGGGTTAAATATTAATCCACGATAAGCAAGTTGCTGTCAATCACAAAAAATGTTGGGAATTTAAAGCGTAAAATGACTTCCTCTATGTGAAAGAAAATGATAGAAAATAAGGGATTGCCTGATGGAGCAATTTTAAGATATTCGGTGATATATCCATTGAAACACAAGAAACATTGATTTGTCAATCGTTAAAATCACAAAACCTTGGATGGGTTTTAAAATTTACTCAATAGTAAAAGGGAGGCGGAATTCCGATTTTGCTACGTTGACTCTTCCCTGCGGATAATTGTATAAAGCCCTGGGGCATCCGTAGTGATTTCTTTATTGTAGTGTGAACAAGAATCTGTGTTGCCGTCCACTTCGATGCAAATAAGAAAAGTCCGGCACTGTCACAGATCACCAGTTTGAGACTTTCAGTGAACACTAAATTAAAAAATTGTCTTAATTAGTAACTACGGTTTCACAGCGAGATGCCCTTTAATCTATAGATACATGAAAAGGAAAATGATTAAAAATATTCTAAATGCGACATTGACGAGACGCAAAAGATAATTGTGTATAAAAGCAAAAAATAATATAACTAAAGTAACAAGTGTTAACCCCACACAGATTATAGGGCATGGTAGTTAAAATCAGATTACAATGTAAACGATAGTTTCTGCGAATACCATCGATGATATTTGTTGGTACTTTAATGGGTGAGAAAAAAAACAGCAAGTAACAAAGGCAAAATGAATTTAGCTCAATGAATTATGAGAAAGAAATAAGACTGTAACTAGCTCAAACTTATGGACAGGTTCCGCTGAAAGCACTGGTTGACAATTGATCATCAGCGCTAAGCAGTACTTTTTCGTACAGCCTGTCCAATAGTAAACGTGTTTTAAACTAAGAAAAATGCAATGAATTTTACTACTGCTATGCATATTTCGTTTTAGCCCATTCAAACATCATGTTTCTCTTATTTTTGATTTTCGTTTGACTTTTCTGTATATAAATACCATTTCATTCAGCCTATTTCTAATAATTCTCTCACAAACTTTGGTTTCTGTTTTGATCCATTTGTTTTTCATTTTGTGTTTTGTACATTTTCTATTTTAAGGAATATTTCATTGAGTTTTCTATCCTGACCCAACCAACGTATTCCACCACACTCCACTTTTGATTGTCTTCAGGAATGAGTTTTACGAAACTTTACATCATTTCACAGTTTTTCTTTCTTTGGGCCATGTTTTCTTTTAATTTCATATGCCCAATCATCTTTTGAGGTCGTTAAAATGTAGACCGATTATGAAATATACGCTTCAGCTGTTATTTGTTTTAGGAATGCAAATTACGAAATAATTCCATATCTCATTCCTCAAAACTGCAATTAATCTGAATAATTTAATCTAATATGTTTCAGGAATATTATAGAAGCTAGAATCTTCATTAGAAATTCTAGCAAATATATACACCCTCCGGATGCAAGTATTTAAATTTTAATGTAATAAAATATCGTATTAAATTAGATAGGCTAATGAAACTAAATAAGAATGCAGATAAAAAGATTTGAAACAGAGGGAGTATAATTGAAAAATAGAACAACTGAAACTTACTCTTCTATCACTCTCATCTTTCATTGTTTTTTTTTCTAATTTAAGTATTTAGTTAAAAGAGGAAGTAAAGAATAAAATGACTAATTTTTTCTTGTTAATGGATTTCATTTAAGATTCATTGAATAGATTTTTG
Source organism: Doryteuthis pealeii (assembly GCA_023376005.1). NCBI lineage: Eukaryota > Metazoa > Mollusca > Cephalopoda > Myopsida > Loliginidae > Doryteuthis > Doryteuthis pealeii. The sequence continues at coordinate 504,726 of CM042145.1, read as the reverse complement.
CTTATATTCATTAATATAAAACCAAACAATTAGAAATCAATAATACTTAGCAAATATTTATTAAAATCAAATTTTTAATGTCAATATGCAAATTAGCCTTTCCTTTCACACGGTAAACCGCTATTTTCTTGTATATATAAATACAATTGCATGTTGTTAGTATGTAGATATAGTTAACAGTATTAATAATGTAAAACAATTTTATTAATAATTGAGGTTTAAATAAAAATAAAATCATGAAAAATGTGACGTAAATAACTAAGGGAATTGTGACTTGAGTAGTGATATAGTTTCGGTTACAGACAGACAAACATACAATCTTCATTATAATAAGATATGACTAATCTTCATTTAATATGACTATTATCAATTGATTATTACTATTATTATTATTATTATTATTATTATTATTATTATTATTATTATTATTATTATTATTATTATTATATAAATAATTATTGAACATATTATACTTCATATCATAATATATTTATTTATATTCAAATCTTATATTCAAATTTTATATTCAATTATATTTATTTATATATCATATATATTAAATTATATTATATTATTATTATTATATAATTATTATTAAACATATTATACTTCATATATGACTAATGTTCATTAATCTTCATGAGTCATTAGTATGTTTAAGGAAGATTATAGTAGCTAGAATATTTAGCAATTACAGAAATGTACTTTGCCTTTTATTTGTTATTCGTTTATTCTCTCCGAAAAGACGTAAATTACTATTGTCTAAGTGTCCTAGATCCATATTTCTAAGCACGGTAGGTAATAATTAAAGCACTGGTTTTCACTGAATTCAGCTGAGGTAAGCCGGTATATAAGTAAGATGAGTGGTCACTTACGAATAGCTGGTAATGTACGCAATCTGAAGCCTGTCTACCAGACTATAAACAGTTTAGTAAATTTTAAATCTGTAAAACGCAAAAGATGCCAGTTATTGCAAAAAATAGATGTTTATTTTTACATGAACAGATAAGCAAGTAAGAGAGAAGATAGATAGATAGATAGAGAGAGAGAGAGAGAGAGCGAGAGGAGGAAAGGGGGAGAGGGGGAGTGTAAGAGAGAGAGAGAGAGAGAGATAAAGAGATGTGGTTTCAGTGGTAATTAGACGAACAGACAGAATACATGGGTAAAAACCAACAACAGTAACGGTTCTTAGGGAATCTGAATGCAGCCGAGTTTGCTGGCGGGCAAGGAAGTGGGAGAGAAATAACGAAGGTGGAAATGGAAACGGTCCAAATATATTTTAGTGAGTGGGGACGTTAGAGGAAAAAGATGAAACTTGGATTATGGATAGCAACAATATTGTTAAAGATAATCAACAGCTCTAGGCTACATTTTGACTAATTAAAATGCATATATGATTATATATATATATATATATATATATATATATATATATGTATATATATGAATATGTGTGTGTGTGTGTATGTATATATATATATATATATGTGTGTGTGTGTGTGTGTGTGTGTGTGAGTGCATATGTGTGTGTCTGTGTGTGCACATATATATTTATGCGTGAGTGTGTAAGCGTGTATGTGATAGAAGGCAGATGCAAACATATGTGTTCTTAAACTGCTAACCAACACAGTTTTATAGTGTTTATCAAGTACATGACCAAATGATAACCATACAGAAGTAATGAATACTGTTATACAATCGCTTCTTGTACCAACCAATCGGATGTTGTGAATATTTATGTGGGAGTGATTGACAGAGAGTGGATCAATATCCGAATCCCCGACTATGAGAAATTATGAGAGTCCTTATGGTTGGCTGTGAACACCAAATAGTAAAGTAAATGAGAATTATATAAAAATGTAAAAAAAGGGTTGAGTTTAGGATCATGATGAATCAGTTATATTTTGAGGCTCAACGAGACCACTCTATCCATTGAAGGTGGGTTACGATTTATAAAAGAATAGATCTTTCTCCATAGACTAAATAAAAAAAAAACACCTTGCATCTACCTATTTATCAGAACGATCCAAAATAGGTTGTAATATCCTTTTGGATATTACATGAATGCTTTTTTTGTAATAACTTATTTAACTGTTCTTCTGGTACCAGGTCCAAATGACAACCTCTTCGAATCGATAATCTTTTCTTCGACAACCTTTCGAATATTTCAACTTCTCAAGAGACCCATAATATATATATATATATATATATATATATATATATATATATATATAAAAATATATATATATATATATATATATATATATGTATATATATGTATATTCGCCGAAGGGCAAACGGTCTGTTTGTTGTTATTATTCTCTCAATAACGCCCCCTTACCTATTATGGTAGAGGCGTGAGTATCACTTGACAAGCTTAATTTCGCTAGGATGGTCAGCTGTGTACTGTGGCTGAGGCGATAAGGTGTTTCACTAGTGTTTCACTGTGTCTGCTGAGGTCCCGGTTTCGATTTCTGTCGGAGGGAAATCGTTAGTATATACCGCTGATGAGACTTAATAAAGTCGAAACAGTCTGTACGGTATTCTACACATCGAACCATCCTTTGTTGGGATTACACTTGTCAAGTTCATTTTCTATAAGAAAAAGTATCGAATTTTATGCGATACATGCGTTGTAAGTGCCTTCAAGTAAAAATTTAATATATATATATATATATTATTGTAACTCGTGCCCCTTCCCACATAAAATCACCGAAAAGCTCGCTCGAACCACTACTATTCCTACAACCTCCTACTACCAATGGTTATTACCTCATACTTCTAATTCCTTGCTACTACTCGTTCTCGTTAAAAACGAGACACGAAATCATACCATCGTTTCACACCTGAGGATGGCAAATTGTATTGCCGAAAGCGCTCGTTTGGAAACCTTTGGGGCCTGTTATACCAGTTACACCCCGACACCAGAAAGATGGCCCGAAAATTGGAACGGATCAATGAAAATTGTCCGACAGGAATTGTCTGTACAGTTTAACGAAACTTGTATAAAAGAAAAAATGCTGCCAAAATACACTTATATAATATATATATATATATATATATATATATATATATATATATATATATGTGTGTGTGTGTGTATTCTTAAAATCCATGTTGATTCCACAATCCTTAGATGAAATGTGAGAAAAGGTGTGTTGTGAGTGTGACACTAAACTACATGGAGATCTGTGGAATCTGGACTACCCGTCTATTGCCATTATTTTCAGGTTCAGTCTGGTCCGAAGATACAGTAACTTTTAATGTTTCATCAATGGGTCGAATAGATCTGTCAACAAAATTGACTGAGAGCAAAACACAGACACACAGACAGACAGACAGATACACACACACAAAGAAACGTCAGAAATAATGTGAATATGAACGTCAATTGACGTGATTCCCTCTCCTCTTGGAAGAAATGATTTCCAGACGGATTGACAAATCTTTAAAATCCATCAATAACTCATTCAATCAATTAAAATCATTCGACCATTTGTTGCAATATTTGTGAACTGAAAGTATTTTTCTATTTCCTGTGTCGTGAATTTTCAATATCTGAAATATTTTAATGATTTTTAAAATTGTTTATTTCTTTTGCAGACACCTTATAAATAGAAAATAGGTAGAAAATATATCTTACTAATTGTCTCCATAATTACGCTAACACACATACACATACACACACACACACACACACACACACACACACACACACACACACAAGCGTGTGCATGCATGCACGCACGCACACAAATACATGCACACACACACACACATATATATATATGTGTGTGTGTGTGCATACGTGCACATGCTTGCACAAGCGTGTGTGTGTATGGTGTGTGTGCGTTAGCGTAATTTTGGACATATATATATATATATATATATATATATATATATATATATGTATGTGTGTGTGTGTATGTGTAATTCTTATATGTACGTGTGTATGTGTATACATCAGTATTCCTATTTCTACTTTAAGGTATGTGTACACATTAATGCAGTATTCATAGTTGAACGGAGAATGTAGTTTTATTAAAAATGGAAAATAAAATAAAATATCGATAGCATATTGACTTCTGAGTAATAAACATAGTTTATGGTGTTGTCTAAATGAAGAAGAAATAGACAAATTAGGTCTGAAATAGTTCAGTCATGGTTATTAAACGCATCCCATTAAGTATATGTGTACGTTTTGATTTCTATAGAGACTCACCTTATATTAGCACACAAAAATGGTCTATATATAAACGGGAAACATAAGTATATGTTTGTATAAACACATCTAACTCTGTCCATATATAATCATACACGCAATGTTGAATAAAATAATTGATTTTGAAGTCAACTCAAAAGCAATTAGTAAGATATCCACACTTTCTATTATTAAATATAGAAATACTCTTATTGAACGTGGTCTTCTCGGAAGGCTAAATGGACCCTATCAAAAGCTGCTTCAAGACTGAGAATTGGAACATCTCTTACCATTTAGTGATGTCTTAACCGGATGCGATTCTGATAAGTATCTGGCCGCCATCCTTGGCCAGTTGTAAAGAACTTAAAGTAAATAAGTAAGTCCTGATTTATAGAATCATTTGGTAAGTAAATGAGTCCTGAGTTATAATCCTATTTTCCGTCGTCCACGAAGATCCAAGTAGTTATGATTAGGTATGACCAGAACAGCCAGCATAAATAACAATATCAGCAGCAGAGTACTACCAGTGGTTGGCCAATAATTTGGTCACGTGGTTATCGGCGAGTCTATAAGTAGAAGTGGGCTTTTGTCACACGCCTTATATTACAAAAACTCCAACAGATATTAGTTACCAGAACAATATAAACTCCCCAAATATGTTTTAGAGATTGTCTCTCCAAATTAGTCGATAATTATTGTAGTCGTTATTTGAGTATTTCATGTAAATTAATAAATTTACAATATATATATTACAGCGACTCTCTTCAACCGTTGTATTCAACTCGAAGATGAATTGAATAATGTCTAGGAATCGAAGAATCATCTGGATTGTCTCATTAATACGTAGCAGTTGTTTTATTCATGTCTATGTGTTCAGTGCTCATTGAATAAATACATGTCGGTGATGACTTATCATCAGATAGGGGAAGAGAAACACAAAAGCACACATCATCCTCAGTGTTAGGATCTCGTTGGTTTCTTTACACCGTTCAGTCTCTGGGATGCGGTAGCAGGTGAACAGGACTAACGTGTATATATGTCCATTGTTCCTAAAACATATTCTTCTCATATGTTTCATTCGTTCCTCATTCACCGTTAACGGGAAACGTTTATCTCCTTGTACTCAAGACACCAAGAGAGAGAAGAGAGAGAGAGAGAGAGAGAGAGAGAGAGAGAGAGAGTGAGAGAGAGAGAGAGAGAGAGAGAGAGAGAGAGAGAGATATACAAATATTCTATATTGGTGTTAACAGAAAACCCCACTCCACATCCCTGCCTCTGGTTGGTGATATTTGGCGGCCAGTCACCGACAACATTTAAATGGCCGATCGCTAATGACTTTGGCAACACCTGATCTGCGGTGTTAAACCAAACATATCTTGATACACGTGGTTCACTGGACGAGATGATCTTTGTAAAATCGTATTTCTTCAGGCTGCTGATGTTTGTTATAAATGATCTATTCGCATCCCAGCACTATCTACGTGCAATATTAAATGTTATACATGCTTTAAAACATGCATGGAAATGGTTGGAAGTGACTCATTACAAACTTAAATTATTGCGATCTCTAAATAATCAGAGTTAAACCACACTTGGCAAATTCTTGATAGAAATTCTGGATCATTGTTTTCATTTAGATATGCTTCCTACTTTTCAGCGATCAGTTGCCTATCAGTTACCATAATAAAATGCAAATGTTTCTCTAAAATAGCTGTGTACTGTGAATGACATATTTTATTTTTCAAATAAATTGTTGAAAGTGTTTCTTTAGTACATATTTACATAACTAAGTAAACTTCTTACAATTTATTTTAACATATCCTGTTACTTCTGTTAATTATTTTAAGAGTCAATTGTATTCTAAACGAATGATAACATGATTGTATTATTTCTTGTGGAAAATTATATAATTAAAACAGGATTATAGTATATTGGATTATTTATTAACAATTTAACTGTATTCGAAAATTTGTAACCATAAGATAAAATTGCCGATCTTACGTTACTCAAAGAAAAGAAATAACTTAACCATGGTATAAGAACTTTTTTATTCTAACGAGTTGAAGTCTTTCAATCGATTCTGTGGCCATTGTTGGTATCTTACAGGAAATGTCATTAACTGAGTTGTATTATGAATCGAAATATCCACAGGAGTCCAACAGACACTTACATGGTCTTGAAAATACATATGAAATACATTTCAACAGAAATCTGCCTTTTAGCGTTTGCAGGCTTCGTATGGTGGTATGCGAGTTTCAAGACGATGGTAAAATATGTTTTAATTATATTATAGTCCGTTTTGTTTTTTATTTTTTGTTACTGTGTCGTAATAAAATGACACATCCTTTATAAAATTATTCATTACTAGTTTGTAACTTAATAATAATAATAATAATAATAATAATAATAATAATAATAATAATAACCTTGCTAGAAAATTGGAATATGAAAGGGAAAGTGATACCAATTATTGGTGCACTTGGAAAAGCCCACCAACGTTTAAAATACAGACTAGAGGAACTCGAAATCAAAGGGAGAATTGAGACCTTCCAGACAACAGCATTGTTGAGATCGGCGAGAATTCTCAGAAGAATCCTGGTGACCTGGCGAGTCTTATTGTCATTTAGATTCTTGTGAAAGAAAAGAAGTTAACGTTGGTATAAAAAAACTCACGTGGAGTGAAATAATAAAAAGGAATTATGCGATTTTTATTACTCCCACCCCAATCACATAATTCCTCAAGGCCAATAACAAGACGGCTTATCTTATGCTTTCTCATGATCGTTTATCTAATTGGAATTAATTATAAATTAATTATAAGTTATAAATCATATGAATATGACATGACTTGATATTAAGACTTAGCTCTGTCATACTATTTCGTCTCAAGGATTTCAAAACGTAGAATGCATGAAACGAATACAAAAGTGCAGCATCAAACCATGTAAATACATAGATACTTCGGCCATTCAAAATCTCGCTGGAATAAGTGTGTTAAATTCCCAAGAATTTCATTGATTGTGCAGTTTCTCTCTTGCTAAATGCACATCCTTTATTGATCCTTTTTTTTAAGCAGGCTACGTATTTAGAATCTGAGATATTATTAGATCGACTTACATAACCGAGTTTCATATGCATATTATAATTATGCTGGCCATTTTCCGCGTCATATAATATTTTCAAATTATATTATTAGCATTATCGATCTCAAATGTTCTTACGAACAGAAACCTTAGTTCAGCATAAAATCTCATCAACAAAACTTCACCAAACTCTTTTGACACATGCGATCATTCCCTTATTTTCTTATTATAATGCACAAATGTTGATGTTGTGTTTGGGATATAATTTTACAGGTCTTTAAAACCTCAAAAAATGTACTTTTCTACTCAAAAGCATAAAACAAAATATCAGGTTGCTATCAACCTTAAACGATATACACAACTGTAAGCTCACCTGCTTCTTTGTGCACATAGATGCAATAATGGATGTGTATATAATTACGTGCAAGTCTATAAGATTATGTAAGTGTATAGGTGGAGAATATATATATATATATATATATATATATATATATATATATATATATATATATATATATATATAATGGATAATAATATCAAAGGAATACCTAAGCAATTTAAGTGGGTCAGTCAGATTTTAATAAATGATAAATATAAATCAATAATTTCTTGATAAGGATAAAAGGTATATATTCTTAATGTCCGCCCTAAACAGTAATATTCGGACCTAGTATCAGAGTTCAGTAGACAAGAGTGTTATTTTTTAAACTGCTTTAGTTTCCTGGAAGCAATCGAGAGATAGACAAACAAGTCCCAGACTAAATACGTGTTGCCGGGATGAGCTACAGCCCACATAAAATAGGCAGACTAGTTAGGACATAGTTGCTCATAATCGGATTAGAAATTCCATCCTTGATTGTGATGGTAATTAATCAGCGCTCACCACCATCTTGAGAAGCGTTACACTACCTGCCCTTCCCCATCAGCAATTAACCGAGAAGAAAATGAAGGAACATTCGATATATTCTCTATTTACTTTTTTTTCCTTGTTGAACTGACTCGTGGTGTTATGGTTTCGACAAACCGTCGATTACTAGCTTATCTTTTGCAAACAATTTTAACCCAGGAGAGAGAAAAAATTGTGTAAACTAAAACTATAGATTGTCATACAACGGTCAACCATCGCCAACCGAGAAATCCACAGCTCTTAACTTTGAAAATCCATTTACAATCATTCGCACTTCCTTTTTCAATGAATTGAATTTTATGTACACATGATTATGTTACGCCTATGCCTTTCTTATACGAAGGCTTAATAGAGTCACATGTGGAGAAGGTTTTTTATTTCGTTAGGTCTTTCATATTAAACTCAGTATAAAATATCCCTTTGACAAGAAAGCACGCTGATCTGACAACAATTGCGAGACAATTAAAATCAATGTTTGTGAATTAAACCAGTAAAAACTAATTTAAAAAGTAATGTTTGGACAATATAGTATTTAACTTCAAGCGGATCATTTTGATTTTCACTCAAAACAAATATTATTTTCTGTTTTGAGATACGTTACTTTTGAACTGGAGCTGTTCTTGCGCAAGATTAGCGTCGTTAGATACAAAAGCCGAGTACAAATCCTAGACGGGGCCGTTTATTTTAACCTTTAGGTTCTTGCACATGAGAAAAGCGTGAATCTGTCAGTTCACCCTCCACATTTCTCTCACTCCACAGTAAATGTTAGGGGAAACTATATTCTTCATCGTTATCAAGGTAACTACTTTTGTAGAAATTAAAATCTCGGTTTAAATCATCTTTACTCCACTTAAAATTGATCTTGTGACTCATCCAGTCCGTGGCGGAAAGGTTGGAGAAATACATAAAATACATTTAAATTGTGGAACATCAATTATTAATTATGTTAGTTTATAATTTATTAGTTTTTAATTTACTTCAAAATAATCCAACATGTATTAGTCTTACTAGTGCATCGTTTTAAGGAAAACATTTCATTATTTTAACCAGAATGCTGATAACAACATACAAAATACAATTAAACTTAATAGCTTTATTACGATTGAATTAAAATGTGTAATTTATGTATCTAATTATTAACAGAGGTACTTGTTTATAGGTTACTGGCAGGTATATTCGGTATTGCTCAGGGAAAAGCAATTTCAAATATAATGCCACAATTTCCTCATGGGAATAAGCGAACGCTACAAGAGAGGTGCAATACACATTAATCGATGAAAAGCCATGTTGCTGCAAGAGTACAGTATAGCAATTTCATTACGATAAAAATAGTGAATTATTATAAGTATTTTATAGATGATAGTAGGACATACTTCGAAAAGATGATTAGCAATATTGACAAAAACATAAATGTTTAAATCTATAAATATTTTAAGTGTCTATACGACGCTTCAATAATGAAAGACAATATACAAATGTGAAAAGATGTTGAAGAGCGGGATTAAAATGAGGAAGAAGCTGTCATTTTTATATAGATCACTTCTTTGTAGGTGTGTCTTGTCGGGACGCTTTGAATATATATATATTTTTTTTTTTGTGGGGGGAGAATATGTGCTTAATTGAAGTCGTACCTAATTTTGAAAATTATTTAATTAATAATTAATTAATTAATTAGGCGGGCATACCTATTTAAATGTAAGGCTAATTAATTAATTAATTCATTATTAATTAATTAACTTTCAAAAATTAGGTACGACTTCAATTAAGCACATATTCTCCCAAATATTGTCGGCTAAAAAAAGCCATATCATAAACACATTGCTAATGTGTATTTACTTATCATATATATATATATATATATAATATATATATATATATATATATATCTTTGTCTTCACTTAATTCTCACAAACCGCTTTTTCTCGCACTGCCTGATGTTCCTAAAATACTTTTAGCCCGGTCATGAACGGTATAATTCCTCTTGTATGTATCATCATCATTATTAGGGCACGTTAGCTACACATATCCCTTTCTCCAAGTTGGTATAGTCTCCACACAGCATCCAGAATCCGCACTGACTAGTTTGTTGTATGTTTTACTGGTCGACCAAGACTGGTGTGTTTATGGTATCCACAGGAGAACGTCACTTTTGAGTTCGTCTTTGGTTCTCGAGTTGTGTGCAGCATGTCATATATGAGTTATTCGGATGTTTTGTGAGATAGGGGGTAAATGGCCGTACAGTTTTCTTGTGAGGTGCTGACTCTTAGATTTGTTTCAGAAAAGCACGCATCATTTTTGTAGAGCTCACTTTTTCTAAAGTGCTTCGTTAGAGTCCAAATGGTGCAGCCGGACATTAGCTCTGACACGGTTACAGCTTGGAAGAATTTTCGCTTTATCTTATCGGTGAAATCAGGATTGCATATCATGGATAATCTGTGTATAGCAGTCCAGCCCCCCCCCCAATGCATATATTGACATCGCTTTCTGTAGATGAGATATGTGCAGTCCAAAATTATTCAATCAGTTATGGAAATTATTAAATAATATTGCTCTATAATTATTTTGATTTGACATTTTCTAAATGAAATAATATTAACCTCATTCTATAAAGTTTTAGAAAGTTCTGAAGAAGACACTATGTCAGTGCCCCGTAGCACAATAATTAGGTCGTTTTTCAAACATGGTGAAGAATGCTGAACTTGTTAAATAGCTCCGAATGAAGATAGTCGATGTGTACAAGCAAAGAGAAGGATAGAAAATACTTGGCAATTGTTTTAATTTTCCTACATCAAACATTTGGTGCATTATAAAGAGATATAACGGAATTCATTGTGATGAGAATATCTTAAGGACTGACAGAAAATGGTTAATTTCTGAGAAAATAGAAAGGAACGTTGTTAGAGATGTCTCAATGAATCCTCATATAACGACAAAAGTCATTGTCAATGATACAAAGACATTAGGTTTATAATATATAGTAAGTCAAGTCCGTAGATGCCTGCATCAAGCAGGTGTTTAAACTTGTTATCTTAGGAAATCTTCCTTGCTTAAGGCTAAACAAGTTAAAAGTAGATTAGCTTATGCTAGTTGTTGTCTAGAACATGGCAGATGTATGAGAACTCTTTTTGGGGATCAAATTAGAATTATATGGTCCCATGAACTATGTTGGATAAAGAGGATTTGAGTATTCTTTAAAATTATATAAAATAAAGGTTCCAAAAGCTTTTTTTGGACGTCACTAGACGTTCTAACTTGACAATAACTCGAAACACACGGCAAAAATTGTTACTTTAAGGACAGCAAAACTGTATGACTGTACTCCGCATAAAGTCCTGACCTAAACCCATTGAAAATGTATCGGTTTATTTGACGAAAAAGTAGGATGCATAACTTGTTGGAGTTTGAATGACTAGAAGCTAAGAAAAATGGAACAATATACATTTCATTGTGTTTATTGATCTTGTTAAGATTTATTAAAAACGATTAATATTTCGTGAATAAAGGTGGAATAATTGATGAAGAGAGTCAACAATTTTGATTGTCATTGATCCAACGAGGGGAAAAAATATAATGAAAACAGACTGAAATGGGGTTTGCATTTTTTCTATTTATTTTAATTTCATAGTTGGAAGGACAAGTGTTCCGGATTTTTTAAATACAATTGTGATTAATATTGGGATTCATTTCAATATATATTCCTTTAATGCTAAAGAGCGGTAATACATCATTACTGTTTAATTCCAATTGATTCCATTTTTAGTCTGGTGGTCAGTGTTGTTCTTTGGTGATTTCTTTTAATCTGCATTTGTATGTTGTGTGTCTCAGGTTTTTTTTTTGTTTCTAGTATATTTGTAGGTATACATGTTTATATTTTCTTTGGGTTTGTTTGTGACTGGGTGAGAAGTTACAATGAATGTGTGCATTGATGTATATACTGGTAACTGGTATTTCCATGTGTGTGTGTGTGTGTGTGTGTGTGTGTGTGTGTGTGTGAGAGAGAGAGAGAGAGAGAGAGAGGAGCGAGAGGGAGAGAGAGAGGGGGAGCGAGAGGGAGAGAGAGAGAGGAGGAGAGAGAGAGAGAGAGAGAGAGAGAGTGTGTGTGTGTGTGTGTGTGTGTGTGCGTGTGTGCGTGGAGTCATGGTGTCCTCTTATTTTTATTTGTGCACCAGTGTATGTGGGGGTTATAATCGATTTAGTGATATTTATATTGATAAATGAAGCCATTTTCTTTTACTTTTAAGTAATGCATAATTATCTTTCTGATGAATCAACATTACATGCAAATTATTTTTCTACAACCGTAGAGATGTTTAGATACATGAAAGGTTTCTGTTATTTGATATTTTGATGCAGTTTTTGTGAAGTGCATTTTTGTTTGTTTAGTAACTGTGCGCAACGTATATACATTTGTTTGCTATTTGTGCATTGGATTATGTAAACTACATTTTTGGTATTACAGTTAAGATTTCTATTTATTCAGAATATTTTTTGGCATATTTGAATTTATTTGATTTTCCCAGTATAATTATATTGCATACTCTACATGTCTTATTCTCGCATTTTGAGAACCATGTGTCGTATGTACGCCAAACTTGATTAATGTCAAATAACTTTTCATTGAATTTTGTTTTTAATTATTTATGTTGTTTCTAATACGTTTCATTGTCTTTTTAAGTTGATTCAATATGTATGTGAATAATTCTGGTTTGATTTCGTTGTAGTTGAAACTTTTTTTTTTAGGGGTTGGTATTTGTTCTAGTGGAAATTTTGTCTGGTAAATCAACTCCGATACTTATTAATTTAGTAGGACATACTCTCCGAAGGAGGGTTTTTGTATTGTTATTCTAGACGGGTCCGTTTTATAGGGGACTATGGTGTAGATCATACGTGCTAGGTTGACAGGATGGATATTATTCAACTTTTGAGGTGACCGCATTTGAAATTGAGATTGTTGGGTTTGTGTGGGTTTGTCATAAATATTGGTAGTTTTGGTTTTTAATGAGGATGCGTAAAAACGGTAGTTCTTTAAAATATTTTATGTTGAACTTTTCATGATGTAATAAAATTCATTTTTATTCCGTATTTATGTTATGCTAAAATTATAGTGGCGTATGTTAGTGCCATTTTAGTTACCATTTAATTTCCTAGTGTCTGAGTATAGATTGTGTCGTTGAACTAGAAATGTAATTGTTTAGGATTAATTATAAGGCATCAGTGACAACCCTTTTGTTGAATCTTGGGTGTAATATATTTGAATACTTTTCAATCCAAAATGAGATATCTTGTTTTCTTATTTAATGAGGGCTAAATTATATAAACTGGTAACATATTATGTTACCATGTGTGTGTCAGGAGAAGTGTTTTGTGTTATGTAGTTTAAGAAATGAAAATCATTTTTATGTATCTTTTTATATTATGTAGGAATGGTTGTAGTATATTAACTGGTTTACTGGTTCTATTGGTAACGCATGTTGGTCCTGCTTCAATAGGCCGAAATCTGAGGTTACTGAAGATTTGGGATCACTATGTATTCTGATTCTTTTGTTTTAATTGGTGTTTTAATTTCCTTCGATTTGGGAACATTTAGTAAAAATAGCAAATACTTGGGAAAAAGTTGGCCAGAGTCCCTTTCTTTTTTAAATTAATATCTCATTGTTCGCCGTATAACATTTTTTGATGTTTATTTTTGTCTATTTTGATATCAATTAATTTATAATTAGTTTCCTCCTTAAATATTTCCGTTTATCATCTGTAATATGTTTCATCTAGGATGACTATTTCGTTTCCTTTATTGGCTTCTTTCATAATTATTTCATTGTTTTATTCTATATTTTAAGGCATCTCTTTGTTTGGAACAGATATTGTTATGTGTTTTTGCTTTTTATATTTCTTCTTAGTGGATTCCCTACGTTTTTAAAACATATATTTACATCACTGTTATTATATTTATCGGGGATAATTTTACATTATTTTAGTAGCGAATTTTCTGTGTTTTTATTGTTTTGGAATATTTCTATTAGTCGGGATTTGCAATTAGATTCTATGATTTGGCTTTTTAATTCTCCTAGATTGCTTTTTAGTGTTGGGAAGAGTTTTAGGCTGACTTTTGTAGACCAAATTTATTTTTGTCTTGTGCATATGCCAATAGATCGATTATTTGTCGTTTAAACTGGAATTCTAGTACGGCATGCGTTATCTAAACTTAATGTGTAGTTGTTATCTGCAATGAGATTTTTGCATTGTCTTGTGTTCTGTTTGTGTTCGATCATGTTTAATTATCGGTCGTTTAGTAGGCAGGTATATGTTGTGATTCTATTTGAGGGTATGTATGATAATTAAGCCAATTTACTTGTATGTAGTGGAACGTATCGAGATCACATAAATACAAACACAGGCATATATATATATATATATATATATATATATATATATATATATATATATATATATATATATATATGCAGTAAGGCACAAATGAACTTGAGACCAATCGTATGCAACATGAAAGGTTAAAACGAGATGTTCGCAAGGGGAACGTTCATAAAACAGTAAACGAGCAAGGGCTTCAAATTGGTCTACTATATGAACAGTGTGGAAGGCCGTGTCTGAGCAGAGCTGGCTGATGAATCATCAAACTGTGAATCGGCAAAATAGATCAATAAACTACCTGTGTTCCCTGGAATAACTTGTTGTGAATGAGGAAGATGTGCAAGATTTCAGCTTGACTAAAAAGCCACATTCGCGCAGCTCACCGTTGAACTTTTGGAACATTTTGAAGGTCACCGTTGAATTTTTCCGGGCATATGACTAGCAATGGGAAGACTGATTGAAACATATCAGTGTGTAAGTGAAGATCAACATAGGGAAAGTGAGAAGATAAGATAAGGCAGTTCGATTAATAACAATTTGAATATATTTTATTAGATTTTCGCCGCACTACAAATTGTTCAATAGTATGAAAGCCTCTATTGCGAATGTATATTTACATATATATGAAGTCGTGTAAAAGGAAGAATGAAGAAATTCGGAGCTGAACCTGATGATGGAGAGACGCCAAATAGTATTTTAATATTTTTGATAAGTGCCTCGAGAATTAGTAAGTTGATTCATATGTGTCTCCTTATATTTTCAACAGGATTTCCTTTATCCAACCATATTAACAGTCTACATATATAAGTAAGAAAACATATATATATATAAGATTTTTGGATGTTTGTTTTTTAGAAGCATTGTTTAATAAAGTATATATTATTATTTATATTTTTGCTTGAAGGCAATTACAATGCGTATATCGTATAAAATTCGATAATCATAGAAAATAACCATGACAAGTGAATTTCGCAAATGATTATGCGATGCTAGAACATCGTACAGTCTGTTTCAACTTTATTGTCTCATCAGCGATGTATACTAACGATTTATATTTTTGCTTGAAGGCAATTACAATGCGTATATCGTATAATATAATATAAATAATGATATATACTTTGTTCAACAATGCTTTTAAAAAACAAACATCCAAAAAATCTTATTTCCTTCACCGGGGCATGGGTCTGGTTTGTTGTTATTTACTCAACGTCCGCGTACCTCATATGGTAGAGGCGTGCTATTCGTAGGGATTGAACGATGCGGACTGTTGGCCGAGTTGTAAAGTCACAGACTTTGCCTGCTGGACTACCGGTTTCGACTTCTGTCGGAGAGAAATCGTTAATAAAAGTACGACTTAATAAAGTTGAAACAGACTGTACGATGTTCTAGCATCGCATAATAATTTGCGAAATTCACTTGTCATGGTTATTTTCTATAATTATCGAATTTTATACGATATACGCATTGTAATCGCCTTCAAGCAAAAAATAATATATATATATATATATATATATATATATATATATATATATATATATACACACACACACACACACACACACATATATATATATATATATATATATATATATAGTGAAAGAGACAGACACACAAACAGAAATACATAGATATATGAATAAGAAATTAAATTGTCGTGTGATGCACATGAGAAAGTAAATTTTATAATATTTTATAAATAAAATCTTGCAAAAAAAGTGGCGCTTATTTATTTATTCGTTAATTCATTTCATGTCTTGTGTAGGACCAGCAGCATTTTTGCATGAGCTGATAACAGATGTATCGTGTGAAAATATTGCCATATTACTTTCTTGGAGAACACTCCTCAGTTTTGGATTCAGGCTTCCGAGACCACAGTGATTACGAAGACTAAAGAATCCAGTCTCTCTTACTATTTGCTTTTATTTGGATAGAAAAGATAATGAATATATATATATATATATATATATATATATATATAAGATTTTTGGATGTTTGTTTATTTTAGAAGCATTGTTGAGTATATATTATTATTTATATTTTTGCTTGAAGGCAATTACAATGCGTATATCCGACAGAAATCGAAACCAGGACTTCAGCAGGATAGTCAGAAACCATACTGCTTTCTGTCGGAGGGAAATCGTTAGTATACATCGCTGATGAGACTTAATACAGTTGAAACAGTCTGTACGATGTTCTACACACAGAATAATTATTTACGGGAATTCACTTGTCATTATCATCTTCTATAATTATCGAATTTTATGCGATATACGCATTGTAATTGCCTTCAAGCAAAAATATAAATAATAATAATAATAATAATATAATAATAATAATAATAATATAATGCTTATTCATATATTTCATATGTGGATGTTGTGTGGGTACACGCATTAACATTTTATTATTGAAAAAGTGACTGGAAAAATGTATATACTTTAGTTAGAATTGAATTTAGTGCTGTTATTTAGTCAGCACGTGTTTTGGTCAGGTTTTGTTTATATGTTCGTAATATTCCTTTTAAAATAATTTTATATATAAAACTAATTTGAGAAATATTGACAATGTTGTGTTCTGAAGAAGATCTATAGTTTGCTTTCCGGATATTTTGTTTTTATTTGTTTTATATTAAAATAATTTAGAATAAAATAATCCGTATATGTAAATAAATCCTGATCAAAACACGTGTTGATTAGATAGCAGCAACAAATTTCATCCTAACCAGGGTATGTATATTTTTTCTTCCAATCATTTTTCTAGATATCTGTCAGATTCATCCCCCTTTTTCTAACTTACATACTTTTAAGACACCAAAACATAGGTACATGCAATATGAGAAGGAAAACGTATATTCTAGGGGACAATTATTATATGTGCTTTACTTTACCCACCCATAGAGACGCAGGCATCATACTCATACACGTTCCCTCACACACAGACACACACGCCATACTTACAAAAGAAAAGAATAACATTTCGCATAAAATCTATAAGAATAACACTATTTAAAAACAAAATAGACCTGTTTTATCAAGTAAACCATTGAAAAAGGACTTTTAATAATTTAACAACTACCTAGATGTTTTATATTTCTGACAAGGATTTCAATATTTGGAGAAACTCGGAACACATCAATTGTCATCAAAGTCATTAACTATCCAGTACACCAAACATAAATCGAGAGAGAGAGAGAGAGAGAGAGAGAGAGAGAGAGAGAGAGAGAGAGAGAGAGAGAGAGAGAGAGAGAGAGAGAGAGAGAGAGAGAAGCACACAATAACGAGTGAGAAGCAAATGAAAGACAAACTTAATAGATGTATTATAATATTATACTCACACGGCTTATACCGTATGCTGCTTAAGGGTATCCGACGTTCCACATACAACGTCATTTGTTTGGGTGAACGAGTGCTAATTGAATTGATCCCTTTCATAAATGCACCACAGTGTACTTGTATATCTTATCAAATTAAACCAGGGGACATGACGTCCTTAGAATGAAAATAGTTGCGAAATCCCTTCTGGTTCTACTGGTGCATGTTCTACCTTAGGTAGACCGAGCTGTTAAATCACATCTTATGAAATAATGCAGCAACGATTTCCTTATTCGATTTTCTTTCTTTGCTTTGTACTGTAAAAAGACATGTCTTGTACATATGTATATAGGTACATCAGTAAAACCGTAGCCCCATGGTGAAAATTGCCTTTATCATACATAACGAATATTTCTGTCAGCGTAGAATCATTTCTCTCAATTCACCAGTTTATATTACTAGTGCTGCACAGAAAGTAGTTCGTCAAAATCTTCGTATATTTAGGCTGTTTTATTTTGTAGCTCAGTCGGTTCGGCTAGGAATAACAAAGTTCTTGGATCGATACCGGCCCTCGCCAACTCAGCGAATGAGTAGCACAGGGATCTGTGCAGTAAAGTGAGGAGCTGATGGTAGGTGTGGCGCTCCACCTCAGATGCTAAAATAATCTCCTTGGTCTAGCGCTAGTGAAAAGGGGATAGACTCCCTCGCTGTCTGGCCGATACCGATATTAGGCCGCCTCGACGACTTTACTTATTTCGTCAAAATTATATCATGTTTTCAACTTCTAGTTGTTACAATTTGTGGCTGACCTATTATTCTTTAAATCATGGCAAACTAACCGAAAAATCATTGACTCAAACTTTTATTTGCCTCTAGAGAAAGAGAAAGTTAATGATTAATATTTAAAATTAACATAACATCACACCAAAATGGACAGAGAGGAACGTGCTTATATATCTATCTCAAATTTAGTTTGTGCTATTCAATGTGACTATGAACTTTCGTGAACAACATCATGCAACTAGCAGTAAAAATGTTTACACACTGGAGTTTAAAGACTCTGCGGTCCCTCAAAAAACAAACAGTAGGACTTTATTTAGCTTACATCGTGTTCTAACACACACACACACACACACACACACACACACACACACATGCGCGTGTGTGTGCGCTCGTGTATATAACGGTTTCCTATAAAATCTTTACAGTTTGAATAGACTCATGACACTAACAAACTGTTTTTTTATGCATAGAAATATATTTCGTTATCTGAAGGAAGTTATTTCTGTCGTTGTTTATTTCAGACACTTACTTTTCTTTGTCTTCTGTCGTTGGAACTTAGAATACACCAACTGTATCCCCAGCAGAGGAGTTAGAACACCCCACCCTACCCCTAGAAAAAGGTGGTGTTCTGAGTATGGCACTGAACTGCATCTGATGGTGAGATTCTAGTTCTGGAGACATGGGAAGTGTGGAATCTACTTTCATTGCCATTACCTCTAGTTTCACTGTAACCCGGAATAGTAACATGTGTTCTACGGCCCACGTAGATCCTTTTAAAAATATTCGTATTTGATAGGATCATGTGCAAAAAAAAAACTCTTTTCTAACAGCTACACAAAAATGTAAATATGAACATAAAATGAACGTGATTCCCTGACTCTATGCATAAAATAAACCTAGATAGGTGGGAATGCTGTTAAAATAAATCAATCAATATTTCTGTTCATACGCAGAGAAAAATATCTATGAGTAAATTTTGATTTGGAATTGTTTGTTTGTTATACTTCGTTATTAAAAGTATAAATTGACTGAAAAAGGAAATCGATAATGAAAATTTGCGATCAGAATTCAACTAATTATTGTGTATGAATATAGAGACTTACACGAATACATCTTATTGTCTACCAAGCGTGTCCCACCCTGTCAGCTAGGCCTGTAGAATACCCAGACTGCACCTCTGAGAGGGGTGAAATCCCTCAACGGGGCCACCTGTTGCGCAAAATCCTGGTGACTGAGCAGTCTATGACATGCAACAATCCCCTTTGGCCCTTATTTAGGCTAGACGGGCGGTCAGAGAGGCACGCTCAGATCAATCTGCTGGTCATGCTAAGCCCTAGTATCTGTGGGATTGTCCCAACCCTATTGCCCTTATGGCAACCCCACAAACTATCTTATTCATATATGTCCTAGAAGACGATGACTAAGGGTCTGACGTTAAACTGTATTTAATGATGAAGCTCGAACTGGAGCTCTAGGGAATTGGGAATACCCCTTCATTCCGATTACTCCCAAGTCCATTCTGTCCTGGGATGTTAGTACCTGTTATGGATCCCTCTATGGATTGAATAATAAAAATTAGTATTACGAATGTAGTTTAAAAATAAGTTTGTAGAAAAATTGAATACCCAACATGAATGAATAAAACAAAATGTCTTCGGCATAAAATTACCCAAAAAGGGTTGACATACCTTAAAATCTAACCAACCAACCAACTAACCAAGCGAGTTCGTCAGATACTAGTTGGAAGATGTTTCATTAACGATTGTGTGATTAGATGTAATGTATTGATAATGCCACGTGATACCTTTTTAGGCAGGTTGAAAGGTATTTGACAATTTTACCCAGATTATTATTAGTTCCCATTTTAATTCAAATCTTTCTTTATTATAAAGATCTCTTTTGTGGGATTTTTTTTTGTACATAGGAGGAAAACTAGCCATCTATTGTAAGGTTGGCCACACGCTTTAAGAAAGGGATCCACAATCTTCTCAAATATCGACTCTTCCACTTCTATATCTGAACTCCAACCCTCGGAATCTAACTGAACAGTCTTTGTTAGTGTATTTGCTTTAACCTAACAAAATCCGTTTTGGTTTTCAGTTTTGGTTCCTATGGCCTTGCATTGGAAAAGAATAGCACCTTCGAGCTTCTAATATATCAATCACCATACAGATGGGCCATCAGCACAGAGCATTTTCACTCACTATTTTACAGGAGTTTGACCCTTACTGTTTTCAAGACAATTAAGAATAATTTTAAAGCATCAACATTTAAGACAGATGTAGCGTTGACACAATGTCTGATATTTCGGTAACTCGTCGGAGGGGGAGAAGAAAAACAAAAACAACACATCCCTAGATTAAGCATTAGGACCTCGTCCGTCATCTGATCCGTTTAATGACGCCGTGGAAAAAGGGAAAAAGTGTACACAGTCACCCAGTGCGGATCGGTTTTCATGTTTTTTAGGAATCGGTCATTTCTTTGATTTTTGATTCGTTCTTCATTTTCCTTTCACACAAATGCTATTATTCTCGTTTTCTAGCGACCTAAAAGAAAAATAAGATGTCGAATGAGGAAATCCATTACACACACACACACACACACACACACACATATATATATATATATATATATATATATATATATGAAATAGGTACAAGAGATAACCTACTCGGTTTTTAACCATAAGGATCTTCAGGGTTAAATCCACTGAATTAATCGAGACACCTATTATAGCAGTCGATTTCACGTGTGTGGCCATTGCAATGACCACATACGTGAAATCGACTGCTAATAATAGGTGTCTCGATTAATTCAGTGGATTTTACCCTGAAATCCTTATGGTGAAACTCGAGTAGGTTATTTCTTGTACCTATTTCATAATATATATATATGGGGTTAATAAAACCACATTCCAACTCCACCTGAAGCGCGTGACATCCGGCCTGGGTTGCTAGATCAAGCATGTATTGTTACACATAGACCACTGGAAGAGATGTTGAACACGTCTTTCTTTCGACTGCGTTTTTAAATAACTTTTATATTCACACTCCGATATCATTTGATTACAGTGTTACACAACCTTTTAACTGTATAGGCTGTTTGATCACCAATTCTATTGACGCTAACGTTACGCCATAGTCCATTAAGTTCAATTTGTCTTTGTCGTTACAGAGGCATCGTGCCTTAGTGAAAATGTTCTATTTTCTCCTTTCATTCGATGGCTGGGGGTTATAAAACAACGCTTCTTGCAGCAATCACCGGCAAACCTGACTAGCGATGGCCATTTGCTAATTTACTTTCTCCAAATACGATACACATCGGCATAAATATTCATGAATCTCGGCACACCTTACGGAGAAACGTAGGTCAATATGCTTTCTATGAAGGATACGGAAAGCAAACAGACCAATCATGCGAACCAACCAACCTAACAACAGATGATCTATTCGGATCTTCTGAGAAATCTCTGCTCTCCAATTATATGGGGTGAGTGAATGGTAATTTGATTCAATGATTTGCGGCATACCGATTTCGCTATTCGAAAACGCCACTTCTTGGCCGTCAAGACAGAATGAGAACTAATAGTATCACTCCCACTGCCAGTTTTTGTCTATCACAAGGGAAGATTCAATCAAGTGTTATTGTATATAGAGGGTAGCCAGGCCTTTGTTTGGAAGGGGGAACTCTGTGTGTTGCTACTTGGCACGTTTTCGTGCGCGTCAGTTTGCAATGTATGCAAAATGGCTTTGTGATTTATGAGAGGCTTCTGTGTGCATGTGCGTGCGCTTCGGCTCCAGACTTGTGCCGGCTCGGAACGCTGTACAAGAACAGCATATTCGGTGCGCTTTATTCGACATCGGCACACCCACTAACACACACAGACACACAGAAACACAGGGAAACATATACGCACACGCCCATCACACACCGACACCCAGACCTTCGTATTTTCAGTGATAAATGCATACATAAAATGCAATTGTGCGACTAGTGTTGGCCTGTCAAAGTGAATAATTATTGTTTGCTAAACTCGTTTTAGCCTTTCCTTCTGTCTTGCCAATGCCATGCGGGGATTAACTATTTTCCTGGAATTTTACACTTTATCTATACTGCACCTTTTGCCGTAATCCACATAGGTCTTGCCACACATCGACACATATGTGTCTTTTATAATTGCTTTTATTCAAACCAGTGTTTGAAGGAGTCTTCATGGCATAGTTGCGACCTGCTTGACTGTCACATCTTAGTAAGCAAGTTCGAAGTCCATTCGCGCTATTACGTTCATGTTTGGAGTAATATACCCGAGAAATCGCCGCTTAAAAATTGATCTCATGTCATATACTTGTCATGCAAAGAACTTAATTAACACAAATCCCCTTGGAAAAGGTATTAGCCCCTTTATACCCCGATTTATTGGTCAAATAATAGAAATAGAGAGAAATATATCTATATATATATAAAAGAAAGTTTGGTATGTACGTATCGAACTATAACTCCGAAAAGAGACGTCACTTAGATTCGAAATCGTGCATACATCTTAATAACCCTCTAACTAAGAAACACACCAAATTTGGTTATTGATTTTTACTGATTAAGGATTATAATTAATTTATTAAACAAAAATCAAACAATTTTCGGAAAACATCGTATGGTTGTATCAGCAGGTGCTCACCAGCTGCCTATATCAGCTGCCTGTAGCCTATATCAACAGTCATTCAAAATGTCTGCTACAACTATGACTAAATTTTAACGTAAAATCAAATTCTTTCTTCTCAAGTGTTTATGGCCCGATCTTTAAAATATTTATTTGGTTATAAAGAAATGAAGATAATATATATAAATATGTAATTTGTATGTGTTTTTATCAATTGGATTATTTTTTACAGCGTGTTAAAACATATTTTGATTCGGATAGCCGATGATACGAAGTGTGATTTTTTTTCAGAATAAATTTTAACGAAAAATCAAATCTTTGTCCATATTTATAAATTGTACACTCACTTTAATTTGAATTACACAAAAAATTGTAGAAAATTAAAATTGTTTCAAAACACAAGTTTGCGGTTACATTTAAAAATATATATATTTTAAATGTAAATAAAAGTATCATGAAAATGTTTTAAAATATTCACCAGTATAGGGTTACATATTTGTATATTAAATGTAAATAAAAAATAATAAAACGAGAACAATTCTTAAATTAAACTAACATTCTCATTCGAATAAAATGACTTTTAATTCTTAGGTTTATAAAATACGGAAGACGTGGTCAGCAGTTCAAACGTCGGTCGACGTATTGCCAATGACCGCTTGCAGGGGGAAATCACTCTACTTATACAAGGTCCTTTATTGTTAGAGTTTTAAAGGGTTAAAAATAGCAATAAAATTGAGGAATACGATCCTTAGAAACCGTCCTTTGAAACTGTTTTTTTTTGGGGGGGGGGTCGTTAACTAGTTATCTTCTAAAACGGCGATTGTCGGGAAAACTTCCAAACAAAATAAACGCTGACTAATACGGACCAAACCTGGGGTTTTAATTGTTAATCGAAGACACCTCCTGGATTTAAGTAGTCTATGTACTCAAAAATTAGTTGTGAGACCAAATTATTTTCGACAATACCTAGTATTCCAGCATTTCAAGAATTTTTGATAATATGTAAGTACGAAAAGCAAGTGCAACTTTTCAGTTCTTAAAAATTGCCATGTTTTAATATCATAGATTGCATATGCGAAATTTGAAGATACACCTTTTATGAAAATGGTTGTTTTGTAATTAATACTAATGTAAAAAACGTCTTAATTGTTCAAGTTGTTTAGATTTAAACTGAGGTTATCGTCAGGATTCATTTTTTTATGAAGACAGTTGCACTTTTTAAAGACTGTAAGATGATTTGAAACTCAAAATGAGTCTTTATATATATATATATATATATATATATATAGAGAGAGAGAGAGAGAGAGAGAGAGAGCATTTGGAGTGAAAGAGAGAAAAAGGTCGGGATAAAACATAGGACATCCTGTCGGTGTGGCTTAGCTTATGCCCTATTTTGCTTATAGAGGAGTTTCCTGGTTTATGACATTAGGTTGCATCCGGTACTGAGGCTCTTGATCTGTGGGGGTTAACGTTACTCGTTCCAGTCTGACCCGGTGTAATAACACTTGTTAGGGTCCCATTTGTATGTTAAATAGATCTTTCCCTAACTTTTTAGGTTTAGATTATAATACATCAAATTATATTGCTCTATACCAACAATTGATTCTCAAATAGGACTACTCACTTTAAACTATGTAAATGCTTGATTTATAACCAACACCTTCGCAATAGCAGGGTGCGATACACGATAATTTTTAAGCGGTTTTTCACAGAGTGGAATTCCGTGTTTTCTTTTCCTAACTAAAGATGAAAAGTCATGTCTACCCTACTATTTACCCCTAGATGGAGGTAGAGTAGTTAGGTTCATACCTTTCTCATGTTATTAGCTTCATGTGAAATGCAAACAGTGTTGATTTATTAGTATATGACAGTAACACTTAAAGGTATAGAACTGTCTCCAATTTTTTGTATAAGAAAAATATAAGAGAAATGTCTGCAAACAAATGATTATAGATAAATAAAAACGTGGAATAAAACAACAAACCATAGGATTAAATATTGAAAATATAATTATGATTTGAATAAAATATTTAAAAATATTGGCATTAAATAACCCAATTAAACCAAGCCTAATTAAAAGATATAGAAGAATTGAAAATGTTTTTCACCGAACTATATACATCATATTGACACTCACAAGGAACTCTTATGTTGAAAATATACCTTGCATCTATTATTAATTTTGTTGACGATGTCATGTGTTTCACTGTTCAGAGAACAAAAAGTTGAAGCTGCTGAGCAGACATCCTGTGGGCCAGGTTTAATCGAATCTAACTATTTTGTCACTGTCCTGACATTACATTATAGAACACATTGATGAAAATTACAACCGATAAGTCATTCCATCTCCGATTTGCTTAAGAAATTTGAAACCATCCCTCAGAGTGTTTTGTATGAAGATACAGTTTTGAGACAGCTCTTGTATCTAAAAAAAAAAAGGATTGTGTCAGTGTCGCGCCTGCTGCCAATATACATATTGGGCACATTAGGAAATATTGCTTTGATATTTTTGTGTAATGGGTAGATAAGAATTTTAAACAAACTGTTGTTGTTGCAAAGGACTAATTATCGGAGAAAACACACACGTCATGATACATGTACAGCAAACGGAAAGTATTGTGAAAAGGAGGATGAATTTATGATATATATGATTTTCTTCGAATTGTTCACTGGAATAAACTTAATAACTTTAAGAGCTGCTCTACAATATTATTTATTATGGGTATCAATATTGTAGAATAATACTAAGTCCAATTACCGTCGAATTGGCAAGACAAGACGGCAAGTAGTCGTAACTGAAATACGATTATTGTTTGCTGCAAGACTACTGCAGAATGGCAGGATTTATGGAACCACAGAGGATCCTACAAACCAAGCAGCCAATCAGGACTCAGGGAAAGGAATCACTCAAATGCATGAGTGGACTGTTCTGAATTCCCATAAGTACCAGTTGTCTTGACACTGGTTCAGTCGTGCTTGACCAGTCACATTGTTCAAACCAATAGTAGTCTGACTGACTGACTGACTTCAATAAATAGCTTGCTTTTTATTAAATATATTTCTTGAAATAGTTATTTTTTAATCATCCTTTATGTCAAAACCATTTCTCCGGTCTTTCTCTAACGTTCTGTTCTTTATATCAAATATATATTTTGATATGAATCCATAAACATTGCAGACCTTTAGTAAGATTCGGTTAGTTTAGTATCAGAAAATTAGTTGATGGTCTGATGAATTTTGATTATAAAATGTTTTTAGGCTTATTATTTCCTTCCATTATTTTTATTGTAATAAATCTGTTAGATTTCAGGAATAAGTTTTAGCAATAAAAATACCCAGCATGTTTTCAAAATACACCCCCGACTAAAAATAAGTGAAGGTTTTATTTTTTATACAAATGTAATCTACTTATTTGATATTGTTTATTATTGAATTTTTTGACATTTTTCGAGTATCCCAGATTAAGTCATTTCAAAAACTTAGCTTAGTTTGGCACAAAGTCAAAATAAAGGAGTCTTAGTGAAATGCCCTGCTAACCTAAAACACTATTCCCGTGTCTGTCGAATATATAGAACATATATAGTGATGACAAAGTCTACGAATCTGCACCTGGAGAAACGTTATCTGTATGTTATGCAAGTGATAGCCTAAATAACTTGGCAGTTGTGTCATTGCATTATTTGTCATATCGAAAATGGAAACCCTAACCATTTCTTCGGGATTTACCTCAAAGCCGCAAAGTAATTGGAAAATCAATTTAAATTTTCATTCCCATATATTGGTTTCCATCTAAGGTCGAGTAACCCAATCTTTGCTGATAACCTATACCTGAATGGATTCATGCCTTTTCTAAGGATATTTGGGAATAAACTTTCTAAGACAGAATTCGAACAGGGTCCGCACAATTTTTTTGAGGATGGTAAACGTTAGTTTATCAGCACCTCTGTGAAAAAGAAATCAATTTAGGAATCCATCTCCACATATTACAATAGAACTTATATTTTTGTATGAATTTTGTTATAAATAAACTCTTCTAATGCCGTCCACCCGCAAATAAAATTAAACTAAACTATCCTAATTCCATCTTACTTGAAAATCAAAATAAATATTTTGAGCATCCGAATATTGAGTACATATTTCGGAATTGTACCAGACATGACGCCTCGATAGATTAGATGAAGTTAGTTTCCGAAAGACAGACTATATTCTTATGAAACATCACGTGTCATTGTTTGCTACTAAATGAATTATCTTAATAAAATTATTCTTTACAATACAACATGATTAGACAAACAGATGAAATCTATAATTTTATTTCCGTCTATTGTAACTAAACACCAATACTCAATAAAGAGTTCTTTGTGAAGTGATGATTTCGTTGCAGTCTCTTCTGATATTTTGTCACAGTTTCAGAGTCTGGTTAGATGCAATGTTCTGTAACGACTAAAGAAGTATCAGACAGATTTGTTATTGGCTTCATATTTTATTTTATGCTGTCTGTAGATATAAACCTAAATATTAATCGTCTTTTTAGGTGCACATTAAAATAACATCGCCAAAAACCGAGGAGAAGTGGGGGAAAAGCAAAGAGAACAATGCAAAATAAATATTAATGTAGAAAACCAAATAAGTTTTTTTTTCAGTTTGAGAACTAGGATTTTACATGTTTCAATAACCAATATATACATTTAGCCTGGTGAAGTATGTTGCTTGTAGGTATATCTTTACCAAACATCTCCGCCAATTGCAGGATGCAAGGTCTTTTTTAGTGGGTATACCTGGTTTGAAATAAATCTTATCCTTCTCTGTGACCGATTGTTTTACGAAGGATAAAGAGTCCAACTGTTCTAACTATTTAGCCCTATCTGAAGGATAATAGATTAATTTTTGTATTTCCCAAGATATTTAGACTGAATTGAAACAGTCTCGTCTATGATTTGAACAAGTGTCACCGAATCCATTTCCTATGACAATAACCATTATACAAGTATGCTTTGCTTGTACACAAAATCAGATGTGTCTTATGTATAACGCTAAATTGCATCCGGTGGTGAATGTCCTGCTCTGGATATTATGGTGTTAAATATTAACATTATTCCTAGTTCTGCAGTGATAGCACAATTTAGGGTCTGACCTATGGTTCAAATAGATATTTCTAAATGTTATCAGCATTAGATTGGAATACTTTAAGCATATAACTGGGTGAATCATAGGTATTAGAATAGTTACTTGATGTTACACGTTCTTACAAATGATTATAATCATTAGTATTTATACCATATAATTGATTGCAAAAAACAAGTTAACCATTTAGTAATCCTACATGCCGACCATTAATGTGATCGTTGAGTCATTAAGCAGTTTTGACAACTATTTCTTGAGTGTATAAGTATTTAAAAATAAACGTTTGAAACTCTTTGATTTTGTTTGGTTTCTTAAATTGCCTATCAACCTTCGGAATTTTAACGCTATCCTTGTAAAAGCACATGCGTTGTACTATTCAACCCATAGCATGGAGGGTGAGGGGATTTATATATTTCGAAATGGTATAGCGCGACTGGTGTTCGAACTTGATAACTAAAATGTTACAATCATGCACATTAGCCACTGCGCACGGGTACTTACTTTTAAAACTATTTAAAAAAATTTTAAAATTATTTAAGAATAAAATCTTAATATCTATGTAGATTTATTTAAAAGTATTAAAAATAGAAGTTTTAAATAATTAATAAATAGCGACTACTATAGAATTGATTTTAGATGGATTTAAACAAACAAACAAAAAAAATATATCAATAATCTAACAAATTTCAAGCTATTGCCTACTGAAATCGAAATTTAGACATACATTCCATCATCATCAGCAACATCATCAGCAGCGGCACATTATCATCATCATCATCGATATCATAACCCCAGGTGTAGTTGTAGAGGTAGCATTCACTGACACTCAGTCGCCATCAATCTCGGTTGTGAGATGTACACTATGACTGAGTGAAGACAGGCCTGTCCATTCGTGGATGTGACCTTTACACCTCTTCATCTTCCTCTAGGCACTCTGCCTTGTAGGTTGTTTTTTTTGCCAAGCCTGATGGTCTCTTCACATGTCCGTACCGCATCATTTTTTTCTTTTCTTAACAACGTTAAGCAATCTGCCATGTGACCCACAGGCTGCAGTCATTATTTTTTTGTGAACTTCCTTTTACTATCCCGTCTCTGATGGAGATGTTCAAAATCTTACGTTAGCTTCAATGCGTCTCTGGAGGTCAACAGAGAAGATCCAGGATTCACAAGCGCATAAAGATTGAGATAACAAGTGTCCGCATGAGTTTCATGTTTTTGATCTTTCATCTGAGACGGTTGCGCTAAAGTATTTTAAACTGTTAACAGTTTTTTCGTTTTTTTTTTGCCTTCCACCCTATTGTTCTTTTTGAATCCATTGGGGCTGTTGGTCACTATATTTCTCTTCTCTGCACTGATTTACACGCCACAGTCATACAAAGTTTTGTTTATCCTTTCCAAAAAATTGTTTTTTACGTAAATTAAAAAAAATGACCCTAATATGTTAAAAACTTATTTTTTGTATAAAAATCATAAAATTTTGCCTGCTCCATATTTTTCATCGTAGTAGCTACTTTGTTGGAAGATCAGCTATGTGTACTAGATAATTTACCATCTTTAGGGAAGTTTCACAAGTTATGAACACGATCATGCGGAATCAAAGAGAGTTTAAATAGATAATTTTCATTTCTCTGCTTTGGACAAAAATACTTTGTTCAAGATAGCTTTAATTATATATATATATATATATATATATATATATATATATATATATATATATATATATATATATATATATATCGTAACTTATCCCATGCCAAAAGTATGTGTTTCCGTTGGGAATCTAACACGTGATAATGGTCTGATAGTGTAGGTCGCTAATTATAATTTAAGCAATGTGACTGCTTTGGGCGAGATAGTCAGCGTCAATGAAAAAATGTTTTTAATATGAGAAAAAATAACCGCAGATAATCAGGACTCAATCCTATTGCATTTCAACTCAAAAGGGAATTGATTGGCGAAAGTCCTCTGTGTTTAATGAGATTCAAAGAGAATACATTATAACAGATTGCTCTAAACTGGACGGTGAATTGCTCTGCCATGTGTGTACGGGTCCTACATAGTTTGATCATCGTACAAAAATCATTAGATAAATAAGTAATTTAGCTGATTCTGGCAGAAAGACAAATTACTATGGAACAATTATGCAGCATCAAATTTAAGCAAAACATCCACGGATAAATATCAAGACTGGAAGGAAAGTTTGGTATTATATTTGAACACTAACTTAAAAATGAATGGATATAGTAGAATATATTATCCAACAATATATATATATATATATATATATATATATATATATGTGTGTGTGTGTGTGTGTGTGTGTGTATAATTGTATAAAGTAATCCACAGGCACTGTGTTTCGACGTTTCATGCCTCATCAGTGTAGCTAGACACCGAATATTTCTGATCAGGAAGGAAAGCCGACTGACTTTTCATCTGCCCGCTTCCTTAACCTCTCGGCCGTCGATGCTGGCATTAAGGAGCGGATTTTTAACTGATAAATGATACTTTAGTGTATATAATTAAATATATATATTATATATATATATATATATATATATATATATATATATATATATAGAGAGAGAGAGAGATAGATGGATGGGATGGGATGGGATGGGATGGGTAAATTGTACCTTTATGAATTTTTTTCCGCATGTACTTGTTTTCTTCAGGTAGAATCAGTTGGACATTGTCTTTGTGGAAAACACCATCATTTTGAAATTCACCCACCCGTAAGTTTGCAATCACACCAGAATCACCAAGATTTCAGTGCGTTTGGGGTCAATGTGAGGGCAATACAGAGGATTACAAATGTGTTTGATGAGTCCAATGTTGATTACGAACGTATGTTAGCTACAATGCCTCAATCTGATCGATCTGCAAAGAACATAATCTATTGATGAGATTGAACATGATTCCAGTAATTCAATCAGGTCCATAGCCAGGGACATGGAAGTGTCTGACTTTCTTATCGGGTAGTAGTGCATGAAGACATTCGTTATTTCTCATACAAGTTGAGAGGGAACATTTTTTGTCAAAGGTTTTGAGGGACAAGAGAAAAGACTGCACTGCAAAGCTTCACAACAAACCCATTCATCCTCTCAAAGAGAACATACTTTATTTTTATGAGAAATATTCTGCCAGGTCGTGATAAGCAATGCAGTTAATCTCAAAAAGCAAGTTATGTTGATGAGGTCCTTCGATGCGAGGGGCATCCTCTAGAGTGAGGTATTTTCACATGACCAGACGATCAATCAACATGCCAAAGAGATCATGTGGTATATGCTTGAGCCGAGGGTTGTGACATGGCACATTTTGACTGCTTCATCATAACAATGTACCTGCTTACAATTATCTGGGCATCGCCAGTTCCTGGCCGAGAGGAACGAATTCAACATTTACCTCAACTAGCTGTGTGTGAATATTTTATTTTCTCCAAGCTCAAGAAGATCATCAAGATGGGGACCTGATTTCAAGGCGAAGAGACAGTGCAGAGAAGCATAAGAGAAAGGATGAAAAAGTGCATTAATATTTTGCTTGTTGATTGGAATTGTAAAAAAAAAATGTTTTGATGCCAGTTCCTTTACTTTTCAGACACGCATTGTATGATGAGATTATCATTTTTAAGCTATTTTTGTTCAAATCGAGTCTAATCATCACATACCCCTGCTCCTCTCTCTCTCTCTCTCTCTCTCTCTCTCTCTCTATATATATATATATATATATATATATATATATATATATATATATATTGTATTTTAGGGGTCTCCGTATGCTTCTCTCTGTATATATCTTTATGTTTTTTTAAAGTTGGGTGTTATTACGAAGCATCTAAAAATAAATGAATGAACTCGATGTTATGGAATATTGGATTCACTTATTTTTTATTATTTGTTATCATACATTTTTGGGTTCGTTATTATAAATATTTTACAGACGCTGCCGCTGTCAGTAACAACAAAGACAAAAGATCCGTTGAACAGGAACAACATTCATTTGAAAAAGGGTATCTAACGAACCCGAAAATCTATGAAAACAAATAATAATAAAAATAAGTGAATCCAATACTCCATAACATCGAGTTCATTCATTTATTTTTAGATGCTTCGTAATAACGCCAAACTTAAAAAAAAACATAAATATATATATATATATATATATATATATATATGTGTGTGTGTGTGTGTGTGTGTGTGTGTGTGTGTATGTGTGTGTGTGTGTGTGTGTGTGTACTTGTATGTGCGTGTGTATTGTTATTTCCTATTTAATGAATTCTTTTTCGCTTGAATAAATACGTGCGTGTTTTGAGACGATCGTGAATAGACACGTACAAATTGGGTGCATGTCTGCCATTTTCAAAAAAAAACAAGATTGTGTAATAACAGATCGGCTCTTTTGTTTGTGTCTCAGTCTCATCTAATAATAACACAGTCTACCAGGAATATATTAAATAAGAATATGCGCAAATGTACGGATAACCAATTTCGGATAACTGCAATTTCCAAGTAAGAAAATAAGACTTAAAGAATCAAACACCATGAAGGAAGGAAATGTGTCAAACAGAAGCAATTTTTCCAATCGTGAAAGGAAGTAGATTTTAGCAGACATCGGAAGACCTAATTTCTTCGGTGAATTCATCTTCACGTTTATTGAATCGACCGGAAAAACCGACGCTCCCTTCCCTGCTAAAAACGTCGGTAAACGTGATCATTGGAAATGGGAGGTAATTCAGTATTCTTTCTTAATTTCAAAGAGAAATTTGATGTCAATTTCCACATCGGAAATTAACGTTATCCGATATTTGTAAAGTTGTAAAATAGTTTTTATGCTTTATCATCTCGCTTTTCCTGTTTTTCTAGGATCGAACCAAAATGATTTTATCAACAGATTTCGTTTGTCTCTCCTTACACATGATTCATTATGGTATTATTATTCTCGGTTTCATTCTATAGACTTAATTAATATTATTAAAACTGATTGGAATTTTTATTCTTAATTTCTATAATTAGTTGCTATAATATTAGAGGCAGCCCTGGTATTATGGTTAT
The DNA here is from genome assembly GCA_023376005.1 of Doryteuthis pealeii. Classification (NCBI taxonomy): domain Eukaryota; kingdom Metazoa; phylum Mollusca; class Cephalopoda; order Myopsida; family Loliginidae; genus Doryteuthis; species Doryteuthis pealeii. The sequence goes on along the minus strand of CM042145.1, from coordinate 471,240 downwards.
AATCATGGAAAATGGTCTCAGCGAACCATATTCAAATTCTTGGTGAGACTTCATTTCCCTAAGAATTAATGTACTTTGAATAATCACAAATCCATTTTTCTCCCTAAATAAATGAATAAATAGTAAATTAGACTAGAGTCTCTCATCTCGCTAGATTTTCCGGTTTAGTAGAAAGAGAATTGACTCGAACAGCGAGGCAGAGTAACGTGGCAAAACTAGATTTTCAACTTATATATTAACCAACAGTTCTGCACGAGTAAGATTTGACACATAGTCATTTCTTAAGTGAATTTTACAAGTTTAAATTCAAAGTTGTCTTTCCAAAGTTAAAGATTCCAGTCCGACTACTATTTATCCTTATCTAGAGGGAAAACAGTTGGATGTATAATTTTCACAACAGTATTAGTGCTATAAGAAATGCGTACAGTCTCATCTGAAGTTTCATGGTAGGAATTGAAAAAAAAGTCACAGGTAGTTACACCCAAAAGAAATGCACTTACACAATCCTGTGTTTCGCCAAAAACTGTCGTTCAACATTTAATAATAATGCTAATTCAAAAGCATCGAGAATTAACATTGACCGGTGAAAAGTATTCTAAACATTTAAACAGCAGTCTAGATGTCTAGACATCGTTTCCTTATATGCTTGCACCCCTCTGCATATAACTTCTTTTCAAATCTAAAAGAAAAACTAAAATATACAGACTCAATATATTGAATGCAAAAAATGTAGAGTGCCATCGAAGTAATATCAGTCATCATATCGCACAATAGAGGACGTATTTATGAAATATTCTTTTTTTTTTTCAAATTTCCTGTTAAATTGTTAAAGGTCTGCCACATAAAAAATGGTCAACTATTACATAGTTGAATAGTAAGGCAGAATCGTTTTGGTTGGCTTGTTAGTTTTACAGAATCTGAGCTCTTTCTGTCAACTCTTTTTCAGTTATCTAATGCCAGTCACCAAAACATTTAAATTATTTTCAGTGCCAAAATTCAGTGCCAAAATTCTAACATCGAATTACATTTTATCTATCTATCTATATAACACAATGTGCTGGAGCACCGTCTCAATGTATGTATGTTATGTATGTATGCGATGTATGTTATAGAGAACGATGCTCCGGCTCAGTATTACAGTCGTCGAAACTGCCCGTTCCAACCTCCCGTTCTTATGTTGTCTGTTGATTTACAGGAAGGCTGAAAAAGAGCTGGTTTCGTCCCTTTTACCAACTCGGCTGAAATAAGATTAAATAACCAAAAGCTGTCAATGGATCAACAAAACAATTGAACACAACGCCTTTTTTATGCTTATGTACAACTTATATACATATATTTTACAAAGGGGCGAGGTGATTTCTTGTCAGCTGATTGGCGATCTACAGCTAGTTTTTGGCTAAGTTATCAATTCTGTACCGAGTGGCAAGGCATCAGAGTGTATCGGTAAAGTTGTATCAAGGCCCCGAGCTGTGGCGAGCTCTCTTCTCTTCTTCTGTCTTCCTCGGTCTGTCCCAGGTCCCTTCCTCGCTGTTCCTCTTCTGACTTCTAACGGTCTGTTATTTATGGGATCCAGACCTCCCCACCCCTAACATATGTCTCTGATTGGCCAGCCACTCGATAACATTGCCTACGTGTCTAAATTGCCTTGTGGCAGCCTAGCTTGTATCTTTCCATTTGGATTCAAGGCCAACCATTGTTTTATTCATCTAAGTTTTTGAAATTGTTGACGAACTTGTCAAAAACTGGAATCTTATTTATTAAATTATCATTTTATTTTGGCACAATTTGAATGATATACATCAAATTCCATAATCTAAATAATTTATGCTTACGTGATGATTTTTCGTTTATAATTTATACCTCCAATATAAAACATTATTATTATTATAATTATTATTATTATTTTTACTTTTACTTTTAACAAACCACCATAATTAATAATTAGGGTAGTTTTAATTAATTAGTAATTAATTAATAGGTCGCCAATCAACCCATAACACAATAGTGTTACATCTATCTATCTATCTATCTATCTATCTATCTATCCATCTGCTTATTTTTTCTGACCAGTTTTTATTTTATCTTCTCACTGTTATAAGTTTGGATTACTAAAATAATACAGGATACAACGCTGCAATTTCTATTGCAGGAGAAAATCAAAGCAAATACATCATACATTCAGGTAAAAAGAATGAATCAAGGCTTGTACGTAGAAAGGCCCTTTCTGACAAATATGCGTGTGTGAAATTTTTAAGATGTATGGAATTACGTGAATGACATAATTAAGTGTCCCTTTATTTGTTGGTCGAGTTAATTATTAAACATGACAGCAAGAAGGGTTGGCTGTTAAACAGTATTTTTAACAATGTTGCGATTTAAGTTTTCTATTGTTATTTTTTCGATTTGTTTTTCTTATTTTCATATAGGTTAAATCGGGTGTTGTTATTTACGATGTTTTTTCTAAGGTTCATGAGTACTTTCTGTTTCTATGAGGGCACCTATCGCCGAACATAAAAGACTCATCGCTGTCTTAATTTCAGTGATCTGTCGGGAATTTTGTGGTTTGACCGTAAGTCATGATTAAATCTGATTTTGTTAACTTTGTCTAATCACTATCCTTTTATAATAAGTATTTACGTCTTACTCTATTGTCACAGACGAATCTTTTACTTTCGAGCCAACTTATATTTTTACTTTTCTGTTGTGAGGTAAGCAAACGTGTCAAAATATTACACGTGTTAATTAAAATGATGATAAATTAACTTTATTGTTTTTATTGTTTATTTATTGACAGTTGTGTTTTATCGGTTTAATAATTTACTGATATATAATAATGATAAATTTTTCTTTACGAGAGAATAAATATAATCGATTATCAGTGTTTTTTTGAATATAAAGAAAAGATAAATTGCAAGATTTTTGTGAGATTCGGTAAGCGTGACTTGTGTCCTGTCTTTTATTGGTTTTTTGTTTGTGTTTTTTTTTGTATTGTATTTTTACAGAAGCCAGTTTTATAGATATCCTTTAAGATACGATGGAATTTTAAAAAAGTTTATGTATTTCTTCCTTATCGGTTTTAACTATAGAGTGTCTGCACAAAAATGATAATAAAGTATGGCAGAATAAAATGTTTATATTAAAATGTAAAAATGCGTCGTTTTTCTTCGTGTAGAAACATTGCAAATAAATGTTTATAGTTACGAACTATTTTTTCTCACCTGCGTCCGTTTTTTATCGTATAATGTTTTTGCTTTTAATATTTATTACACCATACCTGAAATCGTGTGGCACTATTTTCTCATGAAACTTCTTAGAAGTTTAAAAGGAAAATATCTGTTTTATATATTGTAGATGATATTAAATATTAAAATAACAGATGCAACTAAAGCAGTTGATTGCCGTAGTAAACTAAAAAGAATACATAAAACAAGGCACATAAAAGAGGAAATTAAGGTACCTTCATAGAAATGTCCATTTGAGTCTCCCCTGTTGACTGGGTCTATAGAATACACCGATTGCACCTCTGCAGAAAAAACCTCTATTGTCACCTGTTCCAGTGGGCGGTGACCCGTGATGTGTATGGACGGAATCCTGGTGGCTGAGCAGTCCATCACATACAATATTCCACTTTGGCCCGTTAGTTAGGGTTGTCGAAGAGGCCCTCCTCAGATCAATCGACTGTTTGCGCTAAGCCCTAGAACATAAATGATTGCCCCAACCCTATTGCCTTTATGGTAAACCCCAACCCATTTTATTATATTCGTAGTAGTTGGTAGTGGCTGAGGGTCTTGGTGTCTTGCAAGCTTTTCTGAATTGATTAAAACAGGAAATATTTCATTTTACTCTTTACATTTTACTAGAATGGATAACAAACAAATAAAAATAAAATTTATTTAACTTACATTTATTGTCTTAATTTATTTATTTGGCACCCTAACATGTACTAATACTCTGGGTCAGAAAAGACATTGGATTAATGGTAATAATGACAGGGTAGCGCCACCCAGGTCCAGAATTGGAGCCTCACACCACATGTAGTTTAAGTCCATACACATGCTCAACCGGTAGAATAACAGTCCTAATCCTTTGCAGAGGATGCAGTCAGCGTTTTTTTTTAGCCCTACTGCGAATGACTGCTGGATTGACTAAAGTCATTTTTATTGGTACAACGATTCTGATAAAAACCATGAATAACAGATTTAATTGACTCATAATATATATATATATATATATATATATATATATGTCTGCATAGGTTGGTGCCATCTTCGTGTCCATCGCAGTACCGTTGGTTTGTTGAGAATTGAGCTCAATGAGAACCAAACACTTAGGCGGTTTGAAGTCTGCTCGATGGTCTGTTTGCGTAACTTGTGACGAAAAGTGGATCTTTTACGACGGTTCTCGTAAAGGATCCACTTTTCGTCACAAGTGACTATTCGGTCACGAAAGGGGTCATTGGTGTTACGCAAACTTAGCATAGAGCACACTTCAAACCGCCTAAGTTTTTGGTGCTCATTGAGCTCATGAGGAATCCATTTATCGAGCTTTTTCACCTTTCCAATACTCTGTAAATGGCGTGAAACTGTTGCAATGCTGACACCAAGTATCTGAGACATTTCTCTGACACTTTGTCGTGTATTTTGCTCAACAACTGCCTGCAATTGTCCATTGTCAAGACTGCATGTCCGTCCTCTACCTTCTTTATTTTCAAGACTCTCATCTCCACTGCGGAATTTCTGGAACCACCTTCGTACAGTCCGATTACTTGTGGATTCATCTCCCTATGCTTTGTTGATATTGGCAGCAGTTTCGGAGGCATTGTGCCCAAGCTTGAACTCATGCAACATAAGAAGGCGAAGGTCCTGTTTAGGCATGTTCATCTTTGAAGGCCCCTATTTTTCAAAAATACTTTCTATCTGAAAATAAATTAAATTCAATTTTTGAGCACACATTAATTATTATATATGCAAAAATTCACCTGAAATAAACAACAAATTCTATGTTAAAATGACATTTCAAAACCGAGCACTTCAATCGGCCATTATTTTTGTAACAACCTAATAGTATTAGTCGTGGTGATTCGACTGTAGAAAGTCTCTTGTTAGTCTATACTCGGCGACTTCCCTGTCTATTTTCTCCTTGCGACAATCATCTACCAGACCAGAACAACATTTACCGCTTATATAAGCAGAAAGAGTAACAGTCTATGTAAATCAGGAAGCACATGGCCGTGACGTGTGTCCGAGAAAACAGTGAATCATATTTATGGCGCTTACGAATAAGGTCTTAGGAAACTAAGAAGCGGTAAAGTGTTGGCGCTTTGTGCGAAAAAAAATGAAGATGAGATCTGACAGCTTGCATGTCTGCTGCAGGCACTCGATCTATATAATGAGGTGAAATGAGGCAATATCTATTGCTACATTTATATCTGTTAACATTTAAAACGTAATCGCTTTTTACACTGATATATCTACGATTTAAAAAAAGACTCATATCAAAAAGTAATTATCAATAATCTTGTGTATGGAGCAGTTAATTGCTAAGCATAGCTTAATCTAATCAGTGTGTGTGTGTGTGTGTGGGGGGGGTCACAGTCAAGTCTGACACAAGGTTCCAATTGACAGTCTAAACACTCCCAACTGTATCACGCTCCAAAATCCAATATCCAAAATTATTTCTTTGTCCCGCTCGTCTCGACAACAAAATACTACTGCAGTCGTTCTCCCTGGTCTGTGAGAATAAGTCCTTTAAATACACCTCATTTTCACTACATCCGGGCTCCTCACTCATAATTGTCCGTGCAGCACGTGCGACACTCGTCAGCACCGCGACCACCATCCGGGCCACTATGCTATTTCTTATTTCACTGATTGTCCACAGCTCTCACATTCTGAAGGAAGCGGGTTCGACTCTAGGTCGGTCCTACACGCCAGACAAAGTCTAGCCCGCTTCCTTCGTCTCCTCTCTCACTACACTTAATTTAACATAAATCCAGTAAGAATCTATCTCACCAATACTGAATTTATTAAATAAGTTTTTTCTAAGAAGGTAATCTTTTCTACAAGTAACCATTACACCCATGCGTAACATTTACCTAATGCATCCGCATGCAGATGGGACACAATACAAACTTTTAAGCTGATAAAAGCTGTTTTTAATTCAGAATGTTTTTCTCCAAGACTGGCTGCGTTATCAAAGCTATAGAGACCATAATATTCTACTATTTACCCATAGCTGAAGGGAGAAAATGTAGATTCATACCTATTCCTAGGGAATAGGCGTGAGGGGAAACAGCCTTATCCAAGATTGGAATTCGTGTCTCCGATTCAATTTCCTTCGAAGATCTCCGTCCAGTCTTATGTGGGGCTATACTCAATCAAATCATACCTCTGTGTATTATGAAATAAAACTCACCTGTCACAAAAGAAGGTGCTATATATATATATATATATATATATATATATATATATATATATTCTTTTATATATATATATATATATATATATATATATATATATATACAAATGAATTTTCTGGTACATACGTGTCGTCTTATGACTTATAAAAGAGAAGCTATTAAGCACTGAAATCTCGTATACACCCTAATATGTTTATAATGAAAAACGTACAAATTTCATTTTTTGATTTTTACTAATTAAGTGATATAATTCAATAATTAAACAAAAATCAACCAATTTGTGGAACTCTTTCCACTTCTTCATGAGTACAAAAACATACGCCATGGTTTAATATATGCAACCTATTATTGGACTTGTCTAGGTGAATATATTTTACCATACGCCATTCAGTTTCAGTCGACAGCAGCATATCCTTACAACGCCTTCGGGCCCTGTGTCTTCGGCTATTGGACGAGTAAGATATATAATACTGGCGTGAATCTCAGAGTGATATCCCCCAAGCAACGCCTATCCACATTGTCTAAAAGCAACAGGATTGCGTTTATTACCGAGTGAACGAGGTGCCTCAAAAGAGGAATCCCAAGGGGGAAGAACGCATTTTTTTAACACTGACCATCGCATGAGTTTCGGGCCGTGCGTTGATCCCCACAAAAATCGGACATTGTGTTCATCTGAGATTGTGGGATATCGGAAAATAACTACTTTGACAGCAGCTGCCCAAGCGAATATCAATGTGTGGTAAGTGTGGCCGGAACATACACAACCTTCTGGTTCGATTCCAGGAGACAACCTTATTTTCTTTTAAATGAAATGTGTGGCTGTTTGTTTGTTAGTTGATTGGTTGGGTTTTACGACATGGGAGTAGGTCGTTTTATGTCGTAGACGTTTTTGTTTTATTCATTCTTTGATGTGTGCTATTTCTAACAGGTACTATCACACGGGGTCAGAGTTGACCTGGGAGTAATGATGATGAAGAGAAACCCCATATTCCATATATTCCCCAGAGCTCCAGAACTCGAACTTCACCATCAGATTGAGTTTAACGTTAAAGACCCTCAGATATCGCCTTCTAGCACATGTATGATAAAATTGTTGCATTAAAGTCAATAGCGTGCGAACAATCATAGGGGTGCTAGGGCTTAATGTGACCAACCGATTTATCGTATGTAGTATCTCCGACCGCTCGTCTAGCCTAAATAAGAGCCAAAGTGGAGTATTGCCTGTCATGGACTGCTCAGTCACCAGGGATCCACCCTTAAGCATCATGGGTCGCCACCCATGGCCAACAGGTGGCTCCATTAGAGGGGACTTACCTCTCTGCAGAGGTGCAGTTGGTGTATTCTAAAACCCCATCCCACAGGATGAAATGTGTGTTTCAAATACTGTTAAATACTGTACTTGTATATACTAAAGTCATTCTGGTTTTGTATAGTAGAGTACGGTGAAATATTGTCATTTTTTGTTGAATTGAAATGTGTGTCTCATATACTTTTCATCACGGTAGTTGAATATAATTAAGCCATTCTGTTCTTGTATTGATCTTAATATTATTGCGTAAACCTCTCATAATTTGTATTATGATTGTGTATTTATAAATATCTTTATCAAAATCTTTTGTGAACATATTATTATCGGAATAGCAACTTTGATGTAAACTTATCTATTTATATCAAAGGCAAATAGTAGTAGAGCTTTCAATACTGTAAATTGAAACTTTGAAAAGATTTAGGTATGTTTAATTATTATATTTACTTTTATTAATATTGTATCTGGTTTCTTCTACTTCTTTCTACATTTGAGAGATTTTCCTTCATCTTTACAAAATTAGAATATACATTGAATTTCAAGCATGATTCGTACTCAGTGCAACCACATCCGGATTTCATTCTTCATGGGAGGTGTCTCACAATTAGACTGAGGAAGATTTCATTGTAATACGAAGTAATCTTTTTCTCGGTAATTCTGATATATTTTCCCTTTTTTATAACACCTGATTATCATATTTATCTATTGTTGGAGATAATGGAAAAACTGTCACTATTTACTTCCAGATAACATTATATATTTTATTAAAATTCATACATTCCCGTCTATAGTTTGTTTTTTTTGTATATGATTTGATAAATACATTCGTATGTATCTGATAATCTAAAAGGACGTTGCATAGAAAGCATTTTTATCTGTGTCTTCTTCCAAAAATGAAGAAAAATACAAAAAAGCGAAGAAAGAGAGAATTTATGAAGGAATCCAAATCCCAATTAAAAAATATCAATAGTTTTGAAAGATCAAATCGCAGAAATGAAAAAAAAATTCTTGGTGTTAAGTAAAAAAAATAGCAACAACTCCCCATAAAAAAAAAAAACAATATCGAATTATCTTCAATATTGAAAGACAGATAAAAATGTGTAAAGTAGAATTAAAAATAAAATAAAAAGAATACAGGATGTAAGTTAAATTTTCGAAAGAATTTGAACAAAAGAAATTAAGAGAAACAAATCCGAACACGAATGATCCGTACTACAAATGTTACGACTAATATTTAAAGTATCTTTTAAAAGTTTAACTGTACTACGACTACTATTACTACTACTAGTTTTATTACTATTATTAATACTACTTAATAATAATAATAATAATAATAATAATAATAATAATAATAATAATAATAATACACAACGAGAATACAAAACTAGACACGACTGGGTTGGGAAGGTGATCCACTGGGAATTATGCAAAAAATTAAATTTTGACCACACAACAAAATGGTATATGCATAAACCAGAATCTCTTCTTGAGAAAGAAACGCACATAATTCTCTGGGACTTTGAGATAAAAACGGATCACCTTATCCCAGCAAGAAGGCCAGACCTAGTGTTGATAAACAAAAAAGAAAGAACTTGTCAATTGGTGGATTTTGCAGTGCCAGCAGATCACAGGGTGAAGCTAAAGGAAAATGAAAAAATAGACAAATATCTGGACCTTGCCAGAGAACTGAAAATGTTATGGAATATGAAAGTGAAAGTGATACCAATTGTGGTTGGTGCACTTGGAACTGTCCCAAAAGGATTAGAAAAGGGCTTGGAAAGTTTGGATATCAGAGGAAGGATTGAAACCATTCAGAATACTGCACTGCTGCAATCTGCCAGAATACTCAGAAGAGTCCTGGAGACCTGAGGAGACTTGTTGTCACTCAGACTCCAGTGAAAGACCATCAGCTAACGCTGATGTGAAAACTCGAAAGGAGTAAATAATAATATCTTCCCATGACACTCACTATCGCCTCTATTATTTGTTGAAACAATGATTCCACTTGACTACATATTTAGAAAATCTACATGGAGTTACAAATTCACTAACTCACAAGAAAAAATATAATGTGCATGGGTGATTCCAAAATATTTGCAAGAAACGAAAAAAGGTGGAAAACCTTTTAGAAACCAAAGAATATACAACAAAGATGAGGAAATAGAATTCAGCATCGAGAAATGTGCCATGCTAGTGTTGAAAAAAGGGGAAAGAGAAACAATGGATCGATTAAAACTATTAAATCAGGAAAATATAAGAATATATGGCGAGAAGAAATACTTATGAATTTAAGAAGCGGGATTATCAAACAAACAAACAAAGATGAAAGACAAAGTTTAAAAATAAATACCTCAGAAGATCGAGAAAACTCCTAGAAACCGGGCTCTGCAGCAAAGATCTCATCAAGGGAATAAATACCTGGGCTGCCCCATTAAAAGATACTCTGGGTCATTCCTCGACGGATAAACCAATAAACAAGAAAATTAATGATGATGCAAAAAGAATTACACCCGAGAGATGATAGATACAGTCTATTTACATCAAGAAATGAAGGTGGAAGAGGTTTCACCAACAGAGAAGATTGCTAAGATGCCACAATCCGAGGACTCGTCGACTCATGTTGAATTAAAAACAAATTCAGGGTCGTCCACAAAGTGTTTTCTTCACTGACTGCAGTCTCGCGTAGGCCAACTACTTCTCCCAGCGCTCCACTCACTTCTGTTATTTATGGGCATAGTCCCCCAACATCAGTCGAACCTCGCGCCCGTGCAACGCACAATTCTCGTGAATTCGGATGGACGCGTGTAGGCCCCAACATCCGGGCACCTGAATTGCACCCACGTTTATCCAGCGCCTAAATCGCATTTTATTGCATTCAGCAGGGCGCGGGTTCGACTCTGGCAGGCAAGAAATGTCTTGCTCTTTTTCTAAATTATTACGGTAGTACTCGTTCGCCGTCACACGACTACACAAAAAAAGAGCAAGGACATTTTAATTAGGACATGCAATAATAACACTTACAATATATGTAAATGCAGAAAATAGTAAAAACAAGAAAACGGAAACGAGAAGAAAACAATTATATGGATACTTCAAACGACGCATTGAGGAGATTGCACATGAAAAGACGTGGAGTTGGTTAAGAAAAGGACACCCCAAGAGAGAAACAGAATCACACATAATTGCAGCAAAAATCAATGACATAAGAATGAATTATATTAAATCAACGATAGGAAAAGTTCAGTTTATACTGGTGTGAAAAACTCGCAAAGAGTAAAATAATAATAATAATAATAATAATAATAATAATAATTATCCCAGCAAGAAGACCAGACCTAGTGTTGATTAACAAAAAAGAAAGAACTTGTCAACTGGTGCATTTTGCAGTTCCGGGTGAAGCTAAAGTAAAATGAAAAAATGGACAAATATCTTGCCAGAGAACTGAAAAAGTTATGGAATATGAAAGTCAAAGTGATACCAATTGTAGTTGGTGCACTTGGAACGGTCCCAAAAGGATTGGAAAAGGGTTTGGAAAGTTTGGAAATCAGAGGAAGGATTGATACCATTCAGAACACTGCACTGCTGCAATCAGCCAGAATACTCAGAAGAGTCCTGGAGACCTGAGGAGACTTGTTGTCACTCAGACTCCAGTGAAAGACCATCAGCCAATGCTGATGTGAAAACTCAAAAGGAGTAAATAATAAAAATAAAAAATAAAAAAATAAACGCAGAAAAATGTTTTACATACCTCAAATTTGTAGTTTATCACTAGCAGGTGACACAATAGGATAAGAAGACTGCACTTAGATAATTATTTGCGTATCTACCTCGGTAACAATCACTGTACATGATTTTATATGTTTGCATTTTCTGTTCGTGTTAAAATGTAGCTCAATACATTTTAAAGTAAACAGAAAATGTCAGGGATAATATATACTTCTGTCTTCCATCTCTCTTTCTCTCTCTATAAATACATCTCTTTCTCTATCTTTCCCATCCCTCTCCTCTCTCTCTCTCTCTCTCTTCTCTCTCTCTCTCTATATATATATATATATATATATATATATATATATATATATATCATGTTGTAAAAATATGAGTTAGAAGATGATCTATAAATATTTGAAAATTTAGTTGACGTTTGAAAAGTTTAGATTATTTAATGTATGTTGAATATATTTTTATAATCTGCATTAGGACATTCAAATATCGTCTGTGATATGGGCATATTTATTCATCCCTTTTTCTTAACGTATATATAATATACATATATATGTTAAGATGAAAGATAAATGCATATATATATATATATATATCTACTGAGTCAGACGAACCTACTATTAGTTTCGCATAAAGCTAGAGCTAAAATTGATTTTAGCCTGAAGAGCTTTATGCGAAACTAATAGTAGGTTCGTCTGACTCAGTAGATTATCTTTATTACTTGGCTGGTATCGATGCTTCTCCTAGATATGATATATATATTTTGGATTATACGAATATCTTGATGTTTGGTAGTATATTTTTACAATCAAACTCTCTGCCGGGTTTTTCTCTCCGCAAGATCTACAACACGCTTGGTATATTATTATATATATATATATATATATATGAAAAGTGAATGGAAGTGAATCCGACAGTATGAAATAAATATTTTTAGAAAAAACAAACAAATGATGTTATAATTCGCTGACAGAAATCTGTTTCGACCTTTTATTAAAGTGGTCTTCATCAAGACACTCAACTTCATCAAGACGTTCAACTTGAACGTTCGTTTGTACCACTTTTTGTTTCTAACGGTTTACTCACACCGTCTTTCTATCACAAACGTTTCGCTCTTGATGAAGACCGCTTTAATAAAAGGTCGAAACAGATTTCTGTCAGCGAATTATAACATCATTTGTTTGTTTATTCTAAAAATATTTATTTCATATATATATATATATATATATATATATATATATATATATATATATCAGAGAGACGGAGAGAAACATAGAGAAAGCGAGAGAGAGAGAGAGAGAGAGAGAGAGAGAGATAGAGAGAGAGAGAGAGAGAGAGAGAGAGAGATATAAATAGACAGGACCAGAGAGACAGAGACAGACAAAGAGATAGAGATAGAAGAAAAGAGAACATATAAATGTGTGAATAATATATTGATGCATAATTCGAACTGATAATTTATAAAGAAATCAATATCCTAATGATGAAAAAAAGGCTTTATTTGCTTAACAGTTATTCGCCTTTCCATCCAATATTCATTTCCTTGAAATTGATTTATATCCCTTAATCTCATATATTAGACATAACACTAAGGTGGGCTGAAAAGTTCATAGTCTGACCAAAATCTTCCCATGGAAAATGTCCAATGGAAGTTTATTTCTAAACATAGTCCCCTTGAGAGTCACATACTTGTTGATGCAGTGTATAGATCCCATTCGTCAAAAACGTCATCAACAGCAGATATGACATAATTGTATGAACTTTTCAGCCTCTGAAGTTTTCAGACCACCCTTATATAGTGAATATTCGAAGCGCATGGTCTAATGGTTAGAGTCATAGGAAATGGACTCGTCGACCCGTGTTCAATTCCTGGATGAAACTGTTTGCATTTCACATGGTGCTAATACCCTTGGGAAAGGTATGAATTCAATTCTCCCTCCATCTATGGGCAAATAGCAGGGCAGACTGGGCTCTTTAACCTGGGCTAGGTAACCTGTCTAGGAGAAGGAAAACTCTGAATTCAAACCTGTTAAACTCCGCTTAAGAAATTGACCTTGTGTCACATCCTGCCGTGCGGAGGGGTTGGTAATATATATATATATATATATATATATATATATATATATACATATATATATATATATATATATATATAATAGTGAATATTTCAGTTTAAAAACCTAAGATATTAACTCTGTCATGAAATATATATGTACAGTATTAGTAACGGCAGTTTATCACGGATATAAAAACGCTGTAAATAAATAGAAATGAAATAAGATAAAACAAAATAATTCAAGTGCAACCGGCCATAAAACACAATACTAATATTAATGAATTCACTGTGTGCGTGTTTGGCACATCACATTTTATTTGTGATTTTCACTGAATTCAGTGTGACAGCAGCATGTCACCTCAGATCTTCAGACACTTCTAGGGATTATAGATGTTCTTTACAGTCCTGTCATGTGGATGGTATCAATTCTTTCTCTGATCTTCAATTCATCAATTTTCTTTCTTGGGAACCGTTCCAAAGAGCACGAACTATAATTGGTATCGCCATAATCCTCATCTTCCAGAGAATTTTCATCTCTTTGGCAAGAGCAAATTATTCGTCTCTCTTTGTTGCTTTCTTAAATTTCTAATCTGTGTCGAAACAGCAAAATCAACGAGATGACAACTTTTTTTCATGGTTATTAGTGATGTGTAGTATTCTGGATGAGTGGATCAGCTTTCCTACTTGGTTGTGTTATCATGTTGCACTCTTTCTGTGGCTGTTTGCTATATTCACTTATCATGTGGTTAACTGGTCTGCCTCAACATCACATTATTCGAAGCTGCTATTAATAGTGATTCATGTTCTCTTTTTTGTTGTTTTCTTAAGTGCACATGCAATTACTTTTCTTCCCGTTGTTCCTTCTCGGTACAATAATTCCTATATTCCAATTTGTCTTTTGTGTTATTTCTTTGTTGTCATTCTTGTCAGTTGTAATTAATATATATTTGTTATTTCTTGTGTATTATTCAAATCCCTTATTTGATGTATCTACATAGTTCTTCATTTCTTTATACTTCCTACGACGATAACTGTTACGCCACAATCTTTTGATTATGGTGATCTATTTTGGACAGCCGTGCTTTCTGCTATTATTATTATTACTATTAATAATGGTAGTAATACTAGTATTAGTACTACTACTACTACTACTACTACTAGTAGTAGTAGTAGTACTAGTATTAGTATACTAATACTAATATTAGTAGTATTAGTATACTAATACTATTAATATTAGTATACTAATACTAGTAGTATTAGTATACTAATACTAGTATTAGTAGTATTAGTATACTAATACTAGTATTAGTAGTATTAGTATACTAATACTAGTATTAGTATTAGTAGTAGTACTAGTACTAGTATTAGTACTACTACTACTAATAGTAGTAGTAGTAGTAGTAGTAGTAGAAAAACACATTTTAACTATACATGGGATTTATGTCATTATTATTATTATTAATAATAATATTATTATTATTATTATTATTATTAGTAGTAGTAGTAGTGGTAGTAGTAGTAGTAGTAAACCACATTTTAACTATACATGGGCTTTATGTCATTATTATTATTATTATTAATATTATTATTATTATTAGTAGTAGTAGTAGTAGTAGCAGTAGTAGTAGTAGTAGTAAAAACACATTTTAACTATATATGGGCTTTATGTCATTATTATTATTATTATTATTATTATTATTATCATTATTATTATTAATACGAATAATAGTATCATTATTATTATTTTTATTATTATCATTATTATTATTATTATCATTATTATTATCTATTATTATTATTATTATTTATTATTATTATTAGTAGTAGTAGTAGTAGTAGTTGTAGTAGTAGCAAAACACATTTTATCTATACATGGGTTTTATGCCATTATTATTATTATTATTTGAGTTTTCACATCAGTGTTAGCTGATGGTCTTTCACTGGAGTCTGAGTGACAGCAAGTCTCCTCAGGTCTCCAGGACTCTTCTGAGTATTCTGGCAGATTGCAGCAGTGCAGTGTTCTGAATGGTTTCAATCCTTCCTCTGATATCCAAACTTTCCAAACCCTTTTCTAATGCTTTTGGGACTGTTCCAAGTGCACCAACTACAATTGGTATAAACTTTCACTTTCATATTCCATAACTTTTTCAGTTCTCTGGCAAGGTCCAGATATTTGTCAATTTTTTCATTTTCCTTTAACTTCACCCTGTGATACGCTGGCACTGCAAAATCCACCAGTTGACAAGTTCTTTCTTTTTTGTTAATCAACACTAGGTCTGGTCTTCTTGCTGGGATAAGGTGATCCGTTTTAATTTCAAAGTCCAGGAATTTTGTGCGTTTCGTTCTCAAGAACAGATTCTGGTTTATGCATATACCATTTTGTTGTGTGGTCAACATTTAATTTCTTGCATAATTCCCAGTGGATCACCTTCCCAACCCAGTCGTGTCTAGTTTTGTATTCTCGTTGTGCTAGTTTGCTACATTCGCAGAGTATATGGTTAACAGTCTCATCTCTATTACCGCAAAGTCTACATTTACTATTTTGTTGGGTCTTATCAATTTTCGCTTTGATGTAGTTTGTCCTTATGGCATTATTTTGTGCAGCAATTATAAGTGATTCTGTTTCTCTTTTGAGGTTTCCCTTTCTTAACCATGTCCAAGTCTTTTGATGTGCAACCTCATCTATTTGTCGTTTGATTATTATTATTATTATTATTATTAATACGAATAATAGTATCATTATTATTATTTTTATTATTATTATTATTATTATTATTATTATTATTAGTAGTAGTAGTAGTAGTAGTAGTAGTACTAGTAGTGGTAAAACACATTTTAACTATAACAATCTTATCAATTCTTGGGTGAAGTGGTATATCTGAAGAGTAGAAGTAATAGTAAGATTCTCACGGATCGGCAGAATGATAAGAGAAGGAGGCAATAGGATGGAAACAAATTAGAACACGACTGAAAAGAAAGAAAAAGATAGAGAAATTGATAATTCTGAATGTGATCAACAAAAAAGAAAGAAAATGCTCATGAGTAGATAATGCCAATAACAGCAAAGATCACAAGAAATATAGAAAGAAAATATAAGAAAATATTCAATAATTTTATCTCGCCTCAATCGGCTGATTCGAGAAAAAAAGAAACTAAACTAAGGAACGAGAAATAAAATTAAACAGGAGAAATATTTGCATGTAAATATCATAAAGTAACATTTAAATTCAACAATTTTTAAATAAAATCGTTATATATCTGAAATTGACGCACAACTAAAAAGTGTTGTTGAGATAATTTCTACATTTTGATATTTGAATGATAAAGAATGTGTCAAGTTTTTTTTAACACCAAAGTATTTCATCACACAGCAAGGTATGTAAACAAGAAGATGCACTTGAGATTAATGGAGTATTTGACAACTAAATAATTATTCAAGTTAAGATTCGTTGACTACAAAATTAGAGAGGCTCGTTGATGAAGTTAACGGCATTCCTCACGTGGATGAACGGCATTCCTCATGTGAATGTTTGCATGTGACATTGGTCGGGTTCTTTCTGATTTGCACTTTAATGGATCATCATCATCATAATAATGATCAGTTTTTCCTAAGTATACTTCCTTAAAAGCAGTTACAAATCTCTCTCTCGCGCTCTCTCTCTCTCGTTCTCTTTCTCTCTCTCTCTCACACACTCTCTTCCCCTTCCCCCTCTCTCTCTTTATATATATATATATATATATATATATATATATATATATATATATAGAGAGAGAGAGAGAGAGAGAGAGAGAGCGAGAGAGCAGATTCCGTTAAAAAAACTCATACAACTTTATTTTCAAAGGCGCGTTGTTATCGTCGTAGGGAATGGACTCCGTGATACGAGTTCGAATCTAGGACGAGGTATTTCACATTTCACACAATATCCTTGTGCATTCCATTAAAGCTCAAGTGTTGCAGCCATACAGTAGTACTGACACGGCTACAGCTTGAAATAATTATCGGTAAAAAATTTCTAGACTTAATAGATAAACACTTCCCACCCCAAAATAGATATAATAAAATTTTTAATAGAAATACTGTAAAAACTAGCTACTCATGTGGACTCTCAGTGAAATCACTAATTACATCAAAATCTAAACTAAACTCAAACCCTACATGTTCATGTAGAATTAAAGAAGATTGTCCCCTAAATCAGAAATGTAACATTAAATCAGTAGTATATGAAGCTAAAGTAACAACTACAGTCGCGAATCAACCTATAAGTACAGATAAATATGTTGGGATGACCCAGGGTGACTTCAAGCAAAGATACTACTCGCATATGGAATCTTTCAGAAAGAAAGATAAAAAAGAAACAACTTCCCTTGCAACAAAAATATGGGAACTAAAAGATAAAGATATGCCTTACAAAATAGAGTGGGGAATTTTAGATCATCCCAAATGTTACACGAACGGCTCTAAGTATTGCAATCTATGTGTTACGGAAAAATTTAGGATATTAAAAAATTTAATTTCTGATAATAATAATAATATAATAATAACAATAATATTATTAATAGAAGTTTAAATAAAAAATCGGAAATCTTCAAACAATGTCCCCATAAAAGAAAATTCTTCCTAAATGCATGGATGAGAGAAGCTCAACATCCACCCTGAAAAACAATTCCACAATTTTTTACAAAAAATCTGATATTTCAACAATAAAAAATGGATTTTCGACAAAGGAAAAAATTTAAAAGACTCTACCATATATACAAAAATGTTTTTTTGAAAACATATACATCCTTTATCAAACGGAATTAACTTAAAAATAAAAGATAACAAATTTTTTTTCAAAAGTAAAATTTTTCTATTTTTAACGAATAAAGGGAGGTAACTTCGTTGCCGTTGTTACAAAAAAATGCAACTTTTGAAAAAATTTAAATTTTTAATAAATCCGAACTACAATAGCGTCCGCAGAAGTAACCGACGTTATTTACGGTCCAGAATGTGACATTAACTAAAGATCTTCAACAAACACCATGGGATCTAACTCAACGGTCTGATGATTGCCCCTTGGCATGAAACCTGGGTAGCTGTTTATAATGAACATTGATCTATAAAAACTCAGCAAATTATATATATATATATTATATATATATATATATATGTGTGTGTGTGTGTGTGTATATATATGTATATATATATATAAAATAAGAGAAAGGAAATGAATCCGACGGTATGAGTATAGATAAAAGGATATGAAAACACACAATGCTGTTAAAGTGAAAACATTTTATATCATATTCATAGCTAATATTGAACAATATTTCGATTTATAAAAATCATCTTCAGAGCTTGTTTTTTACCCAGGACTTATTGAAAGCGGAGACAAAAATAATATGAATTCAAAACGAAAACATAGATGTTGCAAAAAAGTTATGCGGTAGTTTCAAATATAAGCACATCCGACACGTGTTTCTCGGTCAGCGACAGTCATGTATATCTTATTGTAACAGTTTAAGTGTAAGACATATTTCAAATTCGACAATAGACAAACAGGATGAGTATTAACCCGTTGACGGTAGGCCTGCAACGGATTTTTAGAAAATAATTTTTTATTTTTGTATTTATTTATTTTTTAAAAATTTTTCTTATATATAAAGTAAAAAAGTATCAATGGTTGTAAGGTTGTTTTTTTTTGATAATGTGAAATTTAAATTTGTTGGGAAGTATATATCGGAAATGGTTATGTGAAAGGGATTTTGTGATTTCTGACTAGAAGTGTCGCTAAATAAGGGGATATATTAAAAAAGCCTTGTCTTTGGGGATGGTTTGATCGGTAGAAGTAACGCAACATCAATGTTTTCGTTTTGAATTCATATTATTTTCGTTTTGAATTCATATTATTTTCGTCTCCGTTCTCGATAAGACGGGAGTAAAAAACAAGCTCTGAAGATGATTTTTATAAATCAAATATTGTTCAATATTAGCTATGAATATGATATAAAATGTTTTCACTTTAACAGCATATATATATATATATGGGGGGGGTGTTTGTGTATTTGTTTATGTGTGTTAGTAAGACAGGAGAAATCTTTTTTTAATCCTTCCTGTTAAAGGACCCAACACCTTAAATGTTTTTATACTGACTAAAGTTATAGTCTAATGACCTAGATCAACATATTTTAAAGTAAACAAATACCCTGTATCTTCTTATTTTTTCCTTATTCCTATTTTATTTTCATTCTTCATCTGCATATTTACTCAAACATTATATTCAACTATCGATTACATTCATATGCGCAGAAAGACGCTAGTAATGCAGAAATATGTTCTACTTCATTCAACTTTACTCTATTTCTTTTTTTTCTATCTAAAAATAACACCTTTTTTTCTTTACGTTTTACTCGAACTTTTTTCCTACCTACACGTCATTGCCTTTTCTTATTATTCCATACCAGTTATTAGTTTATGCATTTCTCAGTAAAATGTGGAAAAAAATTGAAACCAAAACTTGTAGACTCTGGCAACTTCAGTAGAGATACTCTCGTCAACTTGTATATAATATCACCTTTACTGTTGGATTTTGTGTCAAGTATTCAGTTCTGTTACAAGATGAATGCAAAACTAACTCTAGAGTGTTGGTAGGTGGTTTATATACAGCTTTGGGTTATTCCATTATGAACTCTGGCAAGTTCACTTACTGGGTTTTGATTGGCTTATAGTTTTCAGGGTGAGTAAAGATATGGATAAGTACCCATTCTTCAGCCATCAGTTTGCACTATGCCAGCAGCATGGAAGGAATGTATTTAAGTTACAGCTTGCATGTTGTTCTTGTCTGCTAACTCGACGGTAGTTAGAATCCCACTGCGACGGTGAGTATCATATTGTTTTTATGATATCTAGGGGATAACTTCTACACTTACATTGAACAATATTCGGGAAAAGAGAAACTTTCTGCATGGACAACTCACAATCTTTCGGACAACTTCGTTGTTAGAAAATTCAACAATGATACAAAACAAATTTATTATGGTTTCGTTGGATTTCGTTAATGCGTATAACGGCATATCAATTTCTTAAGGGTTATCCGATGTAGAAAATATAATTATATTTTCGGTGGTTGTTTAGTTGCAGTTTAGGGCATACACAGTTTACTGGAACATAAAAGATAATCTACTATATTAAAATACAGTTTATAATCTACAATTAGATTAAAATACAGTTTTGCATATTTCCCCCACTTAGGAAACACTCAACAAATACTAATTACTGAGTTTATTTAATTTTGTTTATTTATTTTTCGAGTACTTTAAAAAAATAATTTGGCGGAATAGCATATTGTCGGTATCAGCCGGACAGCGAGGGAATCTATCCCCTTTTCGCAAGCGCTAGACCAGGGAGATTGTTTGTGATGGCATGAAACGCCACAATTACCATCAGCTCCCACTTTACCGCACAGATCAGATTACTCAATCTGTGCTAATCATACGCTGAGTTGGTATGGACCCGTATCGAACACAGAACCTTGCGACTCTAAGGCGAATAAAACATAATTATTTTTTGTCTTTAACACTTAAAGTAGATAGCTATTAAATCATAATTATTGACTGTTTTCCCTTTTTTATTTATTTACTTATTTGAAAATGCATAAAGGGTGACACGATGAACCATTGGATTATCAATGATAGAGTTAATCTAAGAAAAAAAGAATGCAAAAAAAATACTGTACGAATGTAATAATATAAGAAAAAGAAATGTATGAATATAATAATGGAATAATCATGTAATATGAACACAACATGCAAACAAGAAAAGGCCCCGAAATGCCAAACGATTGTATATAATTGTGTAATAAGAATCCATGAATGTCAAAAACATATGTGAACACATTGATATAAGCCGAATGCATGTAATAAGAATAAAATAATATATTACAAATTTGATAATAAAAGTGTGTAATCAGAGGATAAAAATAAGGGTGTACGAATAGGAATATAATAAGTGGTAAAAATGAACAGGTGATATAAAAACGCCTCAAAGATAAACGAAAGTGAAAGATAAGAGAAGGAATAATAACCGAAGAGTTGATCAAGTGAAAATTGAAAGTATTCAAGACGAAAAAAGGGAATATTCAGAGAAAAAAATTTCAAAGGGTATGTTTAACATGTATCAAGGATTTGACAGAAATCATATAATTCAATGATATAGGAGAATTGTTGAAATGGAAAAGCTGGTCTATGAATGAAAATGAATGAGAAAAAGAATGAAAGAATCAGGGAAAGAAAAGGAAAAGGCAAATAATGACAAGATAAAGTTTAAAATAACAAAAATAAAGGTAAATTGGACTTGTAAAAAGAAAGAAAGAAAGAAAGAAAGAAAGAAAGAAAGTGTCACAATAAAGAAAACGTGTATTAATGATTAAATGGAAATTGGTTTGAAAAACAACACATGTTTAAATAGAATGAAATAAATATAGAAAGAAAAAAAAATATAACTTTATGAGTGAAAAAGAAGTAAAGAAGGGAAATGATTGAAAGCATACAAATAAAAAAAAAATAACCAGACAATATTGAATTTATGATCAAAAGTATAATCGAATAATAAAATGAAAAGATGCATGAACGTAAACATCAAAGAAAGATGAAAATAAAGGAAAGGAAATTGTGATTAAAAAGAAAAATAAAGACGGTCGTCAAGAAAATAAGGAACAGAAAGAAAGAATGAAATTAACAATCGTACAACATAGAAATATTGGGGTTATTGCTCTCTAATATTATTTTTCTTTTCTGAAACATTAAAATCAATCCTATGAATGTTTTTATTTAGAAACCAATTGAAATAGGATTAAAATAATGTTAAACTTTTTCATATGAGTTCTTATTTAATTTCGTTAGTCTTTCTAATTTATATATTCATTAAATTAAAAAGAATTACGCCGGGATGGGGGGAAATTCTTGATAGTTTTGATAATGAAAAACGCTTTTGCTGATCAAAAACAAAATGAATATGGCTCGAGAAATCTCTCTCTCTCTCTCTCTCTCTCTCTCTCTCTCTCTCTCTCTCTCTCATATACATATTAACCAAGCACTTTGCTTGAGTAGGATGTGACACAATGTCAATTTCTAAACGGAGTTTAACAGGTTTCCATTCAGAGTTTCCTTTCTCCTAGACTGGTGGCTTAACCAAGGTTAAAGAGTCCAATCTGCCCGGCTATAGATATTCACATATATCAATTGGTGCCCTATTATCATATCATGCAAAAGTAGAATTGACTCTCTGTAATCAGTTCATGCGAAAGTATACCTCATTTCCCCACACACGTCTTCACGATTTATAAGCGAATCATCTGTATTGGTAGTCCATACTTTAACTGATGTGACGTCATACAATGATATCGCAAGAGAGTCTAACATACACACATGCCTACACACACACACACACACACACACACACACATATATATATATATATATATATATATAATATATATAGAGAGAGAGAGAGAGAGAGAGGGAGAGAGAGGAGGGGGAGGGCATGTATATAATTCGTTATTTGTGTGTATGCTGACTTTATTGAAGGTCAAAGCTTAATAGCATTTGTAAAGGCTTTTAAAGTGTTTAATGTTAAAAGGTTCGAGCTGTCCTGCTACTTAAATCTAAGTGGCTGCAAAACTGATTCGTGATTTTCCCAAAGGAATTAGTGTGATGTGAATAAAGTTGTCACAGCTTAGACTGGAACTCATGTCGCCTATTCCATTCTCCGGACCGCTAACCTTTGGATAATCTACACATTTTCATTATTACGAATGAATATTATAATTGAGGGATGCAAGACAAATCATACAATGTTTGTGTATGAATAGTTTTTTTTATTCCTATAGAAAGTGTAACTCGCATTGTTTTCTTTACATCGACTTAACCTATGTGGAATAATTCACTTAAAAGTTTTAAGGTCGGAATCTTTATTGTGTACTGGCTTCTTTAAGATAAATAGTTTCTTTAGAATGAGACAAAATATTATTTAAGATGATGAATCTGATGTGCATTGTTAAACTGTGACATGAATTTTTCCTTAGAAATCTTCATATGCTGATTTAAATGGGTTTCTTATCCATTTCTTCACATACAGGCAAATAACTTTTGAATCATATTATTTTAAAATCCCGTTAAATCTTTGCAGTTATCTGAACTTAGAATTAATTCAGGTAACACAATCTTCACATCACTCGTATCTAAATTTCATTTGTTGTGCACTAGTGTGCATGACATCGAAATCACAAAGTTTTCCTTATATATATATATATATATATATATATATATATATATATATATATATATATATATATATATATATATATATATATATGGGGTGCATGGCACCTGGATAATGCGCACTATATATATATATATATATATATATATATATATATATATATATATATATATAGGAAAGGCACCTGGATAATGCGTTTTTCATTCTGTTTAGCAGGAGTGTGTTTCAAATTAACTGTGGCTGACCAGCTATTTTATTTGTGTATAAAGATATTTGCGACCTCTAAATTTTTTTGACTGAAGGGTAATTAAGTTTCATTATAAATCCAAATTGACCATTTGTTTCATAGCCATTTGTCTTCCTGTTTTTCAATTATTGATTTTATGTTTATTTTTCAATTCTTTCTATGATGGTGAATTTTACATATCTGTAAAAATCGCAACCATTTGAGTGGAAATGTTGTTGTACAAGTATTAGATTGATGTAATCGATAGATTAGATTATGTGTCTATAGTTATCGAGTCTAATGTCAAATTGCAGTTCTGACATTCGAAAGTATTTTTGGCTGCTTTTGCAGTTCAAAAAATGAATTACATTTTTTGCTGTAATTTGATTCGTGGTAAATTTTGAAACTATTTTTAGTTGTGATGTTAGTGAATGAAATGGTTGATTTGATATTTTTGCATTATAGATTGTTATTAATATTACGTTACTTTATTAATTCATAATTTCAACAAAATATCAAAAGAGAAGATTAGAATAAGTTTGCTGAACATTAAGTGTACAATTTTGAAGAAAAATAACTTTTCATTTATTGTTCATTTCTTTAATGGTTTTGCACCCCCTCCCAGTTTGAGGTGCCAGCAGACATACTTTCGTCAGCTCCCAAAATACATATTAATGGAACATGATCCTTAACACTGCCACCATATTTAGGAGAGAAGAGATTTCTAATAAAATCCACATTCTGTTATTTACCGATGTTTAATTTTATTCCCAGGTGATAGTTTATTTGGATATAATATATCTCACCTCAACAAATATGTTGCTTACTTTTATTAACGTAACACATAACCTATGAAACACCCTCATAAAATATTTGAGTGTACCCAGAGAATCCTGATGATTCTGAAAAGTGGAATTTTTTTCAGTCGTTACCAAGGGTTTAAAGATCATTCAGTACCCGCATCCAAACATTATCTATATGATATTTATTTTTATTTTATAAGAATTTTAGACAAGGATTACGCACTAATATAAATGGAACGCATAGGCTTACATACCTACACACATATACACCTTCCAAACACTTAAAACATATATGTAGTTTACGTCAAAAATATGTTAGCACTTGAATATTAAAAATATATCAACTGTTACATGCAATACTTATTCAATAGCAAGAAGTAGTGTGATCAAATGCGTCTCTCATATACGGAATATTAAATACGTAACCTCTCAGCCTTTTGTCTAATTTTCTCCACACGCTATCGGAAATGATTGTGAATGCTAACATAGTTCGGATATAAAGCACTCAGGTATATAAGGAACGTTTCGTTTTAAGTTAAATGTGCGTGACGAGTTGCTGAGGTACTTGTTTAAATAGGTGTTAGTGACACCCACATTATATTACCAGGCCAGGTAATTAAGTTTGTTATTAAATCCAAATAGATTAAAGATTTTTCATTTGTATATACATTTATTTTCCAGCATTTCAATTACTGATTCCATGTTGATGTATTTATTTTAATTCTTTGTATTATTGTGAATTTAGAATCTCTGTTAAAATCGTGACAGTTCGAGTGGATGTTGATCTTCAACAGATATTAATTTGTTTAGATACATTGATTTGAATCTGTGTTGATTCTGTGTATTTCATCTAAAGTAAAATGCTAATTCTAACTATTCAACGTTTTGTTTTTGGCAGCGTGTGAAATTCCATATATAGATTACATTTTTACTACAACAATTTGATTCGTAGTAAATTCTAAACATATTTTTAGCTCTGCAATTGATAAATGAGCTGGTTGATTATATATGTTTGCAGTATAGACAGTTCTTAATATTACTGTGGCGAGAGAAACCACGAACGTAGTGGATCGAAGCGTGCACGATTGTGTTTGGCATGCAGAATGAGATCAGAGGCGAGTGGGGAGATTGAACTCACATCCTCCTGACCGTGAGTCATGGCCTGATGCAGGTGAATTACTAAACTGTCCAGAGAGGCCCGGATGTGAAGGATTGACGCGTGCTAATTAATGTCGCACGTGCTGCACGGGCAAGTCAGAGTACGGAGCCAGGATGAACACTGTAATTGTGTATTTAATGACCAGCCCTCACAAACCTGGGAGAAAGGCTTGCAGTAGCATTTTGGCTGTTGCGACGAGTGGACGAGAGAGAAAGATATTTTGATAGTGTTGGTGAGAAGAGTGGAGCATTGCTGGGAGAGATTGTTTCAGACTGAACACTTGGTCAGTTGGGAGAGTAAAAGCGTCGGACTTAACTGTGCTCTCCAGAGAACATTCTTATTAGAATTACTTGGTTGGCAAAAGTTCGTAGATTTAATCGTGGCTTCTTATTGATTGCTTTAGTATTTAGTATTTTGTTTCAAACTATAATTACTATGAGGTTATTTGATTAACGATAGTACAGTATGGCAGATCTTTGAAAAATGACTTTTAAGTTAAGGTCTACTTTTAAAATGTCCCAACGGTTCCTGATTATTTGAAATAATGATGGGAGAGTGATGTTAATTTTTTTTTACCCGAGAAGGATACGATTTAGCTTCTTTTTTAGTTATAACTTTTGGGTATCCACCCAAGTGTATAATAGTTTTAGATTTCAATTAACGTATGGGAATATCCCCGCTCCACAAACTGCTGTTTTAGTTTATCGCTTTGACGTTCGTTATTATCCGTACACATTATTCTGTGTGTAATGGCCATTGAATAGGGTGGGGGGATTTATTTGAGATGTTTGACATCTAAAATGGAGATAGTTGTGTTTTGGTAAATTTTGTGTGTTTTCTAGTTGTGTATTCTTATCCAAATATACAGGAATATCTAAAAATACATGACTGTATTGAATTGTTGTTGCCAAATTTGAAGGTGACGTGCATCATATTCAAGTCAATTAGGAAATTGTTCAGTTTTACCGATCCACGTGTGAATATGATGAACATATAATCAATGTTTTTGCGTAAAAACGACAGTCATTTTTAATTTCAGTGTAGATATACATGTTTTATACTTATCCATGTAGGTGTTTGCGAACTAGAGGACTACAACAATTTCTTGAACTAACTGCTCCTACCTGCTTCCTAAAATAGATAAAAACAACAACCATAGAAGCGACGTAATATCTTCAATTAACTGTCAGACAACCAATCTCTCCGAATACGTATATATACAACTACTATATATTATATACAACTACTTGCTAAGGAAATAAATTCCTATATACGTGACACGATGGAATTTCTAAACCAAGTCAACTGTATTAAAGCAATACAACAACACGCGATTCTGATCAGAATGGATATCAGATCCGTATACTCATCAAGCAAAACGAGGGAGTTGAACGAGTACTTCTACAAGAAAACCAGGATAAAGTGTCCAACCGAAGTAATAACAAGCCTAATGCAACATTAAAAACTAAAAAACTAAATAATATATATATATATATATATATATATAATATATATATATATATGTGTGTGTGTGTGTGTGTGTGTGTGTGTGTGTGTGTGTGCGTGCGTGCGTGTGTTTGATAAATAATTGACTGAATACTACTTAAAATTGCCGTCCTGGCGATTGAAAAATGTAAACAAACACGAAATAATCTTTTTTTTTCTTTTATTCATTCTATTTTTCATGTTAGCATCGGTTTACGCGAATCTATTTATTTTAATATTAAATATAAAAATAAAATCAGGTTGCTAATGCAGAATAACGCGCAAGAAATAATATTATTAGATTACGTATAAAATGTAATAAAATGTATTTACATTATTTACATTTCACGGAAATAACCGAAACCTTTGAGACGTTCGGCTATTGTTACTTCGGGAGTTTCAATAATATAATGTGAAATGCGATTCTACAGACACAAAAATCAGTACTTTAATTTGATATTCAACTTTTAATCACATTCAAAAATCTTTTTTTTTAATGGATGCTTCAATTTTTTTACAATTTGATATTCGAACGGCAACGCTTTGAATTGATGTAATTTTTCTAAGATCATTTATGGAATTTTACATAGTAGAAAATTAAAGAATTATTTTAAATTTAGATACTTTATTTATTTAATTTTTCTTGTGTTTTTTAATATTTTATTTGAAATATCATTTTAACAAATCGCCTCATTTATATCTTATTTTTAAAAAATATTGTTAATTATTGAATTAAAATTTCTTACTATATCATTATATATGATGCCTCACGAAAACAAAACAAAAAAACCCTTTCCCTCGACCAGACCGGATTAACAGAAGTTCATTTTTTACGTGGGGATTTTTATGGGACATCCTGCGAGAATCGAACTTGCTATTCAGTAGTCATGTCTCTGAAAGACTAGCTTGCAAACCATTACACAATGTTTATTTTTTACACCATGTTTATTTTTTCTCTACCAGGCTTCGCCACGTAGTCACTTCTACTACATATTTAAAGGGCAATTGATGTGTATGTATTGATGCCCAGATGAAACAACGAAAAGGAAACAATTACGTATATATATATATATATATATATATATATATATATATATATATATATATATATATATATATATATATATAATTTACTGGTTCTTGCATTTTGTGCTGAAATTATGAAGATTAGTTTTATATTCGAAGTTATTCTATTTAAAAATGTCTAGCATCTATAAATTTCAAAAGTAAACGAATCAATATACCGGGTCCTCCCATCTACCGAGGCGATGATATATATATATATATATATATATATAATATATACACAAAGGTTTTAGTGAGCATCTACATAAGGTTCCAGGCTTTGCCTTCTTCAGGATACTATTTAAATCCCTCTGATGTGTCTGCAAGTTCACATTTTACGGTTATATATTTGTAAACAACAGCAAATTTTCTGTTAAATTTATAGACGCTGATAAATTCAAAATTAACGCTCACAAATTTCTCTCCCTTTGATTGTTTACCAAAAGACCGATTTTTTTCCAGAAAATAATATAAACAAAAAACACATAGCAGAAATATATATATATATATATATATATATATATATATATATATATATATATATATATATATATATATATATATATATATATATATATATATATATATATATATATATATATATATATATATATACTAGAATCTAGAAATCTACCTAGCATCACCTCGGTGGAAGGAGGCCTGCTGTATTAAGTTTTCAGTCGGGTTTCGCTCCTGGTCGGAGGTAGTTTCTGTGTCTAGCCACACTGATGAGACGTGAAACGTCGAAACAATAGTTAAAACACCGCTCCTTAACGGCAGCTGTCGTTGACCTAGAGAGTAATGAATCGGGCTGATGAACAGCCAGTCCGGTTTCGCTCCTGGTCGGAGGTATTTGCTATGTCTACATACTGATGAGACGTGAAACGTTGAAACACGGTCTGTGGATGACTTTTATATATATATATATATATATATATATATACAAAAGATTAATAAATGAATCACCTTTTGTGACATTCTTATTCGTACACGTACACACACGTACACACACACACACACACACACACACACACACACACACACACACACACACACACACATATATATATATATATATATATATATATATATATATATATAAATATATATATATGTGTGTGTGTGTGTGTTTGTGTATGTATGTGTGTGTGTATGTGTGTGTGTATAATCCAAAGATAAGCTGAAGAAATATTTCTTAAAACGTAGTGGTTTTTTAAAATGTCGTAGTTTGGAGAGCTCAATGTGTGCTCTTATTTTCAGAGTTACAGACTCAAATCACATTAGTAAAAAATAACAGAATATTACAATTTTTAACAATATAGCCTATATCAGGGAGCCTAGAGAAATCGTCTAGTGCCTCCCATCCTCAGATGCAAAATAAGGATTTCTTTATTATTCTTAAGTCAGTTGAAAACAGATTTTTTTGTCTTGTGTTCCACTGTATGAACTACTCCTAAATGTAATTTAACTGTGGGTCATAAATTGACATATTGTCCAGCTGGCTTTCTACTGTTGGTCATTTTTTAACAAGTCACTGTCAAATCAATCTGTTCCAAATTCCAGCTAGATACCTTGGCTTAAATCATTAATAGAAGCACCCTAAAATTAGCAACACATGTACTCTCAATATGAGCAGCATAATCAATGCCCACAACAGAAAATTGATTGAATATTACACGAATTTGAATACCGATGAGAATATTAATGCAAGTATAAATAGCAACAGCCACAGAACTAGAGACAGCAACTTGAATACAGGGAAAATGTAACTGTAGAGACACACAATAACGTTCCTTATATGGAAACTGCCTAGCCAGTAACATAATCTATGAAACCCAAATATCAGCAAGAAACTACCGCGGAATTACTGCAGGACCTTATAAACAAAGGTACTACACCCACAGGCACTCCTTCAAGAACTCCGCTTTATCCAACCAAACGGAACTGTCCAAAAACCACCGGTACTTAAAGAACTCCAACTACGACCCGGTGGTAAAATGGAAAATAGCCCGAACCTCTAACTCGGCTACAAATTTCAAAGGTATATGCTCACTTTGCATATCGGAAAAATAGAAATACTATTGCGTAACAACACGAGAAAACTCCTTAATAAACGCAATGAACTGGTACCCAAGTGCAGACACAGAGGGAAAATCCAGATATAACATTATCCTATACCCTATTAACTACAGTAACCCTTAATTTAACCTTTATGTAAACCTAGATATATTAGTCAACGTTAACATCCAGAGACTTGCAAGGATTAGCCTGATTATATCCGGCCCTAAGACAACTTAGATATATGCGTCTGCTACGACCTAACCCCATAAAATTACCTATGGTTGTATATCGGTATCCCGAGTAATATATGTATGTAGATGTAAATATATATGTAGATATGGGTATATATATATATATATATATATATATATATATATATATATATATATATATATATATATATATATATATGATGAGAATTAAACTTCGAAACACGTGTCTGTGGGTGACTGTTATATATATATATGCTCCCAACTTTCATGTAGAGCACTGTAGGGGAGACATTAGTTGACCTTTCACCGTCTAGCGTAAAAGCATTTACTCTCCCGTTGTTTACAGATTTGAGTTCTCTGGTGATTGTAAAACACACATCCTGTAAGTTTGTATCAATTAATTGTTCGCCCCTGGCTGACAGTCCCTGATAGCCGGCTAGAGGTAGCTGTTAAAACGTCGAGCCGCACTGATGAGAAGTAAACTTCGAAACACGTGTCTGTGGATGACTGGTATATATATATATATATATATATATATATATATATATATATATATATATATATATATATATATATGTGTGTTGTGTGTGCGCGTGTGTGTGTGTGTGTGTGTGTGTGTTGATGATATTATGTAGAAAAACCTTGGCCCTATAATATAACTTATGCTCTTATATTATTCATCCAGAGGATATGTAGATATATATATTTACCAATCCCTCCGCACGAGCTGGATATGACACAAGGTCAATTTTTTATGCGGAGTTCAACAGGTTTTGAATTCAGAGTTTTCCTTCTCCTAGACCGGTTGCCTAACCAAGGTTAAAGAACCCAGTCTGCCCTACTATTTACCCATAGCTGGAGGGAGAGTAAGATTCATACCTTTCCCATGGGTATTAGCGTTAAGTGAAATGCAACGTCCCTGATTTGAACTCAGGGCGACAAGTCCATTTCCCATTGCTTTAACCATTACACCACGCGCTTCCTAAATAATGTAGGATATGTACATATATGTTTATTTATTTATACATATGTGTGTGTGTGTGTGTGGATGTATGTGTATATGGATATAAAATTAGGCATAATCACCCTCAATCTAATCCTACAGTACGCGTGATACTCCTATATACATCTTCCAAATAAAGTAATCATTTATTTTATTTTTATATATATAGAGAGAGTAATATAGAGATGTATGTACGTATGCGTTTGTGTGGATGTGCATTAGGTTAGGTCGATTTTCAATTTTATTTTTAATATCAAAATGACGAACGAGAGGAAGTTGGGTATTGGTATGATAAGTACTGACACCAAAAAGTAGGTTTCTAACTTGCACCAATGTTTGAGCATTTAGTTTCAAATATCGACTAATATGAACCCCTCCAAAATCCTTAGTTTTGATACCTTTACATATGAAATTGATTGGAAATCTTATAATTTCAATCCAGAAACTGTTGTCAATTTATTTTATTCAAATACAATGAATAAAATATTTTGGAAGTAATATTTAAAGTGAAATTAAAAACCCTACCCCACCCAAACAGCTCCGACATCCTGCATTTTATCTCATTGAGATACGTCATTAATAGCATTGTAAGATGTTGTAGCGTTATTTTATCTGTTATCAATGGAACAAAAGTAAACAAGTAATAAGTCTACTAGAAACAAATGAATGGATGATGATTTTCATATAAGATACCATTGTAATTTGAACACTCCTCTAAAATATCTACTGGTCACTAATAGTTTCTAAGATATGACAAAAATACATGAATGTTGTGAGAATAGCAACTTTTAACATGCCATCATATTAAACTTCTGTACATAGCAAAGGAAGGTCCTATTTCATAGCATAAAAATGTTGTAATGATATGTCTATACCTTACTTCAATTCCATAGACCGATTGGGAAGCTGCAGTTGTTAATTTCACTGCCATTTCGACACTTTGTGAGTGTGAAGGCAAATGAAGTAACTCTAATGTTGCCCCACTCCTTGATGACTCCAAAAGTTCATAATCTGAAAATTATTCTGTGAATCCAGGCACACATACTTCATTTTGAAACAGATCAATCAAATGAGACCATGTGTGGCAACAACATTTATTTTTGCTATTGTTAGACTCTTCTTGGTTTGCACCCCTCTTCTGAAAAAATAAAAAAAATCAATTTATTCAATTAAATTAAAAATTTAACTTTACTTGTCTTAATTTTTAATTTTTATTATGAAATTAGGATATTACTTTAAAATGAATCTATAAACCGATGAAACCATTTTAATCAATTGCATGTGAATTACTTACCTAATGTCTAATTTTTTTATAGCTTTTTCCCCAGTTCTAGTTCATCTGATTTAAGCATTGAATACATGCTATTTCTGGTAGGAGACCAAAAGAATTATGCTGAATATTTTTGAACGCAATCTCCTGAATTTCCGGTGGTAACTCTTTGATTCATTGCAGCATATTGAAAACATACAGTTACTGCTTATGAAATTCATTGTCTCTTTTAATTTCGAACCAGCTAACTGCATACACTGCAACAATAAACTGCATTAGTTTTTATATGTTTTCAGGTAAATGCCTCAACTCCACAAATACATTAGTCTGGTGGCTAACGTCAACCATCTTGCCCAATTGTCCATGCAGCATATATTGGTTTGATGTTCGCTCGTGTAATCTCAACTGCCTATTCTAGAAGTATTAGATCATGATTCAGATAATCTGTTTGATGCTAAAATATTGGCTCCCTAAAGGACTAACCCTCGGTACAAATTCGCCCAAGGGCAAATTCTGATACTCATTTGCACACAATCTCTTTAGTGGACCAATAAATGATGTTGGACATTTTGTGCTGCCATCAATATACTTAAAAACAGCTCTGAATGGAAGATCATTTTTATGTAGTGAGCAACCAATGGTGTTTAATTTCCGCTTTCTTTGTTTCTCTAGAACTGAAACTAGCCCAGCTTCACGGATAGTATTTGTATGTGTGTTGTCCAGTAAAACAGCTTTTAGGGTATCAACCCATTCAAACTCCTCCAAAACA
>CM042145.1:402429-434929 GCA_023376005.1 Doryteuthis pealeii | reverse complement strand
CACTGCCGTGAACGTTATAAACGAACGCTATAAAGGAACGCTGAATGTTGTATTGAATTTGAAATTTGAAAGCGTTCGGCAGAGTTCGGCTATTTCCGTATTGAATCGCCGGTCCATTCACGCGTGTAGTCTCAAATAAATCTGAAATCTGTTTTCAGTTCCTCCTGTATTTTCCAAAGCTTTTTGTGACCGTTGCAAGTGCACCAACTATAATTGGTATCACATTCACTCTCATATTCCACAGCTTTCTCAATTCTCTGGACAGATGCAAGTATTTGTCTATTCTCTCGTTTTCCGTCCACTTCACTCTGTGATCTGCTGGAATAGCAAACTATTATTATTATTATTATTATTATTATTATTATTATTATTATTATTATTATTAATCCTTTTGAGTTTTTCACATCTGCGTTAGCTGATGGTATTTCATTGGAGGCTGAAAGACAACACGTCTCCTCAGCTCTCCAGGACTAATCTGAGTATTCTAGCCGATTGCAGCAGTGCAGTAGTTTGAATGGTCCCAATTCTTCCTCTGATTTCTAGATCCTCCAGTCTTTTTTCCAAGTTTTTTTTACCGTTGCAAGTACACCAACTACAATTGGTATCACTTTCACTCTCATGTTCCACAGCTTTTCAATTCTCTGGAAAGGTCCAGGTATTTATCCATCTTTTCATTTTGCTTCAGCTTCACCCTGTGATCTGCTGGAAACAGTTGACACGTTCTCTTTTTTTGTGAATCAACACTAGGTCTGGTCTCCTGGCTGAGATTGGGGGATCCGTCTTCATCTCAAATTTTTGCATAATTCCCAGTTGATCACCTTCCCAACCCAGTCGTGCCTAGCTTTGTATTCCCGTTGTGCTAGTTGGCTACATTCACTGAATACATGGTTTACAGTCTCATCTCTGTCACTGCTCAGTCTACATTTACTGTTTTGTAGCGTCTTATCAAGTTTTGCTTTGACATACTTTGTTCTTATGGCATTATTTTGTGCATCAATTATTAGTGATTCAGTTTCTCTCTTGAGGTTTCCTCAACTTAACTATGTCCAAGTCTTTTATGTGCAACCTCTCCGATTCGTCGTTTGAACTACCAGTATAATTGTTTTTCTTCCCATCGTTGTTTTCTAGTTTTAGTTGTTTTTCTGTTTGCCCATGTATTACATCTGCTGTTTTTGGCTGCCATAATAATCTTTCTTTGCTCTTTTTTGTGTATTCTTAGAGCCCTTGGGTTGGGGTCTCTACACAGTCCTCTATGTTGGCAAGAACTCTTCCACCTTCTTTTCTTGATACATATAGCCTATCTTTATCATCTCTAGGATGTAGAGCCTTGTGCATCGTCCTTAATTTCCTAGTTCTTTGGTCGATATGTCTGTTCTTCTTTTGTCGATTTTAAGAATAGCCCTGAGTATCTTATAACGAGGACGGCCCACGTATTTATTCCTTTGGTAAGATTTCTATTGTTGAGCTTTGTTTCTAAGAGCTTTCTTGTTCTTCTGGGGTATTCTTTCTTTAACTTTTTCTTTCAGTTCTGTTTGCCTAATATTGTCTGCTTCTAGAATTCCTAAGTATAAGTATTTGTAAGTTTCTTTTTCTTCAAGTGATTTTATAATGTCCTGATTTGGTAGTTGTATTCCGTCCATTAATTTTCTTTCCCCCTTTTTTATTATTAGCATAACACAATTTTCGATTCCGAATTCCATCCCTATGTCTTGGCTATATATTCTGATGGTTTGTACCATGGTTTCTAGCTCTTTTTCATTTTTCACAAAACATTTTATGTCATCCATGTACATAAGGTGGTTTATTTTTTCCTGAAAGTTAGGGAATTTGTATCCCCCTGTGCATTTTCTGAGTATATAATTAAGTAGCATCACTGCTATAATAAATAGTAGTGGTGATAGCGAGTCTCCTTGGAAAATACCTGTTTGGAGTTTTACTTCTGCCAGGGATTGTCCTCTTGCTTTTAATTGGACTCACCAATTTTCCATGGCTTTTTTGATAAAGTTTATTATGTTGTTGGATATTTTGCACATTTTTAGACATTCTAAAATCCAAATATGTGGGATCATGTCACAAGCTTTTCTGTAGTCAATCCCTGCTATTACAATATTTTCTGCCTATTTTTAACTTCTTTAAGGACGTGTTGATCTATATAACGTAAATCACGTGTACCTCTTTTTCCCTTGCGGTATCCTATCTGTTCTTCTGGAAAAAGCTTACGGCAATTAAGCGAAAAGTATATTTCTTCTGTTATTACCGCTATCAATATTTTCCACATCATGGGCAGAAACTTACGGGTCTCTAACTACTAGTGATATTTCCTTTTTG
Organism: Doryteuthis pealeii; assembly: GCA_023376005.1. Taxonomy (NCBI): domain Eukaryota; kingdom Metazoa; phylum Mollusca; class Cephalopoda; order Myopsida; family Loliginidae; genus Doryteuthis; species Doryteuthis pealeii. Next base: position 432,601 of record CM042145.1, on the reverse strand, counting down.
TGGGGCTTTCTGGATTAGGGTAGTTATTCCTTTTGTCATCCATTCGGGTACATTCGTTTCCTGTAAGCATTTGTTGAGTTGTTGGGCCATTCTCTGATGAATTGAAGTGAATTTCTTGAACCAGAATCCGGGTATGCCATCATGGCCTGGTGTTTTCCAGTTTGCTATTTTCTTAAGTGTTGATCTTAGCCGAATTATGTGTATGCTTACTACAGGACCCTAATCGATTTCCTTCAGTTTATTTTTAATATCGCTAATCCATTTTGATGCTTTGTTGTGTTCTTTTTACTTCCAAAACAGTTTTGCTTCTATTGCATCTGAATGTTCAACAGCGTTTAATTTTGTTCCACCAATTTGTTCGTAAAATTTATTTTCATTGTTTTGGATGGTCCTATTTTGTTTGTACTGTTTTGTTCTATCTCGGTATATTTTAAGTCTTCCTTCCACGGTTAATATCTTTTGATTTACTTCTTCAATCTTAATTTGTTGTTCTCTTTTCGAATTTTTAGTTGAATGTGTATTAGTGTTTTTCTTTAAAAATTGTTTTTGTTTGTTGTTTCAGCTTTTTTATTTATCCTTCCAGTCTAATCTCCCATCCAGTTTTTGTGTTTCTGTTTGGTTTACCCAGGGGTACACCAATTCTGTCACAAACTAATTTAGATCCTGCATAAATAGGGTTATTTAGGTCAGTGATGTTGACTGTTGGGATATTCACTAATATGTTGTTAATCTTTTCAGTTTCTATGTTGACTCATTTTTATTCTATGTTTCTTAGGGATTATTATTATTATTATTATTATTATTATTATTATTATTATTATTATTTATACTAAAGGCTAAAAGTTTCAAACCCCGCTATTGCGAGATTAAAACGCAGTTTCGAAATAAGTCCGTCCATATTGTTTTTTTACAAAAGTTTCTCTAGAAAATTATTCGTCTTAAATAGTAGAGATTAAACAATTACTTTGAAAATATAAATTGGATTGAAATATAAATTACCAAATTATTATATTTGATTTCGCAGAAGTGCTAAGAAAGTTAGCATATGTGTGGCAAGCAGGAATATAATGAAGATCCTATTATGTCAGTTTGAATGTAATAATTCATCCAAAGGGAAAAAGCATCAATAAAAGAATCAGGAAAAACGTTATGCGATTATTTTGCAATTCAAAATATTGTTATGCAATGTCCGCCACCCATAACCAAGGATTCTGGGACTTACTCCTTTGACGGTTAACAAAAGGACAATCACGAGAACACTTACAGTAAACAAACCGTCCCATTTTTTTAAAAAATACCTAAGTGTCTTAGGGTCTTTTTTTAAAAATCATACAGTTCCTTATTTACTGAGCTAGTGACAAGTAATGATATATAATTTGGGGCTAGCGAATCTGAACCCATCATTGGGAGTGGGCTAAGATCGATATTTTCTTCACTGACTTAGATATGCTTATTCAGTTCTCTTGTTTTTAAATGTTTCCAGAGGGAAGTTGTAGTATAAGCGGTCGTTTTTCTGAGTTTTCCTCATCTCGTCGTGATGTCTTCATCTTGTCTTCATCTTTTCCTCTCCATTATCTTTCTCTGAAAAACGCCAACACCACAACATAAATATAAAAGTTTGATTATTTTCTACTTTTTTTGTAAATTCAGTCTTCATCAAAATGCATTTACTTTCAAGGTAATATTTTATCATACGTTTCTGCAGCATTATTTTGAATGTGCACTTTTATGAAATTTACTCTTGGGAGACTGAAAAAGACACTTGAAAGCGGCATTTTCCCTAATACAAATGGTCTATCTCTGAATGAACCGGTTTCGAGATACAAGGGAAATGTAGTAGTATCCTTCCAACAATGGTGATGATGATGATGATGACAAAACCCCCAAAAAACATAGAACTCTTGTGAGAAACTCACATGAGCGTTAATGAGTAAAAACATCAGCAGTTGTTAAGCGGCAAAGAAAATAAGGAGTTTAAATCTTAGAGCTTGCAACCCTCCTCTTTGGGTGTGGCCTATGATTTAAGGAATAATAAGATATCTCTTTCACGACCCAAAATATCCCTCACGTCTCTTTGATTTGAGATCGGTCTAGATACAATAAATAAAGTGAGTGTTTTTCTTGGACCACGTGTCTGACTTTTTCCTTTTGTATGAAACTCATTGACATCTTATTTTTATTTTTGTCTCTGTATCCGGCAACTTTCATCGAGTCACAGCAATTTAAAAAAGAAATATCAAATTTAAGATAATATCAATAGACATACTTTATATTCTGTATAATCTTTTTTGAGGGGGTCGTCAAACCGTTAAATTTTGTTATTGATGATATATATATATATATATTTATATATATATATATTATATATAAGAGATCTCAAATTTCTTCTTGACACAACAAGTGACAGTCTCAAACTGCCTTTGGTTGTCAATTTATATCATAAAGACAGGTTCCTGATTAAAGGGGGAAACTTCAATTGTTCACGTGGTTTTCCGATTGGTCAAAACATGTGATCAGACTTGAATTACGTTCCACCAGGCTTTTAGATGGCTCTGTTTTTGGATCATTTATGATCATATTTTAAAACCTGATCTATTTATGTATTGACCTGTTTGGAAATTAGGACTTGCAAAGTTCTTTAAATGTTACTATAAACACAACTTCATCCCCTTAGACAGAATTTACTACAATGTCGGTCCTCCATTTTTAACCAAGTTTTTTTCCTCTAAGATCCATCATCAATAATAGAAGAAGAAATTTTGATTTCTCAGAAAGAAAGTCGACCAATATCTAATTAACTTAATTAGGAATGTGGGAAACAAAGAATAATCGAAGCCAATATAATTACCAACAGGGAATCTAACAAATGTTAATTGCTTTTGAATATTTGAATTCATGGCTCTATCATAATCCAAGATCGTTAAAATAAAATACCAAATATGTGAAATAATGACATCATGACTAAAACAAGTAAAAATAAATGTACAAAAAACACGACCATTCATCTTTAACGTTATAAAATTAAATTTGCAAGAATATTTTTATCATTTTACAATTTTTTGTTTAGATTTGTAAAACCCATTTCTGTTGATCATGTGATTGAAATTTGATTGCTATTTTAATATTCATTGGAAGTTGACCCTACGACCGCGGGTTTAAGTTAAGAACACCTTTCTTCTGGGATTTATTTCCTTACATATAAAACATATAATTTATATGTTTATTCCTCAGCTACAAAACCTGTTTCTGTTAGAGAGTAATTATAAATAGGTGTTGATGCAAAAAAAAAACTGCTCTTCACATATCGTTTTATTCTTAATACATGCAGTTATACAAAACGCTATGCAATGTATTAGTAATGTAATCTCAATACTGAGAAATTACGTTTCATGGTAAGATATATCTTGTAGTTGTTGGTCCACAATTGTTTAGTTTGAAGGCGAATCAACATGTTAGAATAATTATAGTTCTATAAATTTCTTTTCTAACATTCTATTGTCAAACTTTTGTATTGTGTTCCTTTTATGTATTATTGTTTAATTCTCTTTTAAATAACAGTGGAATTTACTCGAGTAAATTGATTGATGCACCGTCGACAGGATTTAGAACACTTCGACAATATCCCCTGCAATGGGGTAAGAACCTTCCAAAAGAGGTATCCTCGGTATGGCACTACCCCACCTATTAGTGAGTTTCTTGTTATGGAGACCTGGGGAGTGGGAAGTATTCCTTCATTGCAATTACTCGGAGGTCAAATATATTTGTTGAAAAAAAGATTCGTATTCGATAGGACAGTGTACAAAATTGAAAACTCATAAGAAACAACACAAAATATATAAATATGTATCAACAATTAACGCTATTCCATATCGTCAATGCATAAAATAAGCCAAGACGTGTTGACATGCCGTTAGAATTAATCAATCCATCAATCTTATCTTGGTAATGATGTTTCAGAGCCAATTTATCAGAACCTGATTGTTACTCGCATCTTAGATTCAACCCCTCACACAAAATTGATTTGGAATATTCAGGTAACTAATATGGTAGAAACATATTCTGTGGTTGTATTAACACGGACAGATAAATTTGATGATGATAACTCTAGTCGTAGTTGAGTTATAAAAAACATAAAGACAGATAAAAAACATATTTGATGAGTGATAGTGAGAGATATGAATATTTCCATATCTTATGAGATTTCCTTCAATTTGAGTTTGTGCTTCTTTTTTTTTTCGCTTCTTCCTTTTTTGCATTTTAATATTCATTTATCATTACTCAAATACAATATGTATAGAGTGGATTATTTTTCTAATTCAATTACACTGGGCAAACGATTTTTTCTAGTGGAGTAAAAACGTTTTTATTAGACTAAATAGAGTACACCATTTACGAATCAGTGCGCAGAGGTGTTCTGGTACGTCAGGATGTTGTATAATATACAACATATACAAGTAGTAGATCCGATAAAAAAAATCCATTCATGCGTTCGCATCAAACATGGCATCACAAATAACATCCTAAGATTCAATGGTACACGGTCATTTTGGATTGGAGTTGAATTTAGTGCAGATATAAGCAAATCAAAACTGAAAGGAGATATTCATGACCATGTTCTACTATCAAATAGAAATTGGCTACGTTAATTAAATATTGGTCGAATTGCTTGGTCAAAATTACGATTCGTTGTTTTATTACACACTATGGATCTTTCAGGAGAACTACAACATTGAAAACTTTGATGCCAGAACTAACAGTGTAAATCCCCTATAAATCATCTTGCGTATCATTATAACACGCCAAGATAGAATTTTTAAAGATTTTTTTATTTTTTTATTCTTGGAATTCAAAGCAGTTAAATCTCGCTTAAGAAATTGGATATGTGTCCCTTCAATTAAACGCGGAGGGGGGGTAGGAAAATAGAATAACATTTTAAAAGATTAACCAGTAAACAGTAATATCTGTCATTACGTCATTTCGACGATTTTCTTGATTAAATCTCAGTTCAGTGAATGTCGTTACGTCCTATGTCACGTTATTTTGAAACGTAACCTACGTCAAAATCAAAATAAATACATTCATGTCTTCTTAAAAGACATATTTAAAATACATGATAAATTAACAGTAGAAGATGAAAGAAAACGAAAATAATCTCAAGTACAATAAAAATTACATATATTTTATTGTACTGTATATATATATTGTTCTACCTGTTTCATAGTCGGGTCATCGGTGACTAAACCGGTTACCCCACCAAGCTTGTCTGGTTAGGAGGGTGGCTAGACATCCAACAGGACGGGAAACAAAACCTGTCAAAGGGCGGATGAAGCCTTTCGCTCAACGGCCATATAGCAAATAACATACGTGGGGACCTAAAATACCTGGATTGGTATCTAGGCGTGTAGCAAAACCACAGGGAGAGATGCATTCCTCAGCCTTGTCAAGGCAAGTATCCAGGAGAAGGAAAACTCCAAAATATAACATGCGGTGGCTGCTGCAACCAATAATGTCGACTTGCTCTTCGTTTTTTTTGTTGTTGTTTTTTTTTATCGGTGTGACAGTCGCTCAGAGAGTGGGATTGGTTCTGTGCAAAGCCTTTCCCCACTTAAAAAAGCTTCAGGCCCAGGCATTGCTTGATATGCAATACATGTCTTGTCATTTATGTGTCCTTGATAAAACAAAGGCTGGCTCTAGCCTAAAACGGCAAAACAAATAATGAATTCTAATAAAGATATGAATGTCAATGGCAATAAGGGCTCTGGAACTATTAGGGTCTGGTCCGACAGGTGTCTCAGGCGCCGCAGCCTGGGCCCGGTCGTTCTGCTACCACTGAGAGGAAATGTATGCCAATGAACATTGGCTGTTGGAATGTACGGACTCTGCTTGACTTGACATACCCTTATTACTATACATCATTCATTGGCATTTCAGTCAATAAATTACGCGCAATACAATTCCATGATCCTCACAATCTCCACTCACTGTCACTCACCAACTAGCCATTTATTCATCACGAAATATTATACCTGTCTACATTGTACGATGATATTATACAAATATAATGTTCACATTGCATCACTAACACACTACATAACACGGTCATTACATGCACACATAATTATTATTAACAGCGTACTAAAATACACTCTATTAATCGCACACAACATACGTAACCAAGGATACCAAACACAAATACGCATATTCATACGCACACATGGACGTGGATACGATATTGACATCACAGTCTTCATGCATTTTCATGCGCACGCGCATGACAACATACGCACACGTACAAACAAAAAGGCGCATCTGACATCACGTAAACATGTAAACATGCAACACGAGAATACAGTAAAAAAACGCACACATTTAATCATTTTACCATTTCTATCACTTTCAAAAACTATTTCGTTTACCTGACGAATGTCATAGCAAGAAACTGCTCGATTGTAAAGATTTTTCCTATGAAAATAGATAAAAACTAAACCTTTATTTGTTCATTTATCAACCAATCAAAGCTCTATCACATATATTGAGCACTCTTCTAATAACACTGTATGCTGGATTACTACCACTTTTTCAAGTACAATAGAGCCAACCATACACATCAATATATATAATATATATATATATATATATATATATATATATATATATATATATATATATATATATATATATATATATATAGTACAGAACAGTACAGTACTGTACAGTACAGTAAAATACGTGAAAAATATAAACTAATGTGCGTGATTACGTTAATTGTTTTTATTATTCTTTAAAATATAGAATTAGAATATTTTTAGTGTTCATTAATGTTTAGCTATTCTTTCTTAAGTTCCTTTCTAAGATTCACGGTGTTTGCTCTAACTTTAATGAATGTTAAAAACATTACCTTATCCTTATGGCAAAAACCGGATTACGTCACGACTTTTCGAAGCAATTAATGACGTAGGGTGGAGTATGACTGTACATATGCTACCATGGTAAACCAATCAAGCTTAATAATTTTGCTGCGCAAATTTTGTAACGAAGTGAGAAGGATAAAAGCCCACGTTTCAGAAAATATTAATGAGAAAATGTTTCCATCTTGATCCATAGATAGGTAGACTACGTGCTTAAAACTTTTGGTTCATGGGAAGCTGCATTTCTTTGAGTGCAACAACCAACGCATTCCATACAGATAATTGGATGCCTATTAAATTGAAACCCAGGAGCAGCATTTTTAAATGTCAAATAAAGGTGAAGGAGGAATTAGAAACAATTGCTTAATGTCGGCCTGTTATCAACATGAGAATAGATTTCGATGTCTAATTAATTAAGAAAATAATATCTTCTTTATTGTTGGATGGTATCTCATTTTCAATGTAAACTAAATCTAATTCTCCTGTTCATATTAAAGACAACTGCAGACGATGTCTTTTAAGAATATTTTAGCTGCTCTACCCTCCGGATTTCAGTGATTGTATTCTGATCTGTCACATTTTCTTATGAGGAATTATGTGCTTCCCTTTTCATAGAGATCACATTCAGTGCCAAGTTTACTCGCTTTGCTGACGAGACCTAAACTACGCCGACTTCATTCCATACAGAGAGGTAAGTACTTACACCAAAAAAGGAATTTTCCAGACATGATACTAAAGGGTGCCTAGTAGTGGATCTCCAGTTCTTGAGTTCTGGTAAATGTGGAGACATCCTGTTGTGGCCAGAATACGCAGGTCCACCTTGAACCGAAGCGTTAGTGCCTGTTAAGGTCCAATGAATGGGCCAAATAGATATGTATGAAAATTATTATGTTACCTACTCATACACATATACCTATGATGGGTATATACACTAGTGTTCTTTTACTGGAGAGAGGAGAGATAGACACAGGTAGAAAGAGAGATGCATATGCATTTTGGATTACTTTACATCTTTGGCCATTTGGTGATCTCTAGTCGTTTCTATTCTTTCTCTCCATGTTGAATTCTATTTCTAGATTCTTGTTGGCTCTTCGTCTTTGATTCATTCCTTCTTCTTGGTCAGTCTTTTTGCTAAGACATTCATCAGGCAAGAATACCATATTATTTCTTTAAACTTTTATTGCTTAAACTTCTTCTTTTAACACAGTGCGCGTGTGCATTTGAGCTCAGCTAAGGCAGACATGCTTTCTGCCTGACGTCCAAGCTGGAACTGAGGGTTAACTCGGTCCCATGTGACTTCACGTATTTCACGTGCTTTCTGTAATATTCCATGGAAAGTCCCGCCCGTGATATGAAAAGGGACCATCCCTTCAGAAATACAGGGGTTTGACAATAATCTATGCATAGATTATGTAACAATTAGTGTTAGGTACTTGAAACCATATATATTTGTACATATTATTTTCATTAAGTATTATTACTTGAAAGTATAATTTATTACAATTTATTATCATTATAACAATTTATTGTTATTTGAAACATTATAATTATGTTCAAATTATTAGCATAAGATAAAACTACATGAAACCATATAACCGCGTGAATACAAATGATCATATGTAAATAAGACTAATTTAAGGAGACCATATAATTGTGTACACATTATTAATATCAGTTACTTGAATCTATAATTGTATACTAATTATTACCATTAGTTACTTAAAACTGCATAATTACTTAAAACAAGTCTGACTTCAGTATTAGATACAACGAGGGTTGATATGACGTAATATCAAAATCAAATGAACCAGCTTATCTATAAGTTATTTAGAATATCCTATCCCAACCCACACGATGAACGCACCAGCTTCTAGTGAGCCTGACTACAACCTCATTGTTTCTACCAAAATGTATAATGATAAAATTACTTATTACCTCTCTTTTGACCCGGGCTAACATAAGCTATTAATATCTCTCGTTCAACATTCTTATCAAACAATTTAAGCATTGTATGTATGCAGCTATTGTTGTTCGTTTTTGTTGATAGAATAATTTCATCATGAGACGGTACTTCTACCCAGATCAAAGAGTTATATCTGTTCAATCAGCTGCAGATTAAAGCCTCACTCCTTCTACTTTTGACTTCGATCAACGTGTAGAATCTTCGCCAATGGGAATTCCACAGATAGTTTAAAATAACTAACTGCTATAAATTATGCAGATGGAAATAATTATAAAATATCTTAAAAGGAAACACTTTTTTAATAATATGAAAATATCCCTTTAAACACACGCACAGTCCATATATATATATTATATATATATATATATATATATATATATATATATATATATATATATATATATATGTGTGTGTGTGTGTGTGTGTGTGTGTGTGAGTGAGAAGTAAATACACAAACGATGTGTTTTGAAATTGTTTTTAAAAAAAATTGTCGGCTAATAAAAAAAGCTATATCAAAACACATCGTTTCTGTATTTACATCTCATACTGTCGTGTAGAAAAAGTCACTATAAGAGAAATTTAACCTACTGCTAAACAAAACGAAAAATCTAAGAAAGTCCGGTTGCTGTAGGGGTTACGGTCCTAGCTTGACAGTCAGGGTTCGAACCATGCACAAGGCGTTCTTCCTATCTATACATCTGCTGATGAGGCCTAATAGGCCGAAATGTACATACAGAGATTGATTTTTCTCGATTTGTTTAGCCTTACATTTGAATAGATATTCCCGCCTAATTAATTAATTATTAATTAATTAACTTTCAAAATTAGTTACGACTTCAATTAAGCACATATTCTCAACAAAACAAAAAAATATATATATGTAATTTAATTGCTGTTTATTTATTTTTCTCATATCTTAATTACATTTCAACGGCATACACTTATCCGAGTTAAAATCATGAGGCCCGGTTTTAATACCAAACATGCATGTACGCATAAGGATAAGGATATCACATGTTCCCACGACGATTAGTACTAAGTTCAAACTTGATTTGTGCATTTTACTGTTTGAAGATATGAATACAATGATGGAAGTGAACAGGTTTAATGAGAGTCGAACAGTGGTTGACAAAATTGGTTTTCTGTCCGTGTAGAAATCCAGAGAAGAATCACTTCGTTACTCGGCAGAAGTCAAAGATACAACACTAATATTTATTCAGTTTCTACTGAGACACTTTCAGTTCATTAGGCATTGTTTCGTGAATAACTAGTTGGGTAATGTTGAGAAACGTGTTAAAATTTAAGAAAGTAGGAAATTTCGCGATATGAAAAAGAGAGAGAGAGAGAGAGAGAGAGAGAGAGAGAGAGAGAGAGAGAGAGAGAGAGAGAGAGAGAGAGAGAGAGAGAGAGGTGGGAATAAAGAAACAGAAAAAAAACAACCTACATTAATTATATAGATCATTTCTTATCTGAGCTGAAAATATCAGATTCTTTTGTGCATGCAAATCTTTCATATCGACTCTTCTATGAATTCTTTGTTTTTAATCTTTTTTTTTTCTCGATAATTTTATCAAATTAATGAATCTTCTCGATTAATCTGAAGTGCAGTTTACGCTTTCAGCAAAGAAAAGCAGAGATATGGATGCCTGCTTTTCTATTCACATATTACAACAAAAAGCAACTGGAAATCTCTACACAGAATTTTATTTTGTTTCATATTCTGAAATATATTTATTTATTCAAGTTAATATAAATTTCATCAAACTTGAAACAGGTGTCCGTCATAATTATTGGTGAGGGGAGCACACATTTCTGAGATTATCGTCTTGTAGTGGAGGTGAATTAAATCATCATCATCATCATCATCATCATCAACAACAACAACAACATCAACCAAAGCAACAATAGCATCAACAACTAGTGTCTTAGTATTATCTGCGTTATTCGGACTATTGTCCCCATCTTCATTGTTATTTGTACAACGTTTCGGCCGATATGCCCTTCGGCCTTCTTCAGGTATTTCTTGTCGGACTCGGAAACCTTCTCGGACTCGGGAACCTTCTCGGACTCGGGAACCTTCTTTCGAACTCGGGAGCTTTCTTGTCGTAATCGGGAGCCATCACGGAACTTTGAACCTAACCCTTTATTTAGTTCTCATTCCGCTAACCGAGTCCGAAAAGGTTCCCGAGTCCGACAAGAAATGCTTGAAGAAGGCCGGAGGGCATATCGGCCGAAACGTTGTACAAATAACAATGAAGATGGGGACAATAGTCCGAATAACGCAGATAATACTAATCTTCAAGCCTCATCTCAAATATTCAGATAACTAGTGTCTTGTTTGGTATGTCGTTGTTAGATCTCCCGTAATCTTGTCGAAAAGAGAAAGAGATGAGGAAGATTTGATGAGGTTGTCAGTTGATCTCTCTAATAAAGATATCGACAAATATGCTGTTAAAAATAATAGCAGACACAAAATTTTAAAAATCGTAGCCTGCCTGTTAAGTTGAGAGCTTTCACTTCAGTCCCATAATATAAGTATGTTTCCCTTGGCGTCTAAAACACAACTACTTGATTTTTAAATCTCTCTCTCTCTCTCTCTCTCTCTCTCTCTCTCTCTCTCTCTCTCTCTCTCTCTCTCTCTCTCTCAATCTCTCTCTTAATTCGAAACTAACTGTCCACGGCAACTGCACATGGCTTTTTCACATTTGGAAATGTAGGGGATTGAACGTATTTATTCACCAAATTCGGTAGGGTAAACGTGTGGGTAAATGTCGCAGAAGCCATTACATGACAATATGATTATTGATCTTCATTTTTAGTTGTAAATTTGCAATGCAAAAGATAAGGTATGTGATCATACTTTACATTTCTTCTTTTGGTATTGTTTTGACCTCGGCCGGTCTCCTTCGGGAGTCTGACCATTGGTTTTTAATTGTCTCTCGGTCTGCAGCTCGCCATGTGATTACATCTACATGCTTCCATATAAACATAATCAGTAAAACCTTTTTTTGTCACATGATTGTGTAGGTGTGGCAACTAAAAACAACTTCGGGGTATCTAAATTATAAATATCGAGAGTTTTCGTTTTGGTTTGATTTATTTAATGGCATATCATTCCCTGAAAAAATATTTAATTATAATCATAACTATCTATATTAGATTTACATTGCACTCATTTTAAATACGGTTTTTATTTTTCTATAATAACATTCATTATTTCTTTGCATAAGATTAAAACGTATCAAGTAATCATACAGTGATAAAAAAATCAAGATTATCATACTTTTTACTTATTGAACTATTTCAATAGCTCTTAAGGAAACATATCAAATGTTGTAATAATCGAATTATCATACTATGTGGTATATCCACAGGTTCTGCTAGTTTAGAATATTAGTTATAGAGAATAAGAAGTCAAACGAGGGGTAAAGTTTCTTCTTCAGTCAAATCATCCGGCTGCAGTCCGGTCAGTCAGATACCAAGTAAAATCTCTCACATTTCTGTCTGCTTCGGTCGATAGCTGACCACCCAAATGACCAAATGTCCAATCTCTCCAGTCAATTGTCCTCTTTTGCACGCAATTAATCATTAAAAAATACTTAATCACACATATACTTAGATACTAGGGACCTGGTCACAGGTCTTGATTTTCATTGAACTACATGATACATTGACGTGTACTGCCTTGAACCTCTGAGGTAAAGCCATGCTGTCAGATATATTTCACTATCTACTTTTATACATGCCATCAAAAAAGGCTTGTATCCAATCCTCCCTGTGCTCTTTTTTGTCGAGCACAGTATCTCAACAGGGACTTTTCACTGACACAGGAACAGAAGAGCCGAGTGGGTACGTTCACAGTTAGAAACTATGTAATATTGATAATGCATACAAAATCATATAGTTTAAAGTAACTATTCTTATTTAATAAAAGTAATCATTTGTTTAAACAGTTATATAGTTTCAAGAATTTTTATCCAAAACTAATTATTTTCAGACAGATATATTTGCTGATGGCATTCTAACATGTATTAACATTCAAAGTCCGAATGAAGCTGGGAGTAATGGAAATGAAAGACCAAGGTGTTATTCACTCTTCCCAGAGCTCTAAATCTCGAGCCGCACCAACATTTGCAGTTGACTCTCAGAGTAATGCCATGGCTTTTGAGTGTTTTATGCCAGTGTTGCTATATATGAGTAAGCGATAATGGTGTTAGATTGGGACGTTTAAAACTATATAACTGTAAACAAATGGTTATTATATAGGAAACGTTACTTAAGACCATGGAATTGTTTGAATTATTAGTATAAGATTTGAATGCTTGATACTGTGTGCAATGTGTATTATAGTGGAATATTTTATATCATAATGAAATACTGAAATTTAACAAAAGTCACAAGGAACATTGAATATATATATATATATATATATATATATATATTATTATGTATTTATATATATATATATATATATATATATATATATATATATGTATATATATATATATATATATATATAATATATATATATATATATATATATATATGCAGTCCAACATTTAGGAATTAATCGGATTTCGGCATTGAATAACATTAAATAATAATCTACCATTAAAAATAAACAAAACCGAACTAATACATAAACCAAACCAGATAAAATCATAATAGTATACATATAGAGCGATGATATTCAGTTGGTACGGACCTAATGTGAAACCTCAAGGGAGAGAATTACAGAAAGGAATCAATAGCAAGAGCTCCATCAATGATTGACACGATTATTGAACTATTTGTTATTTCTGATTAGTTAATCTCTTTCCAATTTTTACTTATTTTTTAGGACATGAAAATTGAGCAAAACTTATCAAAATTAGAATTTAGAAGTGATGGATCAATTATCTGTGTATCTGTGACCAGCAGCAAATTTATGTTATTGTTAACTACGTTTTGCTTAGTAGAAGGTCAGAATTATGGACCCCACAGTTGAAACAGAACTTGATAAAAATGATCTGTAGGTCCAGGTAAATAATCATTGCACAATACAAGTCACCCAACCAAAGGATATCTTGAAGTTAGTTCAATTGAATGACGTGATAGCCCACATAAGGAAACCCTTACAAATATGCGCGATTTGTTTCAGTTTTGAAGGTTTGTTTCAAATAAATGTGTAATATTATGAGTTATTTAATACAGAAAATGGTAACGGGGTTTTGATCTCGATGTCAGATACCCGCAAAGTGGATTGAAACCTGAGAGATCAAAGGATTTGATCGAGCATATTCACTGAATGCAAAGGAATAACTATTAATTTAGAATTATGTATGAACACTGATATATTGGCAGAAAAAAGTCACATGACCACAACGAGAAAAAGATAAAAGTTATATTTTTTAATTATTTATTAAGCGGAAACTCCCAAGAGAACACCATTCCTGGACACAATGGACGAAGTCATTTTTTTAAATGTAATCTATTGTTTCCCGATGTAACGGCCGTTCGTAATAGTAATTTCCGTGTCAAGTAAGGAAAGTCAAAATAGACTACGGCGAGTTACTATAATGAACCTTTGGTTTTTTGAATGTCTGTAATTTACGAACAAGTTCTTTCTGTATTCGCAACATGAATATATCTTTAACAAATAATGCCTGATTAATTTTTTAAATTATGAACAAGGAAATCAGATATACATATACATTTTATTTACATTCAGTTATTAGATCACCTAGGAAAATAGCGAAGAATATAAATTAGCACGGGTCAAGTCAAAGAACAAAGAAATAACAAAAACTTGAAGGAGACTGAAAAGTACAGCATTTGAAAAGTTATTATTACAAATCGAGTAGCACAACTACCACATGATTAGAATATATATATATATATATATATATATATATATATGTGTTGTGTGTGTGTGTGTGTGTGTGTGTGTGTGTGTGTGTGTGTGTGTTTGTTTGTACATGTATGAATATATATATATACAAATGTATATTCATACATGTATGCATATATACATAAGGCTGCATTCTCCCATTCCCCAAAAAGGGAGATCTCGGAATCGCTAAAAATTACAGAGGCATAACTCTTACGGCTATTGCAGCCAAGGTATTTAATGCCCTTCTTCTTAATCGCATCCGACCCGAAATAGAAAAAATCCTCAGGAAAAACCAAAACGGATTCCGCAGAAATCGATCCACTACCTCTCAGATCCTGACTATTAGACGGATCATAGAAGGGGTACGAGCAAAGAATCTAGAGGCAACTCTGCTATTCGTAGATTTCTCCAAGGCATTTGATTCCATACATAGAGGAAAAATGGAACAAATACTACTAGCATATGGTATCCCCAAAGAAACAGTTGCAGCTATGATGATGCTATACAAAGACACTAAAGCGATGGTACGATCACCTGATGGTGACACAGATTTCTTTGAATCGCCGCTGGGGTCCTACAAGGAGATACATTGGCACCATATATATTTATAATATGCCTAGACTACGTACTCAGAACATCATTAGATACCATAAAAAAAAAGGTTTCACACTGAAGAAGGCAAGAAGTAGGCGATATCCCGCACAAACAGTCACAGATGCAGACTATGCTGATGATCTTGCACTTCTTGCAGATACACCAGCACAGGCTGAGTCACTACTACATAGCTTGGAGGAGGCAGCAGAAAATATCGGCCTCAGTGTGAACTCCAGTAAAACGGAGTTCATAAGCTTCAAAAAGAAAAGAAACATCACCACACTCAACGGCACACCTCTCAAGCCAGTAGAACAATTCACGTACCTAGGTAGTAATATCTCATCTACGGAGAGTGATGTTAATACACGAATAGCAAAGGCATGGGCGGCCACAAACAAATTATCAGTCGTATGGAGGTCCGATCTCCCTGACAAACTAAAGAGACGGTTCTTCCAGGCTGTGGTTGTATCAGTGCTGCTATATGGATGCACCACATGGACCCTAACGAAGCGTCTTGAAAATAAGCTAGATGGAAGCTGCACAAGAATGCTACGTGCAGTCTTGAACAAATCGTGGAAGCAGCACCCCACGAGGAGACAACTGTACGGTCACTTGCCCCCCATCTCACAAACTATCCGAGTGAGACGGACAAGGCATGCAGGACACTGTTGGAGAAGCAAGGACGAGCTCATAAGCGACGTTCTCCTGTGGAAGCCAACACATGGACATGCAAGTGTGGGGCGCCCAGCAAGGACCTACATTGACCAAATATGCGAGGATACTGGATGCTCCGCAGAGGACCTCCCAGGTGCAATGAGTGATAGGGAAGGTTGGCAAGAGATTGTCACGGATATCCGTGCTAATTGCGCGACATGATGATGATGATGATATATATATACATATTCATATATATATATATATATATATATATATATTCATACATGTATGTATATATATATATATATATATACATATTCATATATATATATATATATATAAAGATAAATCTAATGAGTCAGACGAACCTACTATTAGTTTCGCTTAATGCTCTTCAGGGCTAAGATCTGATCCGGACCACTGGACAGCTGTTTCGACCTCCTTTGGTCTCATCAGCAGTGCATACCACAATCTCCGCCACTGTCCTGTGCTCCGGATGTTGCAAATGTTGTTTGCCGAGTTGTCTGGTCGTGGTAATATGATTCAATTATCAATTATATATATAATTCCTCTCTCAAAAATTATATATATATATATAAATATATATATATATATATGGTGATTTCTACTTCTTCACATGAGACCATTTCTACAATTATCTGAGTAAATAATGCAAAAGGATAAACATTTACCAGCCCACAAATTTAGATATATTTTGTTTACAATAAGTTACCTATCAGTAGATGACGTTGATACACATCAAAAGTGTTCGTTTACAAAATTGACTACTTGAAATATCATGAAAATACATGTAAGATACATTATAACTCTTATCCCACTCGTTGCCACGTGTCTGGTTTCTTGTGTATTCTCACTTGGTGTCTATTATGTATGCATACACCTCTTGCTTCAAGTTGCCTTTCTCATCTTTTGTTCACTTAAAATAGGTTTTTAGTGCTCGTTAAAAAGTCTGTATTTCTAAAACAACATATATTTGCTAAATTTATCTTCCCCAGAATAAGGTTTCAACATATAACTTCTAATCATGACTGGTCAGCCTTGATAATTCGAATTTAATACTTGATTTCTTATTGAACTTAAACAATAACCATTGGCTATGAGAGTATGAATTCACCCTCCTTGACGGGCATGATGTGTATTTTAAGTAACATAAAGAAAATTAAATTCAGATATTCCTTCTTCTAGACTCGTGACCTAACCAAGGCTAAATAATGAAGTATATCCTACTATTTAGCCGGAGTTATATACTGAGTCAGACTTTTTCCAACGGCACCAGCAATGAGTTAAACGTAAACAGACGTATCCAGTATATTTGAACTCGGATCGCCGATTTCATTTCTTGCAACGATAACTGTTATGATAAGAGTGCCTCCCAGGGAAATTCTGGTAATTTTACAACTAATTTAACCAATGAAAACACCCATAAATAAAATCGACGTTTAGATTATTGATTGACGAAATTACAAATGGTTTTGATAATCTAAGATGTTTTTTCATTGTTATTGGCTTGTATCTGGAACAATGACAATAAAGATATATTATGTTGTTTGTCTGTCTGTGTGTGTGTGTGTGTGTGCGTGTGTGTGTGTGGGTGCGCGTGCGTGTGTGTGGGTGTGCGTGTGTGTGTGTGTGCATGTGTGTGTATGTGCGTGGGTGTGTGTGTGTGTGTATGTGTGTGTATGTGTGTAAAATGTGACTTTAAAATATTTGCTGTTTACACTAGTGATTTGTCAAAATCCTATTTCCAAAATGAAACCTCCTCATTCGCCCATAAACTCTGACCATTGTCATTCAGAACTATTACAAATGATCATGAAGAAAAATAAGGTTTGTTTGTATAGGAGAAGTGTTCCATGTTATATAACAGGGCAATGTCAATATTTTACTAAGTAATATATAAACTGGTTATCCATCCGTGAGTGTGTGCATGTGTGTGTGTGTGTGTTGGCATTTTTTTATATAAAGCGTGTGTTAAATGCCCACTCTTATTTATAGACTCGGCGATCATCATGTGACCATAATCTTGGCCAATCACTGGCAGTACTCTGCTGCTGATATTGTTTTTTATACTGGCTGTTCTGATCATACCTGCACATTGCTGTGAACCTTCGTGGACGACGGAACATAGCATTATATCACTGGACCTTTGACACTAAGTAGGATTCCTTAACGCAGGACTTATTAACTTACCAAAGGATTCTATAGCTCAGGACTTACTTACTTTAAGTCCTTTTCAACTGGCCAACGATGGCGGTCAGAAACTTAACAGTGTGTACATATTACTTTAAATTCTGAAATCAAAATGAATGTCGCATACATCAGTGAGCTCTCAAAAAACAAAATATTTCAAAGAATGCATGTGATTTCTTTTAGATTTTACATAAAATATCCGCATTCCTATAAAGTTCTAGTATAAATCTCCATTGGCTCTAAGGAAAAGTTATGTTAGAGTAAATACATATTACCATTATCAGAGTTAATATAACCTCCTCAGTCATTCTGCTTATAAGTTGGCCCAAATAGCGTCGGAATTATTATGTCAAAATAACTCTTGTTTATGTCAATATGATGTTACATAAAAACAAAATAAAGTATTGAAAAAAAAGTCTACTTAATTTTATTTCCAAACATTATATAAACTATTTCCCTTCTTGCTCATACCTAATATAGATGTTGTTTGGCTATGGATACCAATCAGGAAAGTTTTTTGTGCATATGATTATTGTGTTGCTATTAACTCCAGTTTTCCCCAAAAAAGGCCGGAAACCTTTGCAAATCCTGGTTAGCAGCAGAGATATTTGCATTTATATCAAATTTTATTGCATTTCCCTTTCGAAAAGCATCGAGCCTGAAGCTGTAATGGAAATATTCAATGAAACGTTAATTATTTTCAACTTGGTCTATTTGGCATCCAACCTCCTTATTCCAGCGAGATTTCAATTTCTTGAAGGACATCTGAAAGTTTTCTTTCTATATCGCCTGAAGCTGTAGCTCCACATACATTTTACTGCCTTTCATGTTCTCAATTTTTACCTCTGAAAAAGCAAAATAAAGTTGCATACAGGTACATCTGTTGAGTAGGAAGGGATATTCATTTGCAAAATTATGTTTTGAACAACAACAAAAATGTTTTTTTTTAAGTTGGTAAAGTATGGAAACTGTTGATCAAATATCATTAAAAATTGCTCCAGACTCATGTCGAAAAAAAAACAAAACAAAACAAAACAAACTGATCAAGTCAGGATATTTCGACCTTTTGATTTTCATCAGCCGTATACAGGTCTTCATTTAAGGATTAGATTTACAACCAACATAAAAAAGCATCGAGCTGGATACTTTCGATCCCAACTCGTATGACAGTAAAAATTCATGTGAATGCACCATTTTGATGT
Source organism: Doryteuthis pealeii (assembly GCA_023376005.1). NCBI lineage: Eukaryota > Metazoa > Mollusca > Cephalopoda > Myopsida > Loliginidae > Doryteuthis > Doryteuthis pealeii. Next base: position 413,194 of record CM042145.1, on the reverse strand, counting down.
CCAACCAAAAGAGTAAGACAGGGATTCTATATTTGGAAGCTCGGCACAGAAGAGGTTCCTTCCTAGATCTTCACCTGCATATAATAGCTTAATTAGCAATATCTATCTATCTATTTCTCCTCTCTCTCTCTCTCTCTCTATATATTATATATATATATATATATATATATATATATATATATATATGTGTGTGTGTGTGTATGTGTGTGTTTGTCTGTCTGTCTGTCTGTCTGTGTGCGTATATAGAGAGACTGAGTTAGAGACAGAGATAGATAACATTATGGAAAGCCCCAATTAAACCTATTATATGGTTGGTGTAAATGTTGTAGACATTTTGTAATATATTTTCACAGAATGTTTTTCAAACATCGATCACTGAGTGGGGCAGAGGTAATGGGACAGTAAATAATATTAACATTATTACAGTACATAAATAATAAATACATAAAGCGTATGTATTTATATATATATATAGTAAGTATATATAGTACCTTTAATAATAAAAGTTATTGACACTTCTTTTACTTTTGTCCTGCTCTGAATATCGTTTGTATTTCTTTTCTGGTTAAATGTGGATTAAAAAATATTCTAGTTAATCTTTGACTAATTCATTTTTTTATGATGAACAAAACTCAAACTTTTGTGACTAATAGTTTCCTAATTTTTGTTTCATACCTGATCATGTGTCTCCCCAGAAAAAGTTAAATATATTTTAATATTTCACTAAAAATAGAAATTATCCAATTCCATAGATATTCTTAAAACTAGCGACAAAAAACGCCCTCTTATGTCAGAAGAATTGTATCATAATTAAGTAAAATCATCAAACATTAAAGGATTAAAAATATGAAACAATTTGAAATGAAAACTTAGTTCTGTCCCCTTTAAATAAAATGTTGCGTGCATCTATTAATTATTCATTGAACAATTATTTTGAATATTTTACACACACATTTTACACAAAAGCGAAGGTATTTAATTATTTATAAACTTTTTAGTTAACTTACATTTACTTGAAAAAAGGGCGAGTGTAAAACATCATATCTAAAATTACTTACAAATCTCGCAAATAATTGTTTCCCTTTAAAATAATTACACAACATCTTAATTAATTTCATACTCTATTCATTCATTTTTATTTATCTTATTATCATTAGTATTGTATATTTTAAAAAGATTAAAAGACTAAAAATAAAATAAAACGTTTAATAAATCGAAAATGAATGAATGAATGAATTATAACACAACATTCGTACGAATTTTTAATTCTTTAACCATTATGATAATTGTTACCCAAGCAGATACTCGATACAGTAATAAAAAGCGTTTGTGACAACCTCCTTCTGTCAGAATTATCCTAAAGAAGCATTCGGGTGAAACCTTGGTAGATAGTGTCTGACTCATGTAGGTCTTCATAATCATGCTCTACTTAATGTATTGAGCACTTCTTACATATAGAACTTAGAAAACTGTGGTGTTTTTTTTTCTTTTGGCCACTATTGATGATTATTTCAGAAAGTACGGATGTGCTGGACTTTTCCTTTTTAAATTGCTTTCCCCAGATATCAGTTTGAATTTTTATTCTATTTAAAAAAAACTGTATTATCTGGGTTTTTTCCACACCGGTAGAGTTTAGAAGTAATATATATATATATATATTATATATATATATATATATATGTTGTGTGTGTGTGTGTGTGTGTGTGTGGTGTGTGTGTGTGAGTGTGTGTGTGTGTGTGTGTGTGGTGTGTGTGTGAATGTGTGTGTGTGTCTATGTGAATGTGTGTGTGTGTGTGTGTGTGTGTGTGTGTGTGTGTAGTATCCCGGTCTATTAATATGTGAAGACAGTATCTCTGTAGAAATATATTCTGTTCTGGATGATCAACGTCTTAATGTATATTTATATTTTTTCTTTGAGTTTTTCAATTTCTTCGAAAATTGTTGCTTTTTTCTAACTGAAACTAACATGTATCGTAATACGTAATAATCTGCAAAAATATATCGGGTTAATTATTAAATGTTAATAAACAAAGTTTCAGAATATGACATTAAGAAAGTGAAAGTGAGATATTCTGTGAAAAGAAAGAAAAACAAAACGAACATAAATAGATAAATAGATTGATAATATGAAGTTGTCCAGAAAAAAAAAGAAAAAAACCCCAAAGAAACGATGAAGAAAGAAGAGAGAAAAAAAAACATTTCCAGTGAAAAGCAATAGGGATTATCATACTGAGAAAGAAAGAGAATTTCATAAGAAGTGAAGAACGGGGGAAGGAATGATGGAAATAAGGAAGTAGGTAGGAATGAATTAGGGAAGGAAGGGAGGGAGGAAGGAAGGAAGGAAACAAACAAATAAAATGAAAGAAATGAGGAAGAAGGGAAGAAAGGAAGAAAATATCGAAGACCAAATAAAATGGAATCAAAAACCTTTACCTAAAACAGCAGGCTTTTTTTTTAATATAACAAAGTTCACACAAAAGAGTGTTCTCTTGTTTACTGTTCAATCCCCATTTAATACTGATTTTTTAAAAGATTTCTATCAGACTAAAGCTTGTTAAGAACTGTTCGTGATTTCTATCACAGCCGTAGATTTAAAGAAATTGATTAACAAAGTACGGAGTTTGATGCCTGATTATTGCCCATGTAATGTATCTTTCTGTCAAAAATAGCATTCATGTCTGCTGTCTAACTTGGCTACTCAAAAACCATTATCTTCATCGCCTTTAAACGTTGTCTCGTTTCCACTGCAGTGTGTTCTAGATCCTTCTAGATCCTTATATATAAAAAAAATGAAACCTTTAGATATTTTACAGATCATTACAGAATATGGTTTGTTCTTCGCCAATATTTCACGATACATGTCAATATTTCTTCAAGAAAAAAGGTAATACTATACATGAATGAGGCCTTCAACAATTTGGACATGAAATTCATTGGATAGGACTCAAATTTATAATCATATTATTACTCCATTTCTTTTCTTCTTCGCGCTATATTGTTTGTTTACTTTCAAGTCTGAAGGAATTCGAATGCTGAAATGAAGCACTTTTCCTAGTTTTGACTGTGATAAGAAAAAACAATGATTTAAAAAAAATGTAATAATAAAAATAATTAATTTAAATAACTTCAGATTACTATTTCTCTGAATGTTTGAGATGAGGCTTGATGATTAGTATTATCTGCGTTATTCTGACTATTGTACAGATAACAATGAAGAAAGTACAATAGTCCAAATAATGCAGATAAAACTTCAGATTAGTATTATTTGGATTATTCGTACTATTGTCCTCATCTCTATTGTTATCTGTACAACGTTTCAGACGATGTGTTCTCCGGCCTTCTTCAGTTATTTCTTGTCGGACTCTGGAGCCTTCTTGGACTCGGGAACCTTCTCTTTTGACTTCTATTTTTTCAAGAAAAAGAAAAACAATATTAAAGCATTGTACTTCCACTCTCTGTTTCCTTGTCGGTATCGTATTTTAGGGTTGTTCAAGTACACATTTTTCTCTGGATGTGTTTCGAACTTTTTCGGTTGAACAGGTTACTTTTGTCCTGTCAGACTATAATATATTATCCCAGAATGAAAAAGGCTAAGTGAGATGTTTATGAGTCACTTGACTGGGCTTTAGAAATGTCGTTTGCAGAGGGCTCAGAGAATGTAGTCCAATATGGTGGAGTGTCCAATTAATTGTACATTTGCTCATTTCAGTCCCAGCTGACTGCATTTCCTTCTGAATTTCTCCTCAGTGAGTGATTTACTTCCAAGTTATGTATATTACAACTCATTCAGTTAATTCATAAGTACATTCTGCTTGAATTAAATCCGTAGTCCATATTGCGTCCAGTTTCGAAAGATGACCAATCATACTGTTGGAGATATTGAATTCATTTGAAATCTTTTGATATCCTATTATCCGATTGTGATGGTAACCTATCAGTCTACGAAATGGTAGAGATTGGAAAATCTTCGTGTCGACTAGGAATTCAGTTTTGCTTCAGAGTATAAGTAGATGTTTTCATTGTCAGTCTTTATGTCAGGTTGGCTCTGGTTAATCGGCAGAAAGTTTCAGATCAATAAACACAATAAAATTGAATTATAAACAGTATATGTTAATCTGTTTTACTCTTATTGTTTATATGATTCCAACACTTGTGCCTCATTCTTCAATTTGTCAATAGAATTAGATTTAGACAAATATTCACTGTTTCCCTTCTACACAGAATATATATATATATATATATATTATATATATATATATATATATGTGTGTGTGTGTGTGTGTGTGTTGTGTGTTTTGTATGTGTGTATGTGTGTTAGTGTGTTTGTGTGTTTGGATTTTGAGGTTAGTACCAATAATAGTAATTAGTATTTTCTTTTTTTAAGAAAATTGGAAAATCAAATGTGTCCAGTACTTTTGCTTATCACTGCTACACACACACACACACACACACACACACACACATACACATACACATACACAGACAGACATATATATATATATATATATATATATATATATATACATATGATTGTTACTTGTCCGCCATCTCATCATTGATCATTGCACGGACATGTGGACGAAGGTGACTTTTCAACTCAGACCATCACTGCAGGACTTTGAGCAGATATCTGCATAGACCGACCATGCCAGCCCGTGTTTGATCTACACGCATACCACACCCTATGTATACACAGCAAGGCACCAATGACAAGCAGTGCAAGATGATTGGTAGCTGTATAGACCGCAGATCTTAGGGATTATTCCTCTCAGTAGTTTGTCATCAATCTTCATATGTTAGTACCCAAACTTTTCAACCATCGTTTTTCGAAGGCACTGCTTAGGAAATACACTGTCTTTATCAACACCTTTGCATTTTAACAGTTTATTTAGAATTTATTTTAGTAATGTCCGTTGAATGAATTTTTGATTTCTTCAGAGTTTTATATAGTCGACTCGTGTTTAAAACGTGGACAAGCGTGTTTGCGTTTCGCTTAGCACTTATGTCCATAGAAAAGGCATGAATAATCTGTTCTCTAGCTATGGATAAATAGTAGGACACATTGGATCCTTGAGTCCTTGTAAGGCAAACAGTTGTGAAGAAAAGTTAAAACAGCAGTAAGTAAAAAAAAAGAAGAAAAGTAAAGTCGTCCGGGTGGCCTAAAGTCGGTATCAGCCAATCAGCGAGGGAGTCTACCCTCTTTTCACTAGCGCTAGACCAAGGAGATTATTTTCTGCGTCTGAGGCGAAGCGCAACACATACCATCAGCTCCTTACATTACCGCACATATTCCTGTGCTACTCATACGCTGAGTTGGTGAGGGCCGGTATCGAACTAGGAACCTTATGGTTTCTAGCCGAACGCTCTACCGACTGAGCTAAACCGGCCCTATAAAATAGCCGTACTCCGCTTAAAATAAATTGACTTAGTGTTATATCCTGCTCGTGTCGGTAGGTTTGTATATTTACATGAATTATAAATTCCATCGCTTCATGAAATGATTAAATAATTCTCGTTTATAAATATAGATCCACCATGAATTTAAGGCGTGAAATCATTAATCGGTAAAGTTAATATCTGAAGCCAGAAGTTTATTTCTATTTAAATTCGAGCATGAGAAAAATCTGATTCAGGCTTACGAAAATGTCACTTTTTAAAATCAGAATTTAGGTCTTCAAAATTTAACCTATAAAAAATATTTCTCTACCTAATGTTTCCAACACGAACTGGATGCGACACAAGGTCAGTTTTTAATCGGTGCAAATATGTTTTTCATTAGAGTTTTCCTTTGCCTAAACTAGTATGACAAACCAAGGCTAAAATAATAGTTTTTTTTTCAATTACTTACACGTATCTACGGTGGAGTGAACCAATAGAATCATACTTTTACCAAGGGCATAAGCATGAAGTAAAAGCAAATAACCTCTTACATGATTTGAACCCGTCGCTATTTCCATTTCCTACGACAATAACCATTGCGGAGGCGCCTCTCAATGTATGCAAGTATATAGTAAATGTACAATAAATTTGACCCACACTGATTTCCCAAATCCTGTGACCTTTATAAACTAAGCATAGTTAAGCGAAATCGTCACGCTACTCATTCCCACCGGAGTCAGTTCGATTTTAACTGCATGTCCAACAATTCTGTATGCGTGTGATCTTTTTGGGTGCTCCATTACAATGTACCTTTGTCAGACTATGTTTCACTAAAGAAATAATCTGTTTAAAGTAAAGAGAGAGAGAGAGTATGCTCACCATAGAACACCTGGTATTCACCAATTAATTTACCAATGAGTTGCGTTAACCTTCAATGAAAAATCGTGACAAAATTAATGATTTCTTGAGAAAAAAAGAAATCAAATTCTTAGATAGTTGTTACTTTACATTCGACATTTTCGGTGAAGGCATACACTTTCCGTTTTTTTTTTATTCTTTACTACATTTTTTCACCAAAGTCATAGATCTTCATGCAGTCTTAATTAACTTTGTAAATATTCAATATTTAGTGGAGAACATTAAGTGTGGGGACCAGCCTGTCTGGTGATTTTCATTGCAAAAGAGGGAAAGTAGATTAGCTCATGCAGTAATGCCATCGTTCGGGTATTTTATTTGAAAACTTGTGATAGCAAGAATATACATTCACACTCAACTTGTGATAAGATAAAATATCACGCTGTAAAACGGAAGAAAATATTACAATTAGCATAAAACGTGTTTTAAATTCAGTATTTCATCCTATTGAATATGTGCCACGTCATATGTCAAATAATTTCTGCTGAAATGAAAGAGAAATACATGGTCTATTCTTATAAAAAAATGTTATATATATATATTATATATATATATATATATATATATATATATATATATATATATATAGAGAGAGAGAGAGAGAGAGAGAGAGAGAGAGATGTATGTATGTGTGTGTGTTGTGTGTGTAATTAATCCAAATGATTGTAAAGTAAGAGAAGATTCTATTTGGGATTATCAGATCTCACTGTACAACTATACTGTCTGGTCTTGTAGGTGCAAAAATATATACTCTTACATGGATTTTAATAAATCCAAAACAACTCAATGTATAATAATCAATAAATTCGATTATATACAGTGCAATATTTAACTTTCAAAGAAAAAAACTTCATTGACTCTCATTCCTTATCTTTTTATTTCGATCAGAGACTTAAAAAATGAATCTCAGTCTCATTAGTCGGTTTTTACAAATATATATATATATATATATATATATATATATATATATATATATATATATATATATATATATATATATATATATATATATACCACAAAATAAATAAATGTATTTTCACATCCCCATGACTATCTCATTAATATTAGTTTAACTTTTTTTTAATAAGTAAGAAAACAATCTTCAGATGAGATTTCTGTCCGTTCCTCCACCATGCAGTCATTTTGCTTAGAGCTCGGAACTTAGAATACACTTTCATCTTTCCCCGTCCCTTCTATTCTCAAACCTCATCAAATCGATCTGAATTTAGATATAAACATGCATAGAACATAGAGTCTGAAATTCAGAGATAATAATGATCACACATCGTTTAGTTCCTAACGGGAATCATCAATAGAAGGTTTCCCAATTCATTCAGTAAGCGATTATGAAACCTAACGAACTTTCAGAAATGAGCCTTGAAGTTTTCATACGTCATAAATGTTAATTATTATGTTGTTAATTATTGTACTCAGTCCGTTCAACGTCGATTTAGCATCATCAAAAGTATGATTTCTTGTAAAATTTGAAGAAGCACCGAAGTACAATTATTATCGGAGTAGCATTTATTTTGTGCAATTGCATCTCAAGTAAATATTTTTCATGGAGGGAATGCAAAAAACGTTAAGCTTTATTGCAGTAAACAGTGACTATATTTAAAAAAGAAGTAAACGGGATGCGTTGTCGAAGAGAATCAAATTTACTTCATTTTGATATTAGTTCCATAATTCAATCCGATATTTTTTGTAGATGGGATTAGGGGACTTATTTATCTAAACGTTTTCGTATGTATATGTTTGGAATTAAATTCAATGGAATAGGAAAGTCACTTTGTAAAAATCTGTAAAAACAAGAACAATAATCAAAATGAATACATCTGATGCCTATAAGTTGAAATTCCTTTAAACTCACCTCAAATAATTTCAAATATTACAAAAAGTATTTTGAAATAATCCACAAAATTTAGAACGAATCCCGTATAAGTCATCTCAAATAATGTCAAATACTTCCAAAGAATTAATTTCAAATAATTTCAAAATAAATAATCTCAATTTCTAGGAAACGTATATAAGTGATTCGAACAAAAAATATGGCGCTTTTCTCTTTTCCATTATACGAATTCGTTTTGGTAATATCTACATTTTCATTCAGATTATGCTAAATCACTAGCATAGCATGTCAATATTATTTTCCAAACTCACTCATTTCTGGTCCTTATTATAATTGGAGTCGAAGGAAAACAGTTTGATAAAAGATGGTATATATATGAAATAAGCCATAACAATAAAAGGGAAGAAGAAAAAAGAAGGCATTTCTCCACAAATTGTGAAAACAACTAAGCTATTGCTGTGAACAGAAGTAAAGGGAATCTATGCTTTGTGGAAAAACTAAACATTTTAGTGTCTAGTGAGAGCCATAAACAATTCAATGATCGTAGAGAATTGTTAACAAAAATATAAGATTCAAAAGCCAACTATCGGTCCAGAGGATGTCTTCCCATTACAAGACATCTTTATACAGTTCGTATATTCAAACAGATCTACCAAACATCCACTAATAGGGAAAGAATAATACTGAAGTAATCCCCTTTTATTATATATACTAGCAAATATATGCATAAGTATTTAAGTTTTATGTAATGATATTATATTAATTAGAAAGTCTATATGCAGATAAAAAGATTTGACTTATTCTTTCATCACTGCCGTCTTTCATTGCTGACAGTGTTAACAGTGTTTTTGCTTATATTCATTAAAATAAAGTTAGGTGGGTTCACACTGTATTCAATTGCATGCGACACTAATAAAAAGGTGAAGCAATTAATAATTGAGGTTTAGATATTAATAAAATCATGATGAAAATAACTATGTTAATTGTGACTCGATTAGTAATATAGACAGACAGTGGAAAATATATGATGAGATAAAAGAAGGTGGAATTAATTTAAAATTCATTAAATTATTAAAAAGTATATGGAAACATTATTTACAACAAAATATATTGAGCAAATGTACGCCATTTTAATTAATAATTCCGAAGTTAAATAATATAATTGAAATAATTATGCTATTCTCAGAATTTAAATTCCGAAGTCAGAGTTGCCTTATTGCCGTATTCTTTTTATTTATTTATTTATTTTTTATTCTTTTTTTGGGGGTGGGGGGTGGAGATTCTATGGTCGCATTTTATCATGCTAACCCCTGAGGTATGGAAGATGGGAAAATTCAATGACACACTGCTTAGGCTATGCAATGCAGTATATAGACAAAATAGAATAGATGAATGGACGAAAGGCTGCATCCTCTCATTCCCCAAAAAGGGAGACCTTGGAATCACTAAAATGTATAAGCATAACTCTTACTGCTATTCCAGAAAAGATTTATAATGCCCTTCTTCTTTATCGCATCCGAACTGAAATTGAAAAAATCCTTAGGAAAAACCAAAACGGATTCCGCAGAAATCGATTCATAACTTCTTGGATCCTGACTATAGATCATAGAAGGGGTTCGAGCAAATAATCTAGAGGCAACGCTGATATTCGTAGATTTCTCTAAGGCATTTGATTCCACACACAGAGGAAAAATGGAACAAATACTACTAGCATACGGTCTACCCAAAGAAACGGTTGCCGCTATAATGATTCTCTACAAGGACACTAAAGCAATGGCACGCTCACCTGATGGCGACACAGATTTCTTTGACATCACCGATGGAGTCCTACAAGGAGATTCATTAGTACCATATATTTATAATATGCCTAAACTATGTATTCCGAACATCATTAGATACCATAAAAGAAAAAGGTTTCATACTAAAGAGGGGAATAAGCTGGCAATATCCCGCACAAACAGTCACAGATGCAGACTACGCTGATGAGCTCGTACTTCTTGCAGATACACCGGCACAGGCTCAGTCACTACTACATAGCTTGGAGGAGGCAGCAAAGAATATCGGCCTCTATTTGAACTTCGATAAAGCTGAGTTCATGAGTTTCCAAAAGAAAGGAGACATCTCCACACTCGACGGTAAGCCTATTAAGCCAATAGAACAATTCACATACCTTGGTAGTGATATCTCATCCACAGAAAGCGATGTTAATACACGAATAGGACAGGCATGGTCGGCCACAAAACAATGATCAGTTATATGGAAATCCGATCTCACTGACAAGTTTAAGCGACAATTCTTCCAGGGCGTGGTTGTATCAGTTTCGCTGTATGGTTGCACCACTTGGACCCTAACGAAGCACCTTGAGAATAAGCTAGATGGGAGCTGCACAAGAATTCTGCGTGCAGTCTTGAACAAGTCGTGGAAACATCACCCCACAAGGAAGCAGCTGTATGGCCACTTGCCCCATCTCACAAACATCCGAGTGAGACGGACTAGGCATGTAGGACACTGCTGGAGAAGCAAGGACGAATACATACGTGATGTTCTCCTGTGGAAGCTAACACATGGACATGCTAATGTGGGCCGCCCACCAAGGACCTAAATTGACCAACTATGTGAGGA
>CM042145.1:359929-399929 GCA_023376005.1 Doryteuthis pealeii | reverse complement strand
TTTAATCACCTAGAAAACAGCAGTTGGTTTAGATATAAGTAAATTTACTTCCCGAAAATCGAGCATATGATTAGCTCTCCAGATTAACATTCCATTCAAACGTGTGAAAGTCTAATTAAGTTAGCGTGCAAAGATATTTTTGCTCTTCTTTATTTATATGTTCTTCTGTATTTTTGTTACTTAGGATTTATTTCAAACCTGTTTGTATATATGCCTATGTTTATAAAAGTATCTGTGAAATTTATTTCCTTCTTTAGAACAAAGAAACATGAAGAAAAAATTACTTGGATTTTAATGTCATTATTAATATATTATTATTTCGTGACAAGATGATGCGTACAAATATGACTATTTGCGCATTACTGTCAGCCCATGGATGTTAGCAAAACAAGGAAAAAGTATTTTGTAATTCCTCCTATAATTACATTTCCACGAAATGTTATCAGTTATAAAAAATGCCATCATTTTGTAACAGCGATAATATATATATATATATATATATATATATATATATATATATATATATATATATATATAATGTATATGTATGTGTGTGTGTGTGTGCGTGTGTGTGTGTGTGTGCGCGTGTGTGTGTGTGTAACATTTCGTACACAGTTTGTGTGTGTATGTTCCCTGATGTTGTTCCGAGTAGGTGTATAGGATTATACTGGATCAAAACGTTTCTGGGAGATGTTAATATTAAATAATGTCTATAAGCGATTCAGAAATAATATAAATCAATGTAGAATCGTTTGAAAATAATCATAGCTTCTGGGCACATAATGTGTTTGCATGAAATACGTGTAAAATTCTAAAATGAGCATTTCGCAGAAAGGAAATTGAAAATAGATAGAAAGATAGATGTGCAGAAATGCATGAAGAAAAACAAAGACACGTGTAGATGGATAGATAGATAGATAGAAAGATAGATAGATGCGAATAGTCGTAGTTAAAGACATAGATGTGCAGAAATGCAGAAATAAAAACAAAGGCACATGTAGATAGATAGATAGATAGAGAGAGAGAGAGAGAGAGAGAGAGAGAGAGAGAGAGAGAGAGAGAGAGAGAGAGAGATACCCTTGTTAACTAGGTTTATAATATGTCAACTGCACCAGCAGCAGAAAGATATTCCCCCCCCCAAAAAAAAAAGAGGCAAACTGCTTGGAATCTAAACGGCATTTAGTGGTATAGGTTCAGTTCCGAAGCTCTTAGGAGTGTGGAATGTTCCTCCATTGTCATTACACCCAGGCTTAATATGAAACGAAGAGGTTAGGTTTCAATACATAGATCTTTTTAAAATTATTAGTTTTGGAGAGGAATGCCTCAAACCATACAGCATTGTGCAAACAAATCATTGCTATTATTGATTGGAATAACCACTTGAAGTCGTATGAATGAGTGGATATCATTAACACTAGCGAATAAACAAAACAAAACAAAAAACGACGTCTCCTTTTTTGAAAGATACTGCCTGATGCGGAGGGGGGGGGAGTAAATAAATAGAATAAAAAGATAAATATTTAAAGAAAAAATGATTACTTACTGAAAAATCATTATATTCACTCTACCCAACTGAGATATTAGTTTTGTTTTACGACGGTAAGGACCTCCAAAAACATTTCTAAAATTTCAGATTTAATTGTTCAGACATTTATATTTGTAGAAAAAATTAAAAATCGTACGAGTAAAATATTTTTAGTTCGTATTTCATGAAATTAAATAAGTGACTAAATAAAAAATATTTCCCCTAATTTAATTTTAAAATTTTTTGTGAATATAAATACATAAAAAGGTGAATAAGTACCAAAATTTTCGTGAAAATATGACTCTTAATTGATTTTTCAATTTTCTTTTAAGTGTGTAGGTGTATCTTGTATTTAGCTACGTTAGCATTCAATTGATCCATTGGATCCATTGGTGCGAAAATGTAAACATTTTTTCGTTCCTAATTTTCTGTTGCATATTCATGCAACGGAAGATGAACTTTCCGATCAAAAGACAAAATAAAAAGATGAAGAAATATATATAAAAAAAAGAAAACGGAAGCAGAGTCTTCCGGTGAAGAGAAGGATAAATAAATATTTAAAAAAAAGGAAAACGGAACACTTCTCTTCCGGTCAAGAAATAGATAAAAGAAAAATATAGAATAAAGGAAGTTGTCCGTTATCAGATCAAAAGATAAAGATGCGTAGGCATATTTAGCGGATGTAAAGACCAGATCAAAAGATAAAGATGCGTAGGCATATTTATCGATATAAAGGCCAGAGGATTCGAGCCGACAGGCAGAGACCCCAGTCAGCAGCTAAGAGGACAACCTCGCGTCTCCCATCAGCAAACACCACTCGGACACTCATTGTGAACACTCGTCGCACCTCACCACCCACACACCGGAGAAAATAAAGACTGGTCCTATTTCTATATATACGTGTCTGTGGTTTTATTGAAGTCCAGTCAAGCGGCTATATAACATTTCATTATTTTCGGAGGTTGAAAAACATTTTTAAAGATCATCAGGAATTTCGTTCTTTTTACTGGTCAAAAAAAATGTGACGATACTATTAACTTTTATTTAACGTTTTATTGTGTTAAATATAGGAGTATTTTACATATCGAATTTTTTTTTGTCTTTGTTTTTTTTTTTTTTTTTGAATACACGAACTTTTACATAATGCTACAAAATTTTATCAAATTCTTAATTTTAGTGTATGAAAAAATATACTTCAGTTAAATTTTATCTGGATTTTATCGACTTCCTAAATTACGTAATTTTGTTTTTTGTAAAAATGTAAACAAATCTTAAATGTTGGACACGCATAGAAGCCTAGACAGAGTTCAGTTAAATACACAGACCTTTTCAAATTTAATGTCGGAGAATATGAAGATTTCTGGTTTGTAAAGAATTTTCTTTTAAAAATTCATACGTTAGATAACTTATGATATATATTGAAATAAAACAAACTATATATAAATCAATAATACCGGGTATGTATTTACTAAAACTAGTTTAAAAGACAACGATCCTTTCTTGCGAACTACTTTCAGAGACCTACAAATATATTATTTCAATGGTTTTCTAATAACTACTAGGAAGTTAAATAATTTCAAGTAAGACATTCCCAAAAATACCGATGAAGTCATTGGAAAGAATTCGCTCAAAATATTTAATTTGAAAAATATAGAAATCAGTAATATGGAGTAATGTAGAAGATTGTTTTGAAATAGTATTAGAAATTCTCATTTATGTTTATGATATTACTGAATCAATGAAAAACAAGAAATAAAATATTCATCTTAAATATAAATTTCATCACAATATGAATATATGAATTTTTATTTTAGCCTTTATATTTTTGTATATTGAAGATATTTAAAAGAAGGTGAAAACGGAAATAGGGTCTTCTGGTTGTATCGAGGCAGGGGGAAGACGAAAAGAGTAACAAAGGACTTTTTCCGGGTAAAGCGAACAAGGAAGGATGGGTAACAATAAGTTCAGAAATAGATTTGTCCGCTGATAAAGATAACAAAAGAAAACGCGTAGGCGTTTGATATATATAAAAGGAAGTCTAGCAATCAGACAGCGGACGGCGAACAGAGCACAAGGAGAACCGTCGACACGTCCGTCACGGCCAAGGGCGGTGAGACGCCACCAGCCACCCTTTACCTCACCATCCCAGCAGTAGTAGTAGTCATTGTCAGCGTTCGCCACCCACCAGCCGAGGGAAAGAAATAAACGCAAGTTTTTACAATACCCATGTGTTGTGGTTTTATTAAGCTACTACACATACTTCGCCACGTGATATACATACCCGCAACATATACTAACTACACGATACAGCAGCGTGAATTGGAAGCCGCTATATAATATATAGCATTTGATGCCAGTACGCAACATATATGACATATACACTTCTCATGAATAACTGTATATTTATAGATAGTAACATCATTTTAGGAATCAATGACTATTACTGATGATGATATTATCAATTTTACTATATCAGTTCAAGTTAATCAAATGTTTAAAAATGACAGATTTAGTATAAAACAAATACCATCTGGTTGCAGATTCTTAAATGCATGCTAAAATACTAGTGAAGCTTTTTCTTTCATTCTAAAATAATTGTTTGAATACTTAGTAAATAAAAAAACATCAACTTAAAAAAGTAAGGATTTGTAACCTTTACATAAAAACTATCTTTGAAAAACTTTGAAAACCTTTATCTGTATGTTGAAATACTTAGAAGTTCTCATAACAAATCATTAATAATTATATTCTATATAATTCCAAATGAGTAATTACAAAGAATGAACCCGAAAGATATATATATATAAAAAGATGCTTATTTTTGTCAATCGGTATTGGTGTCGACATCTATTTCATAGGAATCAAAACCTACGCTGATAAATTTCCCAGTACCCAATCTGAGGGTACCATCTCCACTTTGCAAGGTTTGATTTGATGGAAAATCGGTTACCAAGACGATAGTTCGTCATAAAATAATTGTCGTCCAATGTTCGTATCTACACTTGAACTTTGATTCTATTTCTTATTCAACAATTTCCTGACTCCCTTGTCTTTCAATATACATAGTTTTTTTTCCTTCCAGACTCAGACTATAATCATTTTACCACCGCTATATCCTGGTGGTTTGTTAGAATTTCTATTTGGTTATTTTTCTGTTTCTTTTTTCACTTTCCATACATATATCGATAATATAGAGTTTTTGTAATCCTTGTTTTTTATATTTTTGTTTCAATTTGATTCTTTAGATCAAAAGTACATTATTCGATCATCGTAGGTCATATTCTTTTAAAAAGTCACTTAGAATATTTCATTGTCTATAAAATAATTTACATTACATTAAAATAATACGTTTTGCCATTACTACAGCTACAATCAGGAAATAGACAATACATGAATAAAATAATTATTAATAATTCTCATCTACAAATAAGAAACAATAAGATATACACATATATGATATATATAAATATACACACACACCATATAATATATATAATATATAATATATATATATATATATATATATATATATATATATATATATATATATATAATATATATATATATATATATATATATATATATCGAGAGAGACAATGCAGAGAGATAGAGAGATAGAGAGAGATAAGATAGACAGGTTTTTTAATATTTGTGACTATGTGTGCAAGAAATATAGAAGGTCGATTAAATCTACTTTAATATCTTGTTGGAAGAACCTAAATTCTTTTGTGTGTTTCCGATTAAATCCGTGCGTGAATACTTGTGCAATGTGTCTATACTAGACCCAAGAAACGTGCACACATAAGTACAAAGATACAAAAATAAATAAATAAAAGAAGCGAATCAGAAAGACTTCAGCCGATGTAAATGTGTGTGTAAGAAAAGCAAGATCTTTCTTTTCATTTTATTTAAATGTCTGCCAAAGTCCAGCTGTCAGCCAGAATCAGTCCTGCCTATTTTTTCCCAGCGACTATTAATTGCGTCCCACCAACCAAAGTCGCCGATTCATCCACCCTTAAACCAAAATCTTTTTGCCATTGATTTATTGGCGTCTGTAAAGAAAGCCGCACCAGGTCTCTGACTCTATCCATCCCCAACCAGCCCACGCCTTCTCTTGCCTTCCTTATTGTTTCTTTAGGCATTTCAATCGATCTAATGTCAGCGGTTTCCTGATGGATTCTTGGTTTAAGGGAGACACAGTTTCCCCTCTGATTTCTCTTTGTTTTCCTGCCCACGTTTATTCAGTTATTGTTTTATAATCATCATCATTGCCAGACTTAGTTTTGCCTCAGTTTCATAAAAACCTGACCAAAAATAATAGCTATTATATAGGTTGATAAGTATTTCTTATTATCCTGAAGGCAATAAAAGAAATGAAGTTTGTTAATGATAATATATAAGTATTGCAACTGATTACGAAGCTTAACAAAGGGATATTTTATCCAGTAATAATAACGAATGGTATCAGTTGTTTATTGAGGTTTTCCTAAAAAATATGGAATTAGTTCACTTAGATGATATTCAGTTAGATTGATTGGCTGACTAATTAACTTTAACAGCATGCCAATGGTCTAGGTTTATTTTATTGCTTTATGTTAGGAAATTGCGTTCATTAAGATATTTCAGGGTGAACACGGTTTCATCAAAGAGAAACAATTCCTAAACATATCTATTTAACCCATAAATGGACTATAACAATTACTGCTACTCCGTGTCAGAATGTACTTGTGAGTAATGGAAATAAAAGTGCACTCCACATTTCTCACATCTCCTGACTTTTAGCCTTACCATAAGATACCATTTTTGTGGAGGTCTTATCCCTCTGCAAGTCGTAATTCTAAGCTCCATCGACATAATGGTATCGCACTTCGAGGATTTTCTCTTAGGGCTTTTGTTTATTTTGCATTAGATAAACTAATAAAACATTTTAAATTAATAATTATTTAAAAGAATCGTATAATTGGTTCCCAAGCGGAGGAATATATTACCGAACAACCTAATACTGAGGAAAGGATTATGGAAAGATCTTGCAATTTGTCTTTTTCTAACAAATACAACGCGTTAACGTAAATATCAATCCAGTCTGCAGTTAAAAGACAGCATTTGCAGAATCCATGAAGTGGTTGAGAATATCTAATGGAATAGAAATATGGCTCCAACAAAAGAACATATTACCTTTGCATAGCTTGGAACAAGTTACACCCTCTCTCTCTCTCTCTCTCTATCTATCTATCTCTCCCTCTCTCTCTCTCTCTCTTTCTCTATCTATCTATCTATCTATCTTTCATTTTGCTTGGACAAATGTCTCGTGTTTTCATAATGACGGAGTTTTCTACTGAACGTAGCTTAGTTTAACACAGGGTCATAAAAGGATTTCCCCGAGTAAGATTTAAATTCCCTAAGATAACCTAACTAGTATAGCATTGTGAGTTCGATAATCACTCGGTTCTAAAAGAAACGTACTGCACTCATATAGAATCATATATAATTACGAAGACATAAAATCAATTTGCAGCAGTAATATATAATGGACCTTATATATTATATTATATATATATATATATATATATATATATATATATATAAAATGGGTACAAGAGATAACCTACGCAAGTTTCACCATAATGATCTTCAGGGTTAAATCCACTGAATTAATCGAGATACCGATTAATTGCAGTCGGTTACATGTGTCTGTACATTGCAATGAACACACATGTGTAATCGACTGAAATTAATCGGTATCTCGATTAATTCAGTGGATTTAACCCTGAAGATCATTATGGTGAAACTAGAGTAGGTTATCTCTTGTACCCATTTCATAATAAATTTGCTCTACTTCGTATTGAGCACTTTGTATTTGTTATATCGCTGACTTACCCCCCTGAATTCTGCACTACCTAACCATCGTGACCATATTCACCGGTAAGTCAACTTTTCCTTTATAAAAAAATGTATATATATATAATATATATATATATATATATATATATATATATAAATCAAAGCTTCAGTCTCGATACTTAATTTCAAGACCTAAATGAGGATGTATATACGGCAGCGATTTCTTATAATGATGCCACGATTTCTAGACGCCTACAGAACAGTCCAGAGTTTGAGATACCCTATTCTTAATAGAAAGATTTAGACTGCCATCTAAATGAATCGGTAACTATTCTTAAGAGTTTTCCACCAAAAGTCTCAATTAATTTTGATCAGCATTCTTTGTGAAACTCAGGAATGTTCAATAATATCAACTTCCATATTTACAAGTTCGAGTTCTGTTTGGCTTTTTGTCCTGAAATAAACATTACTCTAAACAATTAGATTTTTGGACTTAAAGTATATCTGAATAAGACAACGATACAGTCGCCTCATGTGAAAAGAAGAGTTTCAAATATCGTTCGATTAAGGGAAAACTCTCTTTAACAATTATATTGAATGAGAGCATTAAGGAATCTGTGTACTGGGATAATCATTCTAAAAATGAAATCAGTTTTTTTTTTGGTTTGTCGTAATTCTTCAGATTCCAAGTTTATCCACTATGTATACCTATTAGATCTACTCTTCAATAGATTAAACTTAATTTCCCTTGAAAAGATCCACTATGACACGAGACTGCATTCGTTAATGAGGCTTCAGACCTCGAGATATACTATGTAGATAATTGCATAAACATAAAATAATATACACCAATTACAAGGTGCTTTATTTATTTTTAGTTAACAGTTAAATTAACCCAGAATGTTAGAATGTATTATTAAATATAATATATCTTCACCAGGATGCAATCGATTTATAAAGGCGTTCAATACGAAGATCATTCGTTAATATTGTTATATTTCTCAAATTTACTGCTTTGTAAACATATTTTTTTATAATATAGAATATATCACACGTAATCAGAATTTAGTCTTGAATTTCGGGATAGCGGTATTAATACCAACATTTCAATGACAAATTCCATCATTTATAGTATAAAATTGTTCTTTACTTTTTGCTCAATAGAATTTATCTCTATCTAAAAATATACCATTAATGCTATTTTGACATTTAATTCTTTCCTCATAGGACTCGGCTCCGTGCTAATGCAAGTCGAATCCTAGCACTTACCTTATTGTTGTTCCTTCCCACGCAAACGTTTTTAAAATGTCTGCATCTGTAATTTCTTCAAAATGTTATTGCTCTGCGTTTTGCTGATTATCACTGAATTTTAGTACATTGTGTCAGATCGAATTTTCTTTGTTCTTTGCAGCTTCTTTTCAAAATAGACGCAATTTCTTTTGGCAGACCTTATCGTTGAAAAAGGTTGTGTACATCCACTGGCACCTACTGTTACAAATACAGGCATTTTTTAATTGCCTAGTTTGTAGCATAAGCAGTCATGTATACGCGACAATACACAGTGTTACAATTATATGTAATTTCTCGCGGTTAATCACGTGTCTTATACAGTTGCTTTTCCTGTTGCTGACCTTGTATATAAAGGTTAAGAGTTTCCATTTGTCCCCAACGTTACAATTACATGCAATTTCTTTTAGTTAACTCTGTAGCTGAAAAAGTTGTGTATTTCTACCCGAGTAATGTTTTACACATAGACACAATTTCTCCTGGCTGAACTCATATTTAAAATGGCTATTATTCTCTACCAGTGCACTTTAGCAGCATTTTTCTCTCTTAGTCATGTTTTACTAAAGATAAAAGTCAATTAATATTTATTAGATTTTTCTAACTTCCTTCCTGTTTCGTATCTAGTTTCTGAGTGTAAGGGCGAACATTTCTGAGAAATTTTGTAATTTTTCATAAATGTATAGATTTTGAGTTCTTTCAAAAGTCAACGGCTAAAATAGATCCCGTGAAGGTGCGCATGTAACGGTTTGCCTCGTAGGAAATAGACACTATGAGCTGAGTTCGAATCCTGCACGAAGCTCTTATCATATCACTTCGCGTTTATGTTCTTGGAAAAGACAGGATTGCATTTATTTTCCGCATCTTTCGGTAAACAGGCTCGGCTTTGCTGTTAGTACATTAGCTGGTTAACGAGAACCAAGACTCTGAATTCAAAATAACAATACTACGCTGAAAATTAAACTATGTGTCGCATCCTACCCGTGACGGAGGGGTTGGGGAGGTATACATAATGGATTGCAAATACAGAAATATTAGGCAAAGACTGATTTCCAGAAGGAAATCGTGAAAAGTACAATATATGTTGACACAGAAAGAACACATATATACTAATATATATCAATTACTTATGGAAATTCTTAAAGCTATATTTATTAAAGCAAAAGTGGATTTTAAACAAAGAGTTCACCGGAAATCCTTCGCTTGATTTTTTATCTAAGAAAAATCTTTTCATTCTTTTCATTAACTCTGAAGGATCAACCAGTCAAGCTATCCAGACGCTTTTAGCGCTTCTAAACAAAAGGACAAATCCCCATTTTAACCGTCGAGCTGATTCTTATCTACCTTCGCTATTTATCTTTTCTTAGCTGAAAAAGTCCTTTATTCTAACATTGAACTAAATATGCTGGTGGTCAATTTTATTGCTGATTCCGATCTACGCCCACTCTTTACATTTTTCAGTGGAAAAATCACTTTTATTCTTTTTTTATTTATAAATTCTGATCGCCGACAAAAAAAGATCTTCTTAATATTTCCAGTATCTTAATTTCGGTCGGCTCCAAATTAATATCAGCCTAATATCGTTTATTAAGTTTTTCAGACATGACTTTAACAACAGTAAAAGGTTGTTTGAAATAAGACCCAAAACAACGAAACCTTAGTCATACGAATGGAATATTGGTGAAGTATAAGATTATTATTATTTCACTCCTTTTGAGTTTTTCACATCAGCGTTAGCTGATAGTATTTTACTGGAGTCTGAATGACGACAAGTCTCCTCAGGTCTCCAGGACTCTTCTGAGTATTTTAGCTGATTGCAGCTCTGGTCTCAATTCTTCCTTGATTTCTAGATCCTCCAGTCTTTTTTCCAAGTTTATTGGGACCGTTCCAAGTGCACCAACAACAATTGGTATCACTTTCACTCTCACGTTTCACAGCTTTTTCAATTCTCTGGCAAGGTCCAGGTATTTAACGATCTTTTCAGTTTCCTTCAGCTTCACCCTGTGATCTTCTGGGACCATAAAGTCCCCCAGTTGACACGTTTCCTTTTTTTTTTAATCAACACTAGGTCTGGTCTCCTGGCTAGGATAGGGTGATCTGTGTTTATCTCTAAGTCCCAGATAATTTTATGCGTTTCATTCTCAAGAACAGATTCTGGTTTATACATATACCATTTTGTTGTATGGTCAAAATTATTATTATTATTATTATTATTATTATTATTATTATTATTATAGTATACAATAATCGATAATAGTCAGATGTACATTTTGTTTTAGGTGCTAAGAACAACACTTTCATTTAAGTGCTTTCGCTTTAACGATTGAATTCATTGTTGCAGACAGAGATGTTGTAAAAACCCGAGAAACATAGGATAAAATTTATTGCTATAGACGCAGCAAAATTGGTAGATAATTTACTAGTTTGAGAAAGTTTAAGTTGGCTAACGATTTGATTAATACTTTTTCATTTCAAGAAAGAAAATAAATATTTCAAGATTATTTTTGTTGGGACACTAATCTAATTTGTACATTGTTCAATCGTAACTTAGATAATGTTTCATACGTTTTCCACAAAGTATTGTACAAAAATATATAAACAGATTTTAGATCGCGTTAATTCAGTATACTGAGTGTGACACTAAATATAGATCCGGTTGTGAGGGAATATGATGTACCACTTCATTGCAATGAGTATTATAAGGTATTGTATATTTATATATAAAACAAGAAAATTGTTATTTCATAGAATTATAATTGTGAGAAAGAGATACGTGAAACCATTAGACTGTATGTCAATTATTTGTATTAAAAAAGGTTACCTCAAGCTACAATAGTTTTAAAAGATTATTAGTAACTTAAAATCATATGATTTGTAAATTATTTTTCGCCCTGTCGGTGGCCTTAGTATACACCGAATGTTCCCTCTGCAGAGGTGAAAAGCCTCTTAAATAGATCTGTTTAAGATTGTTTGTATTAGATAGGAATATTACATTACATAAAAGTGCGTGTAAATTATTTCTACAAAAAATAATTACTTGAAGGTGTATTATTACCATAAATTATTTGTAACCATGAATGGAAATTGGTAGTGATATTTCTCAGAAGGTTATTTGCATGAAAGAAAGAAAGAAAACAAAAGAAAAAAGGATGAAAAAAAAACCTCACAAACAAGAAATGTAATGAGTGAACGAATGAAGGACAGAAAAGAAAGAATGAAAGTAAGAATGAAAGAAAGAATAAAGTTTGAAGAAAGAAAACGTTAAATTATGAAATATTACGTATTTACTTTAAAAAAAACACTTCGAGGAGTTTTTTTTTACACTCATGTAAACATAGGAAACATTATTCATAATCTTTTTGTTATATGAACAATATATATGAACAAATATCTGATTATCAGTTGAGTGAAGTTTTAAATACACGGATTATTTATATATATATATATATATATATATTATATATATATATATATATATTGGTTAGGAGGTTGATTTAGAAGGCCATCACAATGCAGTTTGGAATAAATAAAAAATAATAATACGGTAACAATGGTGGTGTGTGTTGACCTGTATTTTTTAAATTATTTCTTGAATTTTCGAGGTAATACCTCTTTATCAAAAGAATTGAACTGAAGCAGTACAGCTATGGCATTTCTTCCTAAATGAATTTTTTTTTTTTTTGAAAATGACGTTATTTTTGAAATAACTGTATTCTCGTGTGAGCGTGAATGCGTTTATTTTTATTTTTTTTTAAATTTTTTTTGTACGTGTGCGTATGTTGTAATGCGCGTGACATTGAAAATGCGTGTTGGCTGTGACGTTAAGACTGTATCCTAGCGCGGGATTTTGTACGTGGGTATGTGCGAATGAAAAAGTGTATTTGTGTTTTGTGACGTTTCCTGTTGGATTTTACATCAATTTAATCATTTAATATTATTAATATTATTATTATTATTATTATTAATATTATCATATTTATTTGCTTATTTACTTATTTATATCTAATTCAATTTATCTTTTTATATTTTATAATATTTTTAAATATATATATATATATAATATATATATATATATATATATATATATATATATATTTAATTTATTTATTTAATTTTTTTTTCCTTAACAACTAGTGTGCAATGGCTTGTGTGTTTGTATGTGTGGGCGAGATGTTGGGCTATAGATTTGAGTGCGTGTTTCGTATTAGTCTTCTCGTATATATATATATATATATATATATATATATATATATATATATATATATATATATATATATATATATATTATGATGGGTTAAAGATAAAAATCCAGACACGCATGATTTTGTGTTTTATAAATTAGTTTTGATATACTTATTCCCTTAGGTTTATTCTGTAGTTTTCTGATTAAAACAAAAACAAAACAAACATTGCTATTTTTAATACACAATGCATTTACTTCAACTTTGTAATGAAGCAGAACTAATGCAGTTAATACAGATTATTTAGTGGATGTTCGAGAAGGAGATGAATAATTTTACAACAAAGAGACGAGACTTAAATGAATGTTATCTCCAGATTGAAATCATACATTTTCACAACGACCAAAACATTCTCTGTTTTATCATTGTTTTCCCTAACAGTTAAAATCTCTATGACTACACCTGAACCTCCGGCAAAAAAATAGTTATTCTACATTCTTTTCGTATTTTGATAGTGACCCTTTTAATATAATCTGTCCATGTACATTTTATGAGCACACTCGTTCTACATGCTTCTAAGTGTGTGTAATGATTCTTCAGACATGCTTAGTCGAAAACAACTTCAATTGAATAATCAATACATTAAACACACGGAACATATCTTAACGTTATGTCACCCAGTGCATCAATAAAAATGAAGGCATTTTTTCTTCTTTGAAAAAAGTGCATTATTTCTACGGTCTGTTATTGGAAACAACATATTTACGTATTCGAAATCCAATAAAAAGACTTCGAGTGAATGAATATAGAGTCAGAAATGTTTCTGTCCCATTAGCGTATGCTTCAGTGGGTTTGTACCTTGCAGTAACCGGGCATTTCGAGGTGACTGCAGCTTTTCTAAGGGTAAATTCTTTCTTTTGGTGCAATTTATCTCAGTTAATTCCCGTTATTGGTTTGGAGAAAATGTTTCCCTGGCAGCCACTCTGATCTTCGTTTGTCGTGACCCGAGAAAGTCACGAGAGAATATGGGCAATATTCCACGCTACAGCCCAAATAACCTTCAAGTTTCCAAGAACAATGACGTTTTGAATTCATCTTTGCTGTTAAGTTCCTGATGAAATTTGGCTCATGGAACCAATGAATTACCAATGAGTGTTTCTATGCAAAAAATGCAATATTCTCGAGGGTGGCAAGTTAATGAAAGGAAAACCCTTTTCTGCAGAATCTGCATGACTACAGTCGAGATACAAGTTTTAATCAAACTCACGGGTGAAATTAAATAAACGATCGATGAAAATATTTTGTATAAACAATGAAACACGGACTGAACCCGTGGAAATTACACGGTGTACTTAGTGCATACAAAATATTTTTTTCCATATCTATTAGACCTACCAAAAATTATGGGATAAATGCACTTTTTTATTTAACAATTAATAATCTGAAAAGATATTGAACACAAAACATGTACATTTAATACATGGATACGTAAGCTTCCTAAAATATCTTAAACTGACTTTTAATCTTAAATTGATAATATCATGGAATAACCTAATACTGAAGTAAAATACGGAATTCATTGACAAAAAATAAATTAGAATTAATATTTAGTTACTTCCCATGCAATATTTTATGGCAGCCTTAATTCCTTCTGGCATGAATTTCACAAAATTTAAAAAATATTATTTATAAAAGTAGTTCCAACTTTCCCGAATGAGAGTTAGTATTTGTTGATGGACGCATTTCATGGGTTTAAAAAAAATGCTGACATATATTTTCAATTGGATTTAGATCCGGACTGTTTGCTGGTTATATCAATGATTTCATGTCATCTCTGAAGAAAAGTATAATCCTCTTCCAGTGCTACATGATGCATTGCCGTCTTGAAAATTTCCGTCATTATCACAAACCAATGTTCTATGGATGTAATGAGATAACTTTCCAGGATTTCAATATAGACAAGTGCATATATATATATATATATTAAATATTTTATATTTTTGCTTGAAGGCAATTACAATGCGAATATCGCATAAATTCGATAATTATAGAAGATAACAATGACAAGTGAATTTCGCAAAGAATTACTCAGTGTAGAATATCGTACAGACTGTTTCAACTTTATTAAGTCTCATCAGCGATATATACTAACGATTTCCCTCCGACAGAAATCGAAACTGGGACTTCAGCAGGATAGCTTAGACACTATACTGTTTCAGTCACGATACAGCACCGAGAAATACTTGCGAAATTAACCTGTTAATGATACTAGCGTCTCTATCATACGAGGCAAGGAAGGCGCTTAGTGAATAATAACAAGTACATCCGGGCCTTTATGCTTTTCGGCGAAGGAAATAAGATTTTTTTTGATGTTTGTTTATTTTTTTATAGAAGCATTGCTGAAAAAGTATATATATTAAATATTTTATATTTTTGCTTGAAGGCAATTACAATGCGAATATCGCATAAATTCGATAATTATAGAAGATAACAATGACAAGTGAATTTCGCAAAGAATTACTCGGTGTGTAGAATATCGTACAGACTGTTTCAACTTTATTAAATCTCATCAGCGATATATACTAACGATTTCCCTCCGACAGAAATCGAAACGGTATATATATATATATATATATATATATTATAATATATATATATATATAATATATATATATATATATATAGTTATTTACCTCGCATCTCACGTATGCGGATATAACAAGAACCGAAGCTCATGGGATGGCAGGTGCAAAAAAATGCGTAGATCCTGTCGGCATTCCCCCAAAAGGGGTGCGCCTCAGGCACTGGGCAATAAAACCAGCTCTACCTCTTTAAATCAAGAGCGCAAGTATTGCCTGGGGGGAAGGTCGCCTGTGATTACGCCGGTAATTTCCTTAACAAACAGAGGCCCCGAAAGTCCAATGTTATTAATGTTATTATGTTATATATATATATATATATATATATATATATATATATATATAATATATTATATTCTTGGTAATGAGAATCATTCCATCTGTAGTTTAACAGGAGTGATACAGGTAAATCGCAGTGAGAGCTCGATGTGCGTAGTGCCAGTGAGAGCGCAGACTGAGTAATATATTGAATAAATGAAGGAAAAAATAAATTTGATTCATTGATATATATATATATATATATATATATATATATATATATATATATATATATATATATCGTGGAGGATGGGAGAAGATAGTTTGTAATAGACCTGGCTGGAGAGCCAACATCTACCTGTCTGTGGAATAATTTGAGTCCAAGCGAATTAAACACCAAAAATTGAAGCGGGCTATTAGAAAGGGTAATTTTCAGCCCAGCCACATTCAAAGTAGAGAAGTTCCAACATGTAGTTTATGTGGAAGAGTATGTCTCTCCAGGACTGGCCTGGTGAGTCATCTGAGAAAACACAAGGATAGAGTATCAAATGCTACTAGCACCCAACTATGATAAAAAAAACACAGGAAATGGTCTTACTCGAACACGAGTTGACAGCCATTATATATATATATATATATATATATATATATATATATATATATATATATATATATATGTGTGTGTGTGTATGTGTGTGTAATAAAGAAAATTTCTCAAATCTATCATAGCTTATCATATATTAGATTAATTTACTCAAGTTTCATGTATATTGCACAATCTTCACACGGCCGAATATGCAATATTGGTCAAGTGTCTATATATCAATGATGTGTGTTCACGTGATTTGATCTTTTTTACGGGCGACTTATACTCGAAAACATAAAGTCATTAGGTATCAATCCCAGCGGCATTGAGATACGAAAAATACAATAAGATAAAGTAAATTATAAACAAATAAAACATAAAAAAATAAATCTCTAAAAAAATAAATATATACCAAAAATAAAAAAGTAAAAAATAAAATAAGTAAATCAATAAATTAATGATTAAAAAATTTCAAAAATCTCCCCCTCTCTCTCTCTCTCTCTCTCTCTCTCTATATATATATATATATATATATATATATATATATATATATATATATATATATATATTAGTGTGTGTGTGTGTGTGTGTGTGTGTGTGTGTGTGTATCTCTGTGTGTGTGTGCGTGTGTCTGTGAGTGTGGCTAAAGGCCATCCTTTCATATCTATATTTACTATGATGTTTATTACTTTTTCTTGTACTGTTATATATTTAAGTCTTCTGTTTAAAATACTATCTTTAATTTCCCTATTCTAGCACTTAGTAATTTGACAATACTACTTTCATACCATTTTCTAATTATTTGTACATCTCCTATGAATTGATAACAGTGTCATCTACTACGCATATTCTTTTACTAATTTTCTTCATTTGTTTTGTAGCTGCCTATCAGCATTTTTCAGCCCATCTGTTCATTGACCATTGAATAAAACGCAGTAAAACATAAGAGTATGTGCGCAACAATTGCTAATAATGGGCTTCTTAAGAAGTAGGGCCTCAAAAGCCATACAAATGTTAATTTGCACCACGCACATTAACATTTCTAGAATGTTCTCTGGTTTGCGTGAGATATCAATGTCGGTAGTAGCCAATGCGATCTATGGCCTGTTCTAGACGGCCCTGAAGGGGAATGCCGAAGGCTTGTGAGTAATTCTACTCTTACCCACACCGGATACATTGCTTCCGTTAGGGTATCTCACGTTAACCCGCCCTTGTGACACATCTCAACACTTGTATGTTGGCTAGATACCTTATTCAACTGTTTGGCTGACTCCAAACCTGGGTTTTCCTCTACCCATTTCTAACTCTATGGCACAGGTGACTTCAAAGGTGGCTGCAACTACAGTCTGTCGATTAAATTTGCAATTTCACATGTCCAGCCAATAATACAATGCAAACATATTTTTCTGACGTGCCATTCGTCTGACCCCGTGAAACACGGCATGAATCTATATTTACTTTTCAAAAGCCCGATTTCGAGAGTAAAATTAAAAAAAAAAGATATATTCACTGATATTTATTTGAATGTACTGTCTATAACCTCTACATATTATTAATCCTATCCAATAGGGTGTTTATGTTACTAAACAGCATTTAGAGGTGATACTACAGTTATAGAGCTCTGCAGAGTGTGGTGTCACTATTCATTGACATTACTTCCAGGTTCACTATGAGATGGAGTATTAGTACGAGTTAGGGTTTCATGTTTCAGATGTTTGAAAAGTATTAATAGGAATATAAGATATAAAACATACAAGTGAATGACAAAACTAATCTTTTCACTCCTTTTGAGTTTTTTACACAAGCCTTAGCTGTTGGTCTTTCAATGGAGTATGATGGTCCTTTAATGGAGTCTTAGTGACAGCAAGTCTCCTAAGGTCTTCAATGCTCTTCTGGGTATTCTAGCTGATTTCATTAATGCAGTTGTCTGGGTGGTCTCAATTCTTCCTCCGGTGTCCAGTTCCACCATCATTTTACCAAGCTTTTTGGGATCGTTCAAAGTGCAGCAACTACAACTGATATCACTTTGACCCTCATATTCCAAAGCTTTTTCAATTTTTTTGTTTTCCTTCGTCTTCACCCTGTGATCTGCTGGTATTGCAAATCTACCTGTTGGCAAGTTGTCTTTTTTATATTAATCAATACTAGATCTACTTTCCTGGCTGGTATAATGTCATCCGTCCTGATCTCGAAGTGCTAGATACTTTTATGCGTTTCATTCTCAAGAACAGATTCTGTTTCATGCATATACCATTTTGTTGTATAGTCAAACTTTAGTTTTTGCATAATTCCAGTGAGTCACCTTCCCAACCCAGTTGTACCTATCTTTGTATTTCCGTTGTGCTAGTTTGTATTATTTCACTTAATACATCGTTTATTGTTTCATCTCTGTCACCACAAAATACGCTACAATTCCATTTCTTTGTTGTATCTTATCAATTTTTGATTTGATATGATTTGTTCTGATGATATTGTTAAGTATCTGGCCGGCATCCTTAGTTCCAGATGTAGTAAATAAGTAAGCAAGCCAATAAGAATCCGGTGTTATAGTATTCTTTGTAAGTCCGACGTCCAAGATAATCCAAGTGTCAATGACATAAGTTCAGAATGGGGCCTCTATTAATACAGCAGAAGCAGCAGTAGCAGTGCCATTGATTGGACAATAGGAATCCTTCTCGGGTCACGTGTTTATAGGCGAGTCTATAAATAGAAGTGACCATTTGCCCCATGCCTTATATCCTAAAATCTTGCAACAGATATTATCTTGTGCAGTAATTATTAGCTACTCAGTTTCTCTCTTGAGGTTTCCTCTTCTTAACCATGTCCAAGTTTTGCATACGCAATCTCTCCAATTTGACGTTTTTCTTCACATCGTTGTTTTCTTGTTTTAGTTGTTTTTCTGTTTGACCATATATTTCATCTCCTGTTATTGGCTGCCATAAGTAATCTTTCTTTGCTTCTTTGGTGTATTTTTCGAGTCCTAGGATTTTGGCATCTACGCAATTCTCTATGTTGGCAATACATCTTCCATCTTCCTTTTTTGATACGTAATGCCTATCTCTATTGTCTATATGGTGCACAGCCTTGTGCATTCTCATTAATCTTCTAGTTCTTTGGTCAAATTGAGTTTCTCTTTTGTCCATTTGATAAATGGACCAGAGTAACTGATAATGGGAACGGCCCAGGTATTTATTCCTTTGATGAGATTTCTGCTTCTAAGCTTGGTTTCTAGTAGTTTTCTTGTTCTCTTGAAATTTTCTTTTTTAACTTTTCCTTTCATCTCTGTTTGCTTGATAGTGTCTGCTTCTAAAATCCTTAAATATTTGTAACTTTATTTTTCTTCAAATATTTTTATAGTTGTATTCGGTCCATTAGTTTTCTTTCCCACTTTCTCATCACAAACGTGGCTCATTTTTTAATTCCGCATTTCATTCCAATATTCTGGCTGTCAAATATTCTAATGGTTTGAACCAGGGTTTTTAGTTCTTTTTCAGTTCTGGCAAAAAATTGATATCATAGAAGTACTTATTTTTTGCCTATTTTTATCTTCTTTAAGGATATTTTGATCTATACAAAATAAGTCATGTGTTCCTCATTTTCCTCTGCGACATCCTCTCTGTTTTTCTGGGAAAAGTTTACGCCAATTAAGTGAAAAATATTTTTGTTTTATTACCGCAGTCAATATTTT
Source organism: Doryteuthis pealeii (assembly GCA_023376005.1). Lineage (NCBI taxonomy): Eukaryota > Metazoa > Mollusca > Cephalopoda > Myopsida > Loliginidae > Doryteuthis > Doryteuthis pealeii. The sequence continues at coordinate 379,927 of CM042145.1, read as the reverse complement.
CCACATCATGGGTAGACAAATTATTGGTCTATAATTGCTAAGGATGTTTCCTTTCTTGGATCTTTCTGTATTAAGGTTGTCATTCCTTTTGTCATCCATTCGTACTATTATCATTATTATTATTATTATTATTATTATTATTATTATTTGTTAGGACATTTTCTTGAAATCCTATTATTGTGATGAATGGGTAGTTCAATAAGGTTTGGTTTCATGTAGTTTATTTGTTTAACGGCATATCAATACCTTATGGAATATTCAATGTCGAAAATGTATACGGATAATTTGGAAATTGTTATATGTTTTTATGTATTCTTAATTAATAGTAATAACGTAAACACAAGTATATGCTTCTAATTAACTATTGATATCTAATAATAATAATTATTTGTTTGCAGGCCGTTATATGGTTTCAATTACCCTTATCTAATTCGAATCATTTTCAAACAGACACGTAAATGACACCCTATCAGATACTACTACTCCAATTTAGATTGGACCTGGGAGTAGCCCACACTATCTAGAGATGGCTACCACGCTAAACTGAATACAGGGATTTGTATTATTTGGATTATTCGGACAATCGTCCTCTTCTTTATTGTTATCTGTACAACGTTTCGGCCGATGTGCACTCCGACCTTCTTTTCAGAGAAATACTGTATACAGGGACTAGGCTAATTTCTGAAACTCTATGAAGTGTGGAGTGACCATTTTGTTATCACTCCCAGCTCAACTCAGGCCCGGACTGGCAGTTGAGTATTATCTGTGGATCAAATATATGTTTGATTTTTTTTGTATTATAAAGGAATCTGATTGCAATATATTTCTATCAAATCTTGGGACTGTCTCCAGTCAAAGATTTGATAGAAGAAAAAAACAAAATAAAAGAAAAAACAATACACCAAAGAATTATAATTCCTTCAATCACTTTTCCTTCAGTCTGGTCATCATTTTGAATCCTCAATTTATTTCAAGACTCATCCAATGTTTTACTACCTTTGGTCATTGTCACTAGAAAATGTCTCCTATACTTTGATTGAAGGATAAAACAAAACCACTAATTTTAGAGTCTTAATTATTTTAAGTATTCTAAGTTTGGTTAACAATCTTCTTCTTCTTCTTCTTCTTCTTCTTCTTCTTCTTCTTCTTCTTCTTCTTCTTCTTCTTCTGCTGCTGCTGCTGCTGCTGCTGCTTTTGCTGCTGCTGCTGTTTCTTTGTTTTTCCTCTTTCTGTTTCACGGTCTCTTCTTCTTCTTCTTCTTCTTCTTCTTCTTCTTCTTCTTCTTCTTCTTCTTCTTCTTCTTCTTCTTCTTCTACATGGCCCTGGGTAAAAACATGTTCTTCATTGGATTGCTAAGATAAAGATGGCCGTAACCACAGACAGTACTTCATCAATTTAACTAAAAGGTTCAGCCACATATAAGTGGGGCACCAATTCCAATAAATGCTGATTACCTCAATTATTTTCGTAACCACAGACGTTTACACTGTAAAAAGTGTTATGACTCATCCTCCTTTGACAACCGGGTAAATTCAACATAAAAACTCTACCACTACTACCACTACTACTACTACTACCACTACTACTATACTACTACTACTACTGCTTAATGCAGAAGCAGATTTTTAACCTCCAATAAATCTAGGGATCACCTGATGACAGACAACAAAAGGTCAACCACGAGTACTCTTGCGGTAAGTATAAGAAAATGTCCCACAAGATTTGGATAGTTTAAAAAGATTTTGACAATCAATTAATAACTGAATGAGGACAAGTAAGGAACTATATTTCGGAGTTAGGTAACCTTGCCTCATTGATTTATAGAACTGGAGGTTTTTTCCTTCATTGACTCAAAAATACCAATCAGCATCTTTTGACTTTAAAAAAAAATCCGGGATCATTTCTTCATTTCATTTCTGTTTCCGGCAACATTCACCGGGACGCAGCAATGGAACATTACTACTATATGTGAATAATGTGGCGTAGAATATATATATATATATATATATATATATATATATATATATATATATATATATATATCGAAAAATGGATAATGATATTAACCAATTCTAAATTACATTTGTTGTTTTATTTTCTTATTATTCTCAGTAAAGTGATGTCCCGTTAATTATGACCTAAATGATTGTTGATACGAGTTCAAATCTATTAGGAAGCCAATTTTGCACCAATGCTGCGATCGTAGAATATAGGTCAATTCAGTGTTGGGATTTAAAAAAAAACAACAACAAAAAAACAAGAAAATAAAAAAGTAGGAAAACAAGAAACATCTCTATAGAAAGTATAATCTCGAGAAAGAGCCGAAAAACTATCTATCCCCGAATTCTTCTGTCGTGTGGTGATTGCTTATAGAAGTTTCCGTCGAGATGTTTCTGTTATAAACAAGTGGAAATATTTCACCTTCACGAATTTCTTGAGAAGCCAATTACTTTACGATGCTGAAAACATTTGCCAATGGCTTCACACAATGAGCGTTCATATTTTTCCGTGTGTTTTCCAATTCTGATTCCGTAGTCCTTCAAGAAAATGATGCGCATTATTATTTCTCGATTCACCAAATAATATTTATTTTTGATTCCTGAATCTTTAAGATCTGAACGTAGGAATTGTTGAAGGTCAGAGAAAAGAATTTTTGCGTCAATACAACAGCATTGATAGGATTGAGATATTCTTGTTGGTTTTATTGTTTAAGAATTGTTTCCTGCAGCTCTATCACATAAGAACAGACCGTATTGAAGGTTGAGGAAACAATTAGAAACTGCAAAAATGTCCCAAAAGATATAAGCAAAAATAAAGTCAGTCAGTATATAATGGTTCCTTATGGCCATACCTAGGGTAATGCAAGGTATTTGTTGCTTAAAAGGCAAAAATAAGAAAATAGGAGAAAAAAAGAGAAAAGCTGAAGCTGGCCATTGCCTAAAGTATCGAGTGCAAAATACGATTCAAAGAAGAATATATTCCCTGTCTGCCAAAAGGCTATTTCGTAATTTGATGAGTTTGTAGCCAAATTTTTGTCGATAAAAATATCTTCAGCAAAAAGCAATGAGTGGATGTCGATGATGAAGATGGCAAAGAAAAGATGGACATAAGAAACTGTGGCAAAGAAGGTTTATACCTTGCTGAAACTACAATCGTTGCTTTTGAAGAGGAGAAGACACGTGAAGCGATGAATGAAAGAGGTGTATGAACAGAGATGTGTGTAGGTTTGCTGTAGAGGGATTGTCATATAATGTACCCCGGCGGTGTTTTTGTGAGTGAATCCTGGCAAATAAATGCAGATGAGTTTCTAGATGTGATAAGTGGTAGAAGCATGCTGGCGAGGCGGAAGTCCGGTTATGAAAGGCTTAGAAAGCTTCATTACTGACGTATAAGACGGGATCGTTCCTTTCGCAGGCATACGTACGCATTACATCCACATAGAGGGCCGAACAAGTACATAAATACATATAGTCGTCGTCATATATACATTAGATGATTCATGGGATAATGCATCAAACATGGAGAAAAACTCGTGACTCAAGCAGTAAATATCATTTATATGTTTTATTATTCCCAAATGTTTATTTATTCATCCCGAAATTGTTTGTATTCATTGATGTGTAAGAATACGTGTGCACGCACGCACGCACGCACACAAAAACCCACACACACTCAAACACACACACACTTAGTTATATATATATATATATATATATATATATATATATATATATATATATATATAGAGAGAGAGAGAGAGAGAGAGAGAGAGAGAGAGGGGAGAGATAGATAGATAGATAGATAAAAGGATATGAAAACACACAATGCTGTTAAAATGAAAATATTATATCATATTCATAGCTAATATTGAACAATATTTAGATTTATAAAAATCATCTTCAGAGCTCTCTCTCTCTCTCTCTCTCTCTCTCTCTCTATATATATATATATATATATATATATATATATATATATATATATATATATATATGTGTGTGTGTGTGTGTGTGTGCGTGTGTGTGTGTGTGTGTGTGTGTGAATTATTTAAATTTTTAAAATTCTCACTAATAACGTCGTTGATGGAAGTTAAACAATTTCTTACATGTTTATATTAAAAATAATCTATATAACGTAAAATGACCTTTTCTTTCTGATTTGTAATCTAAAATTTGATTTAGAAAATATTTTATTTAGAAATCGTAACGAAAATATTGAGAATTAAAAAAATCCTTCTAAATTCTTATTTTTTCAGATTGATGAACGATTACAAAAAAAGACTATTGTTTTTATACGGAAATAGGACTCTCTAAATGTAAAAGAACATTATAAATTTATTAATTTGAATATATGTTTCTTATAAAACATTTAAAAGGTGGTTTATTTAAAAATAAAATTAACCTTTGGTGCATTATCATAGATTAAAAAATACATACTCTAAATATTTGTTATTTTTCATATTTGATATCTACATTTCGTCGGATTTACATCCGTTTTTTTCCCCTTATATATACTTGCAAATATATGCACCCTCCGGGTGCAAGAATTTCAGTTTTAATGCAATAAAGTATATTAAATTAGAAAGGTTAATGAATGAAAGTAAAGATTTGAAACAAAGGGTGCATAATCGAAAAGTAGAACAACTGAAACTTACTCTTCCATCATTCCTGTCTTTCATTGCTAAACTTTTCTAATTTAACTATTTAGTCAAATAGGATGTAAGGAATAAATTTACATTTATCTCTTCTTGTTAATGGATTTCTTTGATTTGTCCGATATTTTAACTAATATTCATTAAGATAAAATCAATATTACTAAGCACATATTTATTAAAATCATATTTTTTAATATCAATATGCAAATTAGTCTTCCCGTTCTCACTGTAAACCCATATGTTGTTGTATATATAAATACAATTACATATTAATGGTGTGTAGATATGGTCAACAGCATCAATGATGTAAAATAATTTGATTAATAATTGAGGTTTAAATAAAATCCTTCAAAATGTGACGTAAATAACAAAAGGAATTGTGTTTTGGGCACTGATATAGTTTTGGTTACAGACAGGAAAACACACAGTCTCTATTATAATATATATATATATATATATATATATATATATATATATATATATATATATATAATTTTTTTTATATATATTTTTGTATCTGTATCCGTTTTTTTGGAAATACATATATCACGGTCTTGAAAAAGGGCGGATCACAATCCTGCAAATTTACCACTACCTCTAAATAAAAGAAACTAAAAAAAAAAATTACCGAGGTTTCTGAAATTCATTCCCAGATGAATATATTATGGTAAGTACATTATCATAATATAGCACTTTAATGCTTCACACTAATGCCCAATCCTGGTATATATACTTCCAAAAAGACGGATACAGATAGAAAAATATATCCCAAATATATATACTCACTGGAAGTATACGGAGACACAAAATCAACAACATATATATATATATATATATATATATATATATATATATATATATATATATATATATGTAAAACTTGAGTCAATTAGACACTTTCTATGAGGACATATACACAATGACACAATCCCCACTTCAGAACTTTGCAAACGGAATGGTGTACTGCTTGGAATTCAAGTCGCAAACTTCAATACGAAGATTCCATAGTGTTTGGGTATCAATCCTAGGATAGTGCAGATAACTAGAAAAGATTTGGATGAGTTCAATGGGGACCTTATTCTGACTGTTCTGATAAGAACATAACTGCCGAATTGTTTGATGAGATCCAGAGAATGATTGGCAAATATAACATCAAGTCAATCAATGACTACATCACCTTTAACATCTGGTTGTCTAACTCTCCAGATTGCAATGCTCTTGGTTATTATGTGTAAGTCGTGGATGCATGTGCTTTTTCTTCCGTTTCTTCATCAATATCAAAACGAAAGAGTCCATGATTTATCTGAGGTGACAACAAAGCATAACCTTTGAATACATACATTCATGTCTTACATTATTTTTCTTTCTCTCTTCCATCCTTCTTTCTTTTGATTCAATTCCATTAAAACACACGAACCGATATAAGCGTTATGCTCCCGCTTTCCCTCTTTTTCTATATTTTACCTCCTTTTATATTTCCCTTCACACTCTATCTGTATATTTTCACTGTCTCTCCCCTCCCTTCTCTCTCTCTCTCTCTCTCTCTATATATATATATATATATATATATATATATTATATATCGGTCTCTATCCCTCCTTCTGTATATTCTTCCCCTTCACTGTATCCCCATCTCTCGCCTCTTTATATATTTTCTCTTTCAATCTTTCCCCCTCTCGCTATTTTCCTGTCTACATCTCCGCCTCTTTCACTTTCCTCTCCCTCACCCCTATCCCCATTTCCTTCTGAATGATTTCAGCAACGAAAAATGTTACATGCTAGTGATGAAAAGAGAAAGAAAATTATAGATACTTAGGAAACTTGGAAGCGGACACCATCAGGAAAACAGAGATGAAAGAAAAAGTTAAAAAAGAATACATCAAAAGTGTTGGAATATTTCGTGATATAAGCTGTGCTACAATTCCCCACCTAAATTTAAAGACTAGCCGAGGTCACGTGCTTTATTCCTCCGGCCAATCAACAGCAATAATGCGTGGCTGATACACTACTACTTAAACACTGATACTTGCCACAATTTACTTGTAATCATTGGGAGGGACTTACAATACTCAGAATTTTTACCAGAGGATTACCAAGGATCAGGATACTTTACCAGAGGATTACCAAGGATCAGGATTATTTACCAGAGGATTACCAAGGATCCAGTTCCACTGGACAAGCACTGTTGCTTAAGACCTACAGGATGGCCCATAAGATTGTAACCAAAATAACACAAAACTTCAAGAAAACAAGCTTTATAGCAGAAATATCATCAAGGCTCTAAATACCTGGGTCGTCACCATTATAATATGTTATGCACCATTTTTAAAATGCAGAAGGAAGGAACTCCAACCGATAGACCAAAAGGCAAGAAAATTAAATTGAACAAGGCATTGCACCTGAGAGATAATAGAGGCAGGTTATATGTAACAAGAAAGGAAGGTGTAAGAGGTCTCGCTAACATTGAGAATTGCGTTGATTCCAAAATCCTCGAATAATACACAAAAAAGAACAACGAAAGATTAATTGCGGCAGCCAATAACAGTAGCTGCGAACTATGGATAATCTGAAAGGCAACAAAAATAAGAAAACAGAAATTGGAAGAAAAATAATTATAGGGATATTACAAGTGACAAATTGAGGAGGTTGCACAAGAAAAAACCTGGACATGGTTACGAAAAGAAAACCTCAAGAGAGAAACCAAATCTCTCATGAATGCACCACAAAATAATGCCATAAGAACAAAGCAAATTACAGAAAAAGAGCAACTAGTGTAGGTTATGTAGAGACAGGCGTAAGACAATCATCCATGTATTAATGTATTAAGCGAATGCAGCAAACTAGTACAACGACTGGGTTGGAAAGGTGATCAACTGGGAAATTTGCAATAAACTAAATTTTAACATTACAACAAAATGGTATATGCATAAACCATATGTTTTAATGCGAATGAAAACCATAACATTTTCTGAGATTTTGACATAAAGCCAGAAGACCAGACCTGGTATTGATTAACAAGAAAATAGAGAACTTGTCAACTGGTACACTTTTCAATTTCAACAGATCACAGGGTGAAGATGAAAAAAAAAAAAGAAAGTATAGACAAATGCCTGGACCTTGCTAGAGCGTAGAAAAAGTGTGAATAGAAAAAGTGATACCAACTGTAGCTTATGCACTTGCAACGGCCCTCAAAAGTTTAGAAAACAAACTAAAGGAACCGGAAATCAGAGTACTTGAGACCATCCAGACAACAGCATAGCTGCAATCGGCTAGAATACTTAGAAGAGCCCTGGAGACATGAGGATACATGCTGTCACTCAGGATCCAGTGAAAACCACCATTCCAGCTCGTATGAAAAATTCGCAGAATGTCTGTCAAGGAAACTTAAGGAGTCTTCAGGAGACTTATAGTCACTCAGCTTCCAGTGAAGTACCAACAGCTATGTCGATGTGAAAAGCTTTCAAGAAAACAAGAAAACAGAAGGGGAAGAAAAACAACTATATGGACACTTTAAGCAACAAATGGGAGAGATCGCACACGAGAAGACATGGGCATGGCTAAGAAGGGGAAACTCCATGAGAGAAACTGAATCTCTTATAATCGTAGCACCATGCCATAAGAAAAATAAATAGGACACAATAGAATAGCAAGTGTCGAATGTGAGGTTAAACAAAAAAAAATTCAATCACATAATAAGCGAATGTAATAAACTAGCACAAAGAGAGTACAAGAGTAGGCATGACTGGATGGGAAGGGTGATTCACTGGGAATTGTACAAGAAATTCAATTTTCACCATTTAATTAAATGGTATATGCATAAACTAGAATCTGTCCTGGAGAATGAGATGCACAACATTCTCTGGGACTTTTAGATACAGATGGATTACCTAATCCAGGCCAGGCGACTAGGCCTAGTGTTGATTAACAAGAAGAAGATAACTTGTAATCTCGGGGTTTTACCGTTCCGGCCGATAACCGATTGAAAGTGAAAGAAAGCGAAAAGATAGACAGATACTTAGATCTTGCCAGAGAGTTGAGAAAAGAGTAGAACATCAAAGTGAATATTGTACCAATTGTAATTAGTACCCTTGGAACGATCACCAAGGGCTTGGAAAAGAGTCTGGATGACCTGGAAATCGGAGGATGAATCAAGACTATCCAGACTACAGCAATATTGAGATCGGCTAGGATAGAAGAGTCCTGGAGATCTGAGAAGATTTGCTGTCACCCAACCTCCAGTAAACCACCAGCTAAGGCGGGTGTGAAAGACTCGACTGGGGTGAATAATAATAATAATAATAATAATAATAATAATAATAATAATAATAATAATAATAATAATAATAAATCGATTGCAACATACTGACAATACGAAGAAAAAAACTGTATGGATACTTCAAGTGTCAAACTGAAGAGATATCACATGAGAAGACATGGAAATGACTAAGAAGAGGAAACCATAAATGAGGAACGGAATCTCTTATAATCGCAACACATGACAATGCCATAAGAATAAATTATATAAAGGCAAAAAGAAATAAGACGCAATAAATAGCAATTATAGAATCTGTGGAAACAAAGACGAAACGGTCAATCATATAATAAATGAATGCAGCAAACTAGTGAAAAGTGAGTACGTGACTAGACACGACTGGGTGGGAAAGGTAATCCCCAGGGAATTGTGCAAGAAATTCAATTTTCCCAATTGTATATGCACAAGCTAGAATCTCTTCTAGAGAATGAGACGCAAATATCCTTTGGTACTTTGATTTACAAACGGATCACCTAATCCCGGCTAGGAGACCAGACCTAGTATTAATTAGCCAGAAGAAGAAAACTTGTAATCTCATGGATTTTGCCGACCTGGCGAATTACAGAGTGAAGGTGAAAGAAAACGAAAAGATAGACAAATACTTAGACCCAGGCAGAGAACTGAAAAAAACATTGAAACTTGAAGGTAAAGTTCGTACCTATTGTAATTGGGTCTTTAGGAACGGTTCCCAATGGTTTGGAAAAGTGTCTGGAGGAACTGGAGATCGGAAGAAGAATCGAGACCATCCAAACAACAGCACTGTTAATATCAGCTAGAATATTTAGAAGAGTTCTGCTGTCACTTAGCTACCAGAAAACCACCAGCTAAGGCGGCGTGAATAAATCTAATAATAATAATAATAATAATAATAATAATAATAATAATCTGCCAGAATACTCAGAAGAGTCCTGGAGACCTGAGGAGACTTGCTGTCACTCAGACTCCAGTGAAAGACCATCAGCTAATGCTGATGGGAAAACTCAAAAGGAGTAAATAATAATAAATGTAGAATTTGTGGTAATAGAGATGAGACTATAAACCATATACTCTGCGAATGTAGAAAACTAGCACAACGCGAATACAAAACTAGACACGACTGGGTTGGGAAGATGATCCACTGGGAATTATGCAAAAAATTTAATTTTGACCATACAACAAAATGGTATATGCATAAACAAGAATCTGTTCTTGAGAACGAAACGCATAAAATTCTCTGGGACTTTGAAATAAAAACGGATCACCTTATCACAGCAAGAAGACCAGACCTAGTGTTGATAAACAAAAAAGAAAGAACTTGTCAACTGGTGGATTTTGCAGTGCCAGCAGATCACAGGGTGAAGTTAAAGGAAAAAAAAAAAATGGACGAATATCTGGACCTTTCCAGAGAACTGAAAAAGTTATGGAATATGAAAGTGAATGTGATACCAATTATAGTTGGTGCACTTGGAACAGTCCCAAAAGGATTGGAAAAGGGTCTGGAAAGTTTGGAAATCAGAGGAAGAATTGAAAACATTCAGAACACCGCACTGCTGCAATCTGCCAGAATACCAGAAGAGTCCTGGAGACCTGAGGAGACTTGCTGTCACTCAGACACACAATGAAAAACCATCAACTAATGCTGATGTGAAAACTCAAAAGGAGTAAAATAATAATAATAATAGTAATAAATAGCAACTCAAATTAATGCAATTAGAATTAATGTAATACCAAAAAAATCAAAGAAAACGTAATAGCATTTCGTTTTTAGCAAATATAAAAGCATATACCAGATTAAGATCATATTTTCTTCCAGTGATGCATATTATACCTCGAAACGGACAGAGAATTTTCAACTTGGAACTTTATCTTTTTGAGTTTATTTTCCAAGTCGACCACCGTTACGCCTCTCGCCACCGATAATCATAGATAAATACAAAGTCCATTATCTATGTTTATGAACTTAGGGTGTGATTTACGCAGCTCCAAATAAATTTTCATACTCAACAACAAGAAAACTTAATAGTTAAAAATGACTTATTATTCTCCTCCAATAAAAATTGAAGTTAATTTATTTGAATAACTCGTTGAATTGGTAGTTCTACATCGATACGATTTGAGGTGTAGAGGACAGACAAACAATCCTCACACAATTGTTAACATAGATAATAACAAAATGGCGATGCCTTGTTGTCGAGATTAGAAAGAAGAATATTCATTTTCTATGGTGTCAGGCTTTTGAACAAAGTGTAAAAGATCGAGATTTTCAGATAACAAAACCGGTAAGCTCTATTCCCATAGTTTTTGTATGAAGTGAATAAACGAGAAAGGAAAGACATAAAAGCCCAATAAAATCGAAAATCTCTTCGGCAAACCATCATTGTTGTAGAAAAAACAACGATTTTCAAGGAGCATTTCACTTAAATCCTTTATATATATATATATATATATATATATATATGTGTGTGTGTGTGTGTGTGTGTGTGTGTGTATATATATATATATATATATATATATATATGTATATATATATATATATATATATATATATATATATGAGAAAAAGTCTTCGCAAATGTCAATATTCCAATCCTAGTGACAGTGAACAGAATATCATCTTGTTTTTGATGCCATTGATCGGCTATATATTTCAAAGGTCACGAATAAAGAAAAAGTCAATAAATGCCCTTGAAATCTTTTATATTTGCCTTTTGCCTTTTCATCTAAGAAGAGAATATTGCTATATTTAAGATTCAGTCTTTCTTTTCAGCAACGCTTCCATGTTTCAGGTTTCTGAAAGATGCAAAGAGATAGGCTCAAATGAGTTTAATTGTCTGAATAATTTCCAAGAATTAGGAGGTATAATCTATCGGAAGCTTTGGAAAGACCACCGGAAAAAGTCGAAATTCAATCGATAATTTTTTGAAAGAAACTTAAACGACAATACCAATAGAAAACAATGTGTATCAAACTCACAAAACATCTCTGCGTTATTTACGATGGTTCAATATTTTAAACTAGCTGATATAAAATATGATATCGGAAGTCTTATTTATATGGATAATCATATGTATAGGGAAATTCATAGATATATTGATAATCATATTCATATGGATAATGATATTTACATCGATAATCTTAAATATATGTAAATATGAATCTCCAGTGCCTTAGGCGCATCAGTTCGAAGCCAAATCATATCTAAATGGGGATCAATAAGAATAATATTCTATTTCTTTTCATATATGCATATTATGACTAAAAAAGGCCAGAGAATATATCGGCCAAAGCATATTTTGATAGTCGATATCACATAAACAGATTATATACAACTCGGGATTGTCGGATGCTGGTGGCATATTTGAATAACAGGAGTGTAGCATTGATTTCATCACCTTTAACTAGAGATTATATATATATATATATATATATATATATATATATATATATATAGAGAGAGAGAGAGAGAGAGAGAGAGAGAGGTGGGGGAGAGATACAGACATAAACACAGACAGACAGAAAAACAGAGACAGACCGACAGACATATAGACATTGAGAGATAATGAATTGTCTGAAATAGTAAGATAGGTAGAAAAATAGGTACGAATGAACAGCAATAGATATATATGAATACTCTGAAATATATATATATATATATATATATATATATATATATATATATTATATATATATATATATATTTGTTGTTGTTGGGGGGGGAGAATATGTGCTTAATTGAAGTCGTACCTAATTTTGAAAGTTAATTAATTAATAATAAATTAATTAATAATTAGGCGGGCATGTTAATTGATTAACTTTCAAAATTAGGTACGACTTCAATTAAGCACATATTCTCCCAAAAATTGTCGGCTAAAAAAAACAAAACAAAGAAGCCATATCATAAATACATCACTTGTGTATCTAGTTCTCATATATATATATATATATATATATATATATATATATATATATATAAATATATTTATATCTATAAAGAGAGAGAGAGAGAGAGAGAGAGAGAGAGAGAGAGAGAGAGAGAGAGAGAGAGAGAGAGAGAGAGATTTGCTAAACAAATGTGCAGTTTGGTGTTGGTGATATTTATATGGCTGAAAATAACGATGATTTTTTCTAGAATTTTACACCATTTCCAAATAATTTTAGCATTGTATTTATTTAAATCTTGTGAAACACTTCAAGTGTTTGTCCTTTTGATTTTCTCTTCTCCTTGTGCAGTTTGCCATTTGAATGACAATGACATGAATTATTCCCCTTAGAATTGTTAGCTTTGATGTACGTTCTGTGTTTGCTCCAACTTCTGAGTTCTTCCTGCGCAATCCCTCATGGGACGACGTTATCTGAAAGGCCATCGGTTTTAATTGCATTAAACACTAAGCCAATAAATCTGCTTCACTTTGATCTGTTGAAACGATAAATCTGTAATTACACACACACACACACACACACACACACACATATATATATATATATTCAATTGACAACAATTTTAATGCATAGACCTACACACATACACACATTATTACCCTTTATGCCAGTGTAACATACTATTGATGAAACTAAATATTTAGATCAACATTTCATGCGGACATATGAATAACAGATTTTTTGGGTAGAAAACCAAGTACGAGGTGCATTCAAAAATATCAAGACTGATCTGGAAATAGGAAATAAAAAATGAATAATAAATGAAACTAGTACAAAATAAAAAACACCCTCCGGGCGATGAAAAGATAGATTTTTGAAAGATAGTGCCCGAGGGGTTGGGAGTAAAAAAATTCAATGTCAGCAGGTTTGTACCCTAAGTAAGTAAAATCATCAAATTCATTAAAGGATTAAAAAATAAAACAATTTGAAATGTAAACTTTAAATATGTATTAAAATAAAACAAAACTATATATAGATATATAATACCAGTCATGTATTTATTAAAACTTGTTTTAAAAAACAATGAGGACTGTCTAATGTTGCATTCAATGAGTGTATTTATTCTATGTTATGACGATTTGGGTAATATGTGTAAGCAGTGACGTAATTTTTGTTACAGACAAAAACCGGAAGTGAATCTCCATTATTAATAAGAAGATATTCAGTTTTAGTTTCTATGGCATTAAACACATTTATTCGGTCAAATATCCTATTGGTCAAACATAAAATGTCGATTTGGTATTGTTGTGTTGTCGTCTTTCTTTAATGAACTCCACGTTATCAAATATTATGACAGAGATGAATGTTAGGAAATATGAAAGTGGTACATTTCGCTACGGCCGATGAATATGGTTAATGCTGACAATATTTCCCAAACAATTAAGATAACAAAATGTATCAGGTGTTGTCCGAATCAACTTCTCACATTTTAGACGTCAAAATAGTGATTCAAGCATTAGAAATAATAATTTAATTATATACTACCTGTGACAAAAATATTGAATTATAACACGTTATTTACTTGGCCGTAAATAAACTAATTGATACATAAAATATTAACTGCTGAATATTCTGGCTTCATAAAATATTCTTTATAAAACTGGATTATATCCTTTAAATTAATGTTATTTTTTCCAAGTGATGTCCAGGTAAAAATCATGGAATAACACAAAGATGATGAAAAGATATATGCAATGCTATTGTAATTTTCATTCTTGAAATAAATACCATCAGAAGCCAAGATATGAAAATCAGTCAAATAAAGTTAATAATATATTTGCAGATCTCAACAAATGGTTATGTATACCTAATTGAAAAAAAACATAGCTTCAACAAAAGACTGCAAATTGAAACAATAGAAATGATCATAAAACTAATTCAAAAAAGCAATTCACAGTTGAGTGACGTGAAACACGTATGTTATCTCAGTCAGTTTTTCTTAGTATCTGATACAGATATTAAAGAGATACGGCATTTAAAAGAGAAAAATATAGGAAAGATACCGAAAGTATCACAATATAACATTTAAATCAATATGCCTTGAAAATAGAAAGTATAAAACAAAACGAATAAAAACCAAATGAGTCGAAAGGGGAATCTGTATCTGTATCTGTGACAGAATTCCGAGAAATAGGCTCAATGAAATTGAATTTACACAGTAAAAATGCA
Organism: Doryteuthis pealeii; assembly: GCA_023376005.1. NCBI lineage: Eukaryota > Metazoa > Mollusca > Cephalopoda > Myopsida > Loliginidae > Doryteuthis > Doryteuthis pealeii. The sequence continues at coordinate 364,877 of CM042145.1, read as the reverse complement.
AACGGGAACCAGAAATTCAGTTTGATTTATAGATCAGCACTTTATGTATGATCATGAATTTTTTTATGAAATGGATTTATGGTTAATCTATTGGACTAGAGATTTAATCTCTATAGGAAATCTCCATTAAAATATCAAGAAAATGGTCAGGGTAGTCAGACCCCTAAGTGACCCTGGTCGTAGAAAGTGGGTCATTTGTCCTTAGTCACGCATACACGTGCGGTATCCTGTGCTAATGTGACCGAAAGTCATATTCTGCTGTCTTGTGGGGAGTTAGCTATAGGAGCAGAGTGTAGTATATATGCAAACTCTAAAATTTGTTACACAAATATCAATTGGGAGGTTGTCTAACGGTTATCGTCCTGGGAAATAGAATCGGTGACTCGAGTTCAAATCCTGTTTGAGTTTTATCTTGCTCTAATTCCATTGGAAAAGGCATGAGTCCATCTTTTTTTAACTGTGTTCTATAGCTTTGGTTAGGCAACCAGCCTGGGAAAAGGAAAACACTGAATTAGAACTGAATATACTCTGTAAAATTGACATTGTGTCACATCCGGCACACAGAAATTATCCATAGATACACAATGATATGTACATACACTTTTACTTTATCTTTATCTTGTTTAAAAGTTAATCTATATTAATGAAATCCATAATTTATGGGATTAATTTAAGAAAAGAATATTTGTTTCTTGTAATTTCCATTATTTTAAAATTATTATTCATTTATAGGTCGACCTATACACGAAAATATGCTGAATACAATTGCCACATGAACAAATATCGCAAATCGGTTTGATATTATAAGCAATCTGAATATTAAGCATTCATACAAAGGTAGTCCATGCAAAATTATTTGTTTAGGTTTTCAACATTCGACCTATATGCGCATTTTTACGGTATATGTCTAAACATCTCTCAAAATTTTCAAAATACACAAAACTTACGAAACTACTTAAAGCTTGAATGTTTTTTAAAACTTCATCTCTTATTTTACTTGACAATTACTCAGTGCATAGAAAATGGGATTAATGGCGCTTATGATAATATGAACTTTTCACTGAGAGGTGTTGTTGTTCCTTCACTATGAGCAAGCATTTATTTGCACTTTGTATCCTGAGAGGAAGAATCCGAATATGAGTCTACATCGATCATGATAAAAAAAAAGTAATTCCGCGATATCTGAGATTCCATTGTATGAAGACACAATTTTCTTTCTTTTCAGGCTAAAGATTATTTTGATTTCGGCTATGCACAAATTCAACAAATTGCTGTTATTTTAACATGAATTCTGGGCTGGAATTATTGGAAATTATATACAGAATAACTGTGAGGAAGAAATGAAAAAAAGCAAAACGACGACCAACAGTGCAAAGCCTCGAACTTAGCCGCGAATGAGCAGTGATGATAGAGAAATTGAAGTTTGTTACTTCATTGTTTGCAAAAGGCGGGCAAAATTATAAATAGGAAGATATATATGACGGTAAAAAAGTTTGCATGGAATTGTTAAATTAGAGGATGCAAAGGTTTAAAACAACTGCATAGAAAGGGGAGAAAAGAGTGGAACAACAAGAATACAGCTTTCGAGTGGGTATAGCTGGAAGCACGCCATTTTTAACGCAAAGAACCGTTTTCTGGCATCGACAATAGGCGAAAAAATCACCCCAAGTTGATATTAGGTTATTTACTTTAGGGTTTCTATTTTTCTGTCAATGTCATTTTCTTTCGATGCAGAGGGTTTTTATTTATCGTATTTATTTTTATTGAATTTTTATAGCCTTTTTTTCTTTTCTTTTCTTATTTTCTTTTTCTTTTTCAGTATGCATGCACAGTGAAAATAAAATACATTAGTGTGAAGCATTATAGTCTCGGGACGCATTCAAAAATAAAAGCATATACATACATACATACATAGATACACGTATGTAAATCAATGTCTTCAACCAAATGATGGAAAAAGTAATATATATATATATATATATATATATATATATATATATGTATGTATATATATATATATATGTATGTATATATATATAATATATATATATACTTTACTTTATTTACTTATTTATATATATATATATATATATATATATTGATTTTAGAATATAATATATTTTTGAGAGTATAATTACAGTATCACCAACAGATATGTACAACCCTAAAATATTTTTTCAAGCGATTCCTTTTTTTTAAATCAAGGATACCAAAATTTCATTTCTAATGGAACATTATACAATAAAAATAGATTACACTGGTTTACAAAAAAATTTTTTATCTGAGGCAAGAATATGAATAGGTGTTTTTTTTAATTTGGGTGTCTGAATTCAAATTTATAAACAGTTTTGCTCTATCACCTCTAGTTTTCTGTCTTTTAAATAGTCTCATTTTAGTATATACAGGTATATACGTGCTTATTTCAACAGTTGCAGCAACTTATTACAGATAAAATTGGATAGATAAAGAACATTGGCTGAATAAATATACTTGGATGACACAATGTACACAATTCATAATACCACATACAGTTAGAAATGTGTTTTCTTAGATGATTTGCTGACTGCCAGTACACTACTGGCCAGGGCACTACTGACTGTTGATTGAGACGTGTTGGCTACGCTTAACTACCAAAATGTATTGATATATATATATATATATATATATATATATATATATATATATTATATATATATATAATTTCTGGTACAGCAAATTTAAATAATACTTTAAGGGTAATCATTATGATCACCTATATAGGTGTATACGAAGGGAAAAGAGTGAAAAAAAAAATTGTTTTATTTTGATAAAAAACAAGGCCGCCCTTTTCGTCCGGTTGTTCATCAATGTTTTTACAGCCGGAGACGGACTAAAAGTCAAATTGTAAATAATATGGGTTATATAGAGGGGTTTTTTTAGGGAAAAGAAGAAAAAAATTTACTTCTTTTAAATCCCCATTATGTGACACCAGGCCCCAGACACTCACCCAATAAAATAAGCGAGTGCCTAGGTCTGATCTGTCTGCACAAGGTAGGACGAAAAAAAATTTAATAATTACGGCCTCAAGGACCTGTAAATGGTGTTTAGTCCTAGCCTTGTGCAAAATAGAGAATTGGTGATCATTATAACTAGACCGGCAAGCGCTCATGTTGATTAGATGTTCGCAAATCGAAGACTCGCTGCTCTGCGATAACCCGGATGTTATGGGTTTATGTCGCGTATTTACTCGGGGTATGTGGCTGGTTAACCCTAACAGCCAGTCTTGCTATCCCGCAGCCAAAGTTAGAACAATATTTTCTACCAGGGCCGCCTTTTCGCTCTGCTAGTAAGGACGTATTGCCAATACTCAATCAAAGCTTACTTGTTTATAAATATACGTGTGCGTGTGAAGCCACTTAATTGGCCATACGATCAAAGACTGGCTGTTAGGGTTAACCAGCACATACCCCGAGTAATACGTGAACATAAACCCATAACATCCGGGTTATCGCAGAGCAGCGAGTCTTCGATTTGCGAACATCTAATCAACATGAGCGGCTTGCCGGTCTAGTTATAATGATCACCAATTCTCTATTTTGCACAAGGCTAGGCGAAACACTATTTACAGGTCTTGAGGCCGTAATTTATTAATTTTTTCGTCCTACCTTGTGCAGAAGATCAGACCTAGGCACTCGCTTATTTTATTGGGCGAGTGTCTGGGCCTGGTGTCACATAATGGGGATTTAAAAGAAGTAAAATTTTTTTTTTCTTCTTTTTTCCTAAAAAACCCCCCTCATATATATACCCATATGTATTTACAATTTGAACTTTTAGTCGTCTCGGCTGTAAAAACCTTGATATATATATATATATATATTATATATATATATATATATATAATGTAATGCTATCACTTACATTTATTGCATAATAACTAGAAAGAAGAACATAAGTCACACACTATTAGAAATTACCCTGAATGCATATACGCCTTTATGTACAGTATGTTACAAAATGTACAGTGTGCATATATAAAAAACTAGAGGTGATGAGTACAAACGGATTTCAAATCTGAATTCAGCTGCACCCCCAAATTAGGTTAAAACAGCTATTTTTGTGCTTGCCTCTATTTCTTTGTAAACCAGTGTTATTAGGCATTAATTTCTCTCTTGAAATCCTGTAATAAAACATAAAATCCCAACACTTCTTTAACCATAAATAAAATTGCATATTTATCGGCTGATACATATGCATATTTTTTGTTGCAAAGTTTTAATAAATAAACCTGGTAATTCACGTTTGTTTGACTAATTGTATACTATACATAATGAACAATTAGACATAGATTTAGAAGAAAATAACATTTTAAATATTAATTTATGTTCGACATTATATGCACACATACATATGCATATAAGATAATATATCTATAAAAAAATACTGAAGGATTATGTACATATTAAGTCCAAAACATTTTTCATCACATGTGATGTATTGTCAATTCATTCAATTTAGTAATGACATAGAGGTCAACGATTTTACAATAAAGATTGTAGGTGAAATTTTGGAGGAATAGTAATCTTTCTGTCTGTAGAATTATTTTTGTAGAGAAACACAAATAATTTAAGAAATACAAATAAATATACAAACTCTCGCTCGTTTCATAACGGTTATCGTTGTAGAAAGTCTACTCCGTATATTCGAGTTCACATACCGGACGTGGTTGTTTGCATTTCACATAGCGCTCATATTCCTGGAAAAAGTAACAATCGAAATATTCTTCCTGCAGAGTAAATAATTGGAGAGACTTCTCTTTGACCTTGATATGTCAACCAGTCTAGGAGACGGACAAATGTGGATTTAGTTGTAGCTTACTTTAAAAAAAAACTGATGTTATATGTCGAACTTTGATCGAGATGTAGCGTGCTGTAAATACCAGAAAAACAAATAGGTGCTATCTCTCTCTTTC
>CM042145.1:307718-359919 GCA_023376005.1 Doryteuthis pealeii | reverse complement strand
TAGCGTGAACGAAGAACCGATAAGATAGAAAAATAATTGGACCTGGCCAGAGGCGAAAGACTGTGTAACATGTAGATAAGATTCATGTCATTTGCTAATTAGGGCTTTTGAAACGCGTTCCCAATGTTTGGAAAGAATCTTGATGGATAAGGTAATCCGGAGAAGAATCCAGTCATCCAAAACATCGGCAGTTTAAGATAAGCATTAAGAATACTCAGTAAGATTTCTGAGAGACCTGAAGAGACTGCTGTCACTCAGACTACAGTAAACCACAGATTAGGTGGTGTAAAAACCGAACAATAATATATAAACAAAAAGCACTAGAAAATAATACATTGGAGGCATTAATTGATGATAACACGTAAAAATCTCCAAATTTAATACAATACTAATCCGCGTAAATTAACCCACTGCAGTATAAACTAAAGCACTCTTCCCAGCTGTTGTTCCCATCCGGTTAGTAGCAAATAATATGACGACTGGATCTTTAGCCATTGATTAAATAAACATGTTAAAGAAGGAAAACTAAGAATTAAATAGTTTGGATTCAGCTAAAAAGGATCTTGTGTCTAATCTTCCCTTAACAGAGGGTAGGTAAATATATATATATATGATGAATCGTTTGCGCAAAAAGAGATTGCTAGCCTCAAATCCTTATCCCTAATTAATTAACAGAAAATGGTATTGCGATTTGGCGCCAGAAAGCACGAAATGAAGAAACAATTCAGCTAATGTACTTTATTTTTAGATCAGTTTTAATTTCAATATTTTCTTATCCACTGTGAGACTCAATTAATCCAAGTCATTCAATGACTTTACATTCGTAAAAGCGCACGAATAACAAGTTTTTTTTTCTCATTTTTCTCTATAAAAAAGTATTTGATTCTGATGTAAATTTGTGCCATCTCCGAATTACGTTACTTTGTTTGTTGCATGCGTTGTTATCGTAGACCGATCATGCATACGATTGTCTGACCTTTCACTGAAAAGAAAAAGAAATAGTCTTAATTCAAACACTTTTAGTAACATGTCTGTCTTATGGAATACAGTCAGGTTGCTATACACAGCCACCCAAGTGGTCTCTATGCAATCCACTTCTCCAATTTCTCACTGCCTGAACTAAAATAATTATGACAGACGTCTCTCATCCAGTACCGGTTAAAAACATCTGGGCAATTAAAGAAGCGGATTTGAGATCACAACAGTTTGCGTGTTTCTATTCTAACAATTCAGCAGAACAATTTAAATGAAATCTTTCGCACGAGACGATACATCAAGATCGAATCATCAGCAAGTGGATGATGTCGAAATATGTTTTGACTGCTACCACAGGCATCTAGATTTCACGTCAAGATATGCCTTTACCGTGGAATGTCTGGTGGCGCTGTAACATCGATCAATCAACTTCCAATGCTTTATTTTAGACGACATTCTTGGCCAACAGATGATTGTTAAGTACAACACATCCTTTCATACCACTCAGATCTAAGGTGTGACATTTACTTCTTTTAGATATTTTAAACCTTGGAACCATCCCGACGCCTGGCAACGGCCGGACATAGTACTTAAGGCTACTGTTGAAGTAAGCCCCACAGAAAGCGACCTTGTGATTCGCAGGCATGACACTCATCTTAAAACTCCGCATGGTGTTGTGTTCTTGTTCTACGCAGATTGAGAGTAACTGAACTAGCTTTCATTGTCAAGGTTCACCTTCTGTAGATTCCGCTCGCCGCGTTAATAGTTATATTCTAAAAAAATTACATTCACAAGGATGCGAATGTGTGCAAAAATAAACTGCCTCTAAGAACACAACAACATAATAAATTGAACGTGAAAATAAACGTGATCTCTCTAAATTACGGCCATAAAAATGAACTCCTAGACATAAATCAATCAATCACATAAACCGGGGGCAATTCCTCTTCGGGAACAACCCAGTCTTTTCAAAGTGCTTCTAGCCCCATGGAAATCACAGCAGAAATTATTGTATAAATGAACCTTAATCGTTGAAGCAAGTTTACCACATCAATTGCCACTTGTCATGGCTCGTAGTTTAAATAGACTATTCCCAAGATCTTTTTTCTATATCCAATAAAAAAACAATCCAGGCTCATATTCATACTTTGTTATCCGCATGACCGTAACACCTCGTAACAATAAGCTGAGCGTCAACCATATTTAATGAATACATGGAACAACATACTCAGAAAATCAACAATTCCACAGTACACAAAAATCGATCTGTAAAAAGTATTAATTAGGATTCTAAAGGTGTTCGCTTTGTATTATTTAGCTGTTAAAAGATAATAAGAAGAAGCAAAACCATTTCTTATAAGTAAGCGAATCCGCCTTCACACATTTTATTAACAAAGTAGATTGAATTATCAACATTAATGTGAAAATTATTTTCCCTTACATCCAGGATTAATATTTCCAGTAAAAGTGTTTTGCATCTTATCTCGTTATGAGGTTTATCTTCACAATATGTTAAATTAGGAATGATTTAAAGAAGATATTAACACATTAAATCTAGATATTAACAGTTTTGCACGTGGACCTGCTTTCCTCGATTAAGTAGAAGATAGTGTTAAAAATCTCTTAAAATTAAATGTTCAAAATTTACTTTTAATGATTAACATGTTAACCTTTAGTTTAAGACAATATGGTTTTGTATATTTAGATTTGCAGGAATTTTACTAGCATAAATAACCTAATAAAATGCTTATCCTAAAAAAATTATCTGTCGAGTTTCTAATAAAATTCCACGGTTTTTACATTTCGTTCAACAAGTGTTGAGTCTAAGACAATATTCTTAAAGTTTGGCAGTCAAGTCTCACGAATGCTCTGACAAAATGGCATCACAAGAATTTTTCAGAGCTTAATTTCTGACCATTGAATAATAGGCAAAAATACTGAGAATAAACTTAATTCTCTGTATGAACGTGTCCCTCAAGTATATGAAAACTATAAATTCTAGCTCATATACATGAATTACCTGCCTCTGAACTCTTAAAGACTGCGGGAAGTTCCTAGATCCTGCTATTGATCTCAGGAACACTCAGAATGTCTGAAATGGTTCATACCTTTTAAAGGTCCCATTTATAGGTCTATTAGATAGTTCTACTGAGATAATGTCTTTACAAACGTAATGATTGGATTATTACATTACACTTGGCAATTTCAAAGATGATATTCAATATTTATTAAGTAGTTCTCGTTCCATGAGTTGCATCAGAGATATACATTTCGTAGCTACACTATAAAACATAAACTTATAAAACTGCTTCGGAATAAGATTAAATCAACACTTTTACTTGTCGTAAAACAAGCAATATGCATATATGATTCAATATGATTCTACTAACATTGCTAGGATTTCGGATTAAAGTTATCACTTTGAGTAATGTCGATTTAAGAATATTAAAGCATGCAGTAGCGTGCAGAACATTCTTAATGTTGTGCTAGCCAGCCACGGTACTTGATAAGATGACTTATTTCTTGAAACCACATGTGTATCCGGCCGGTTCTCAATCGATGCCTTCTGCGCCCCACGATCGCGCTGTTCCTTTGATCCTGGCGCCAGAAACTGGATCGATTGCAATTTAGTTGCAAGCGTCTTTGACGGGGTCTGAAGATCAGCGTGCGGAAATGAGTCTGCCGTATTTGTTACAGCACTCAAAAACGAGACACAACACGAGCCTGTTAACTAGTCGAAACACGCCTTATTAATTATCTAATCTATTATTATCATATATTATTATATATTATTAGTTTTATTATTTTATTATATATAACGGAGAGGAATATGTTTTGCCACACTAGGTCGGAGAGAGAAGGACATGCATGTATCTGCGTTTTGTATGATGGCTAATTAGCATTGAGTAATTCAGCAAAGGTGACTCGGCTGCATCACTTATTTTATCGGAGTTGTTACCTTGACGCTCGCAACGGGTCATTTCTTCTAGTGGCAAAATATTATTTCAATCAATTTGGAAGTTTCGTGGCCCTTTGACAAGCTGCCCTCCAGCTCTTCACTCTCACTGATTTATTAACAATGTCAGAGCGTCTTTTTATATTAAAAATGTAGCATATTTTGCAAAGTTAAGCAAGTGCTAACCGCAACAGTCACTAAAATAAGTCTACCCTTGATTTCTGACAGATTTGATAGAACATACATCACATTAGTCGACTCCAGATACTGTTGGCCTATATCTGTAAAAAACCGATGAAGATGAAACAAAATCTCATGTAAAATATTTTGATTTTTCCCTTTTAACAATAATCATTTCCTCAGGACAAGAAAATCACTTTTCATACACTTTTCCTCTTTCGTAATAAGTTCACGTCTAGCAACCAATCCCAAAAAGAATTCGCCATGCATATTAAATCAAAAACTTAGTATTACCGATTTTATTAACTAAGCTTAGTAGAATACATTTGATATAGAGAGTGGTAGATTTTTATTAATATAGAAGATTAGGTTGCCATTTTATTGATATAGATGTTTAATCATTATTATTGTTTACCATAGAAAACGTATCTATAAAGGAATTGTTATTTGTCCATTAGAGAATTGATTTATTTTTTAAAACTTTATCGGCATTAAAATGACCCACTGAGGTTGATATGCCGCTAAACAAAACAAACCAAACAAACTTTATTATTGTTTAATAGAGCTTCCTATGCGGCATCTAAACTTTTTAGACATCTCTCACATTCGCCACCAAATCTTTAAAACAAGAGAATATATATATAAACGTTATAAGTATCAATTAAAAATATCTATACATACATATCAAGATTATGTGAGTTTAGTTCATCCAATAGTTCCCAACAAACCTTTGAAATTATTCTGCTTATCAGATCTCATGTTCTGAAATCATACAAATATAATTCAAGTTTTCTTGACCATGTCTGTGTTTAATTCAGCCATGTCAGCCACATTTTCTTCCCGAAAATATCATTACTTCATTAGCACAAGGATCCATATACCTCACTAATTTTGAAAGATTTTCCATAACAGTAAAAACCAGGTTCAAGGATAATATTTTTAAATAAATATAATTAACTAATTATAAGCTTGGAATATATATCATCTATTATTATTGCTTCGTTATAAAGTATATAATTCTAAGTATTGTTCGAGATCTCTCCTGAAACTGTACTCTTTTACTATTTTGTTATTTTTCTCACGTTTTTTTTTTTGTATTTCCTCATATGTCAACTATCTAGTTTATGGATTATAAATTCGACTTTGCACTCACACTCATAACACATGCCATATTTGGTCACGCCACTCTTCCTCACGGGTATACACTGAAATGTCTCTCCTTATTAAGTGGAGTTGATCATTCGATAGCCATAAGTAACACAACATCCGTCATGAACGACTATCCAAATTAACGTCCGGCTACGATACCTAGTCCATTGGCGTAAGCCTAGTATGAGATTTTATTTTACGATATTTAAATGTACTTTCGAGATACTGGTGCATGACAAGAAGTGTCGTGTGAAACGATGCCAGTAAAAGAATTTTTGCATTCGCAATCGACGGGCTTCTTTATTTTTATTTGGTGCATCAGCAAATTCTTTATTTGCCCCACCCATCCGTTGATCATGGATAATGATACATCTAATAAAATTCAAGACAATGACATGGAGTGGAAAGCTGAAATATGCCATCCAGCAGGGAGGCCGATGTAAAAATCTCCTCTGAAAAAAACAAACAAATAAACAAAAAACGATGAGAAAATAACGCCAGACAATTTGCTCAATGCGCAGTTAGATCTTACCTCAAAATCCAGACTGTGGGGATGTTCCAAGATTGCAGCGCCGAAAAATATAACGTAAAATCATGATTTGTCAAACTTGGATAAACGAAGCAGGATGAATTTGAAGTATGTAATTGATTGACATCTTGGTCTTCTTCATTGACTTCCACTCAATCGCCTGTGTGAACACGGTCTCATGTGAGCAATTGATCACAAACTCCATATTGTGCATAAGGATAGTATTACTTATTAACAGACGCCACAGCATTGAATCGAAAATAGAATATATAAACACTTAGTAATAAGAAATTATACATATATTATTGGTTACTGTTGGTTTGAATGTTAGTTTTTTGCTTACCACGTAATCTTCGGTTATGTCATAATGTAAATTAAATCAATGAATCCTTATAAACTCTAAGATGTTAAAATCTTGAAAATCTCTGACTATAACTTCGCTCAGTTGTTACCGTTTAGTGGCGTGATCGGAAGAAAACAGCCGATGTTCTTACTCGTACAAAACAATCGGCTGGATCCCGTTGAATGGTGAACCTTGCCGCATATTCCCTCAAACATCCCCAGGAAGCTACATAGCACGTATAGAAAAACCTGCTAAAAGCTCTAAAACAAGTTCAGTAAACAGTAACATTCCACACGAATAATCTAATAAACTCACTACTTGCGTAACGGTTAGTCGACGTAAGTAAGGAATCTATCTCTCCTCCCCGAAGTCAATGGTGAAAATTAGACAGACTGGTTCACTGACCGTGCTTCAGCAAACATGTTATAGTAGAACTGAAATCTCCAATTCAACCAGCGTACCGCTTGAAATTGAGCCTTTTGTAACATCGTGCTTAAGGGGGTTTAGGAAACTACATACTACCGATCGTATATAGACACATATATTACTGTGAGTCGTGGACAGTATTGCTACGTCATATTCGTTTGAAATGCAACAGAACTTGCGTCAATTAGATCATAGAAAAGCAACCATGAAAAGTAAGAAACTGATGCTACATTGAACACCAACATCGATGACACAATCCACATTATTGCGAGTGATTTCCACGCCAATATTGGCTTTGATGATTCCATTTGAAAATGTAATTCTCTTCATTCTAAGCGAGCAAGAGTACGACACGTCAATGTAAAGACGGCCGAAAGATTCAACTACATTACCACTAGTTTCAAATTCATGACCTTCTCAGTAGGAGCCACGGCCAGTTTAGTCTTTCCCCCGGGAAATGTCTTAGAATTACGTCTGGAGCTGAGTTTACAACTATTAATGTTAATGAACCATCTGAATATTTAAATGATATTTATTCTACAATAGAAGATCGTGCTATGCGGTACATATTAATAGAAAACAGCTTTGATGATCAGACTTAGTTTCTCTTCAAAAAGTGACGTTCTAAAACCAAATCTACTACACGAATAATTGTTACTATGCGGTTGTTATACACACATACTCACACACCCACTCACGCACACCTACACACAGAACACACATACTATTACACACAAGAACACACCAACACACAGTACTATGTACGTAATATATCATAATAGTAGTAGTAATATACTAATATTAATCTATATATAGTGTGTGTGTGGTGTCGTGTGAGTGTCTGTGTATTTAGATTTCAGTCACTTAAAGTTGATTAATCTGAGTGCTTTTATTCATAGTGCCCTTCGGAAAACTCCTTCTTTCCAGAGTAAGGCATACTGTTGTTCAACGGATAGTTGATAGTTATCCGATCACTTCCCACGGTCATGTCCCAACAGGTGAGTGCGATAAATAATTTCGTATTAATATAAACATGGAAAAGCTATTTGATGTGTCCGTTTTCATACCTGTCGAATACATGATAAATCTTGCAACACAGTTGATATACAATATAATTTAAAACTATGATGTGTAGCACTAATATAATGTATTCTAAAAGAAGAATTTCCAAATATCTAGAAAAGCATGTATATGGTTTTGATATTTTTTATTGATTGTATATCTCCATTTCTTTTAGATTCGGCGACACTAAAAAATGAACTTTAGTTTACTCCCCAGGGTAAAATGCAGGTTTTACGATATATTTATTCAAACCCCATTATCAATCTAGCTTATAAAATATATCTTTAAGAACAGGTAATACTTACAACTTCTATCGCATATATGTAACTATCATTTTCGTATACGAAGGCCATTATCCCGAACCCATAAAAACATCCCGTGCATTGAATGTGAAGAACATCAGGCCAATGAATCCTTGCCAAAACATGCACATATACGAGAACAGAAAAGAAAACATTATCCGATCAGATGTTGACCCAACATCCTCAGGTCATGAAATGAAAGATTACCTTTTTTAAAATAAACTTACGATGGTGCTGTCTGTGAGATCTCACTATAAACTAGCAAGTACGGTTGTAAACAACCCTACCCTGTAGAATATTTGCAAACGCATTTTTGGATTGAAAATTCAGGCCCCGTTCGATCGTCATGTTCAGCTTCCAGACTTGCTCGTTTCAGGATTGAATGTTTATTTTACGCGGTTCATATGTTTAAAACCACAATAGTTCACTTCATTTTTAACATTGATTGACATTCAGTTTTCTGCTCCCAATCTTGAGGTCAACACTTAAACCTATGCGTTGTTTTTGACAGCATACTTAAACATTTCTTAGGTCTGTAAGGTCTCGAACACTGTGACAGTTCAAATTAAGACATAGTTGTTTAGTACCCGACATCCTCCATCTTATATTAAGCTTCCCTATCCACTGCATGCTAAATTTTATGAGGCAGATCTCCAAGTATATAGTTATATATTATATAATTATATATATATATATATAGTTATAATATTAGGGATGGTTGGATTTTTTGAATATCAGAAGATCACCTGGAGAAAGTTGGGTATTCGGTATGATATTTACTGACACCAAAGTATGTTTCTAACTATTCATTTAATTTGTGAGCATTTAGGTTCTACAAATGTCGTCTAAGATGAAGCCTAAATCCGTTCGTTATACTAATTAGATATAAATGCCACACAATCAGGAAAGCAGTGTGCAGTGATAACATATTTCGCGACTACATCACCCCTAAAACATGACCGTTAAACTCCCTCGATGGAAATCCCATTGAATATTAATATTGTGGTGCCGTGGAGGAGAGATCAACAACGATTCCGTCCGTCATTAAAGATCACAATGGAAGACAAGGTTAATGTTAACATTTATAGATTAAACAAGGGAAACTTCGGAATGGTTTATGGGAAATATGAACGACTCCCTATATGAGCCTTTGAAAGGGACAAAACACAAGAAAATAGATGAAAACGTTTATATTGTATTTAAAAGTCTTGCCAATAAAAGTTTGGTGCTCCATGAATCTTACAAGAAAGTTTAAATTTACATTAAACAACTTATCTTAGAGTGTGAAACCTTGATATGGTTAGGATTTCTCGTCGCAGGTTCAGTGGTCGCTTCTTTGCGTCCTCATGGGTGTCTGCTCAGTGAAGGGTGTCGCTATGTTTCTGCCTATTCTGCAACGGGCGACTGATGTCCTGGCTATGTCTGCCTAGGGCTCTTAGCCTCTCCTCTGTTCGGTTTCACTTTTCTTTCAGGCCCACAGTGTTACGCGAGGCCATACCGTTATTTTTCATAAGTTTGCAGTATATAAATTTTGTGGTATTAAAAACTTGACGAATTATCACTTGATGGTTACTGTGCCCAACTTTTATATCTCACGTATAATATTATCAAGTTCGAATTGTCGTTTTAAAATTCTTTTCACTTTGTGACCAATTCTCATTCCTTAGTCTTTCCTCGTATTTTCTGAATATTTAGATAAAGCATTTCTTATTCAATCTACCTAGAAAATCTTAATTAAGTGTTTTAATATTACCTTTAAGTCAATATTCTCAACACTTGAAGTGTTTTGTACAATTACGAGATATGTTTGTCGTTATTCTAGATGTTTCATCAGTTATCTTCGCAGTTACTTTTGATGCACAGAAATGTTAATGTCCATTAATTTGTATGTTCTCGAAACGAATGTTGATCTATTATTATATTTTATCACAGTTTTGTTCTTCTACATTTTTATGGTTTCTTTGCAATAATTAAAATTCTGAGGATAAAACTTCATGTTCCAACAACTATTATTGTATTATTATATCCAATTTTCTCTTTCAACCGACGCATTTTTCGCACTTCTCTAGTGTATGGTACAATACAGAAAGAACATACACACCCTACCAATTTTCATTAAAATATTGATTATCTTCTAAAACACCAGATACGAAATAGATTCATACTCACTTGATTATTAGACAAAAGGATTTAATTTGGTCATTATTTATTACGAATATTAAAGTGTTGGCCCATATAATCAAAATATGCTCACGTGACGCGGGGATGCAGTTTAAAATGTTACTAAAGCAAGAAATGCAAATCGCATTTACAGAATGAATTCGAATAATGTTGTATTAGAAGATACACTTATTCTTGTACGAGTAATATTGATATTTTTAATTAGAGAGTTTCTGTGCTGCTGTAGAGTTTATAATTTAATGTCACCAAATAACTTCGCTTTTTGGACTTTCCACGAAAATAATGATGGAGATTGGTATCTTTGATTGTTGACGAACATTAACATATTCTATTTAAAATATGGCTCCTGATTTTACCTTTTCTTAGCGATACCAGATTATTTGAGCTTATAAGTATGTTATACCAAACATCTCTTTGCTATGGACAGGACTACTAACAAATCAATCTATAAAAAGGCTTACCTGTACTAGTTTGATTCTTTTCTTGGGTTGGTTGCGCCGCATCAAACTAAAGCACCTACTAATATCTGACCCTACTATTTACTGAAGAGATAACAGAATGCACAGGCATGATCTGGAAGTCAAAAGGTAAACAGGCGCTGGTCCAGGATGTGAACTCGGGTTACCAGAGATTTCATTTCTTAAGACAATAAACGTTCATGCTTCAGCGACCTCACTTATTAAAGTATAAGTCACAGTTAATCCATATAAAGGCTCCAAGATATGAGAATGAGAGATTCATTATGGAATAAAATATGGAATACAAATTTACATCTTATCACAGCAAAAATGTTTAATCGTGCACTAAATTATGATCAATACTGTAATATTGGATTCGCAGTTTAAAAATAATTTACTCGTATCATAGCGAATCTAAGTACATACAGAATATGACGATACCCGCTATAATCGAAGACTGGAAGTATGTAAGTAAAAACATACAATGTAAAAGAATAACGAAAGTCCGATGAAAAGAAAAAAATAGTTGAATCTAGAGATTTCTGGAAAAGAAATTTGTAAATGTTTATTTAGAAAAATTCTAAAACATTTTAGAAACATCACAACCCAGCAGTGCTTAATTGTTCAGCAAAAAGAAAGCATTCACTCTGATTGATTTTGGAAATCATCTTCTCCATCTGAATATCTATTTTTAGCCCATTTTAAATTGTCAGACAACTCATCATTTGCAGTTATTTAAAAACATACTTAACTTTGTTTGCTGTTAGGACATCAATGCAATTAATATTCAAAACCCAAATGAATAATACTTAGTAATAAACTTTCAATAAATCTAAAGCATTATCATTATCAGACTACAAATCGATTGATAAGTACACATTTGTGGTTTGAGCATCTTAACGATCCTCAAGAATATGTAGCTACTATGGAGCAGTGCGCCGTGAAAAAAATGCCTTTATCCCGTGGCATGCCCTTTTGGCAATAATCACTCTAGTCCTGGTCCTTAAATTGAGGGGCAGGTGTTGCCTGGAATGTCCCTCCTGGACAACTGAGGTTAACTCTAAGCGGTCTGGGCCGAATCCACGCGTAGTTTGCTGACCGTTCATAGCTTAATGATTGTAAACTGATGATTTAATTGATGATGTAATTCGTTGCAATGAGATCAATTGATATTACGACTGTAAATAAAAAGCTTGTAAAATAGTTGCAGTTTTTACAAAGGATAATACTATAATTCAGGAAAATATCACTCTTTACCCCTTTTATCCTCAAGGGTTTCAAAAAGTTTTCCTTCGTCACTAATTTCGTTTCCATTTCATTCACAATCTCGCATTTCTCCGTGTGGGCCTGAATTTAATCTTCCAACAAAATGTCGATGTTTCCAACGACTTTTCAGTTCTTTCGGATATCAGTTGACAGACTGCACAGATCCACTTGTCCCGGGAACCTTTAACGTTTCCGGACAGGGGAATTTCTACTTTTGAATCCAAGATCAACCATTCCCGAATTACATAACTTCGGACGTGTTCACGCCAACATATTTTCATAGCCAATAATTAATATAATGTTTTAAAGATAATTAATTAGTTAATTACTATTTGCTATTAAAAATAGTACTGATATTTAGTGGAACTTATTAAACTCGAGTCAGTGTTCCGTGCATCTTTCCACGCACAGGTTTAGCCGAAAGCGTATTCTTATTTCCAATAAGAGCACTTTCATTAAAATCTCTAGGGATTTAAACTATAAACACATAGCGTTGAAAATTCAACTTGAATAAGATAGAAATAGTGTAATTCATCCAATTTTGACAATTCTCATGGAAAAAAAAGGAATATAAAATTACCTAATTTTAGGACAACAACTTTGATAGAATTGAACATTGAGCAACACTTTACAGGCCCTGTTAATCATAATGCAATGGTAATTGAATGATAAACTTCATTTGGTCCCCAAATAAAAACTGTTATATCACTTGCATTCGGCTGTAGAGCCGAGGAAAATGATTTGAAATATTTCACTTTTTCCAACCAAAGCCGCTTGCATTAGTATTGTATTTTATTGGAAAGGTGTTGTTAGGTTCGCATCCTGTGGCGCTGAAAATACGCTGACCTTTATCTGCATGTTCAAAATTCCAAAGATGGTGTCCTGGGGAAACAATATCACTGCATATGATGGTGAGGTTGCGATATTGGAGCACTGGAGAGTGGAGTAGCTCCTGTATTACCATTAGTACAGGTTCCCACCTGGTGCAGGAGGGCGCTGTTCATCAATAAGTCAATACATCTGTTGAAATCAACAACTTCGAGACCCTAAAATATTGTCTGTACATATCAGGACCACCGCCCCTACCCGCATAAATCACGTTACTAAATGCTGCATCCTTTTTCTTTAAACTAAACGGCGTTTCAATCATAGAAGATTAAGACGCCTCAGTTTTGATATAAATGTATTTTTAGTTTATTTCTTTAAAGCTTCATTTGCTTTTTCAAATTCCTGTCAATCATTTTCCTTATCTAACCGATAGGATTCTCATATTTGCTTTTTTACTCAGCCAACAAAAACTTCGTTCGAAGGGAAAAAAAGATACCTACTTTCCCCATTTTGCGAATCCAGTAACGGCAGTCCACCGTTCTCTTGGGAAAAAAACGCCATGTCATTTTTTAATTGCAAGCCTATTCGCTATCCTATAAGCTATTTAAGCCGCCATTTCTGTGTACTATTCTAACATCAACTAGCTTAATGTTTAAAAAAAGAAAGAAAAATGATTTAAGGTGATTTAGTCTGCCCCTACTAACATTCAACTATAAATTTAAACAAAAACTTTATATATACTGCCTCTACTTTATCCATTGATTGCTTGTTGCTTTTTTCAAAGAATAAAGTGACTGCTTCTTCATTTTAGCAGCAATCTGTATTACTTTTGAAATGCATTAAAGCTATTCCACGTGCACGTTAAAGTCATGATATTGTACTTTTAGACATCATTATGGAGCCATTATCTTTTCTAGTTTGGCATCTAATGTAATGTTACTCTTTAAAGGATTTAATTGCCTTTTTTTGATTGTTAGATTTCAAATCATCGCTATTACTTATCCTAAATGACAAAATCACAAAAACAATAGTTTAAAAAATGTAAACAAAGACAAATCAATAGTGTCTGTATTGATTCCAGATAGTTGTAAGAAGGAATGTACTCTTTGTTAGAATTGCGGATGCTTAACAGATGGTACAATTATTTCAGGACATCACTCTTCTCTTATCAAGCGATTATCCACGGCCCGGAAACGGAATCATCGATCGAGGTGAATCCTGATAGATTGTTTGCGTTTTCCTCTTGCAAGAACATGCATCAATCCCTCACCACTCCAAACTATGGATACTAGTAGAACAATTATTAATAAGGCAAGACAGGAAAAGAAAAATAAGAATCTGAATTCAAAACAGCTTTATCTCACTAAATGACCTTGTATCACATGCTGCCCGAGGCCGGAGGGTTGGCAGTGCATAGATACACTTTATTTAGTTAGTATTTTCAGTGTATAAATTAAGTTTCTTTGGCATACATTAAAACACATCACTGATAGGTCCCAGGCCTAACTAGAATTAAAACAACAAATTTTGCAAATTCCACTTTATCGTCAACGAGTCTTCATGTCCAACACTTCTCTACACAATGCTGATGTCTTTTTTATAAAACTAATTGGGGCTCGATTTGGACACTGTCATTTGAAGGTTGAGTTACTTTATCAAAAAGCATTGTTTTTAAATAATGGCTCATCTTGAGTTATCAGCAGCCCTGAACTAATATTGAGTGATGGTGTTACATTTTCAATTAGTTATTTGTCTATAATTTACTCAGGTCAGCCGTGATTTCTTTATTTCATATTTAAGCTACAGGTGTGCTTATCAATAGCTATGGTAAAAAAAACACATATTTTTCTAGATTTTAAGGTGATTCTTTATATTTTTTTAAATTAGCTCGGTCTCAATCGATCTGACTCCCCAATTATCTCTTTTTCTCGCTTCTTTCACTGGACCCCAGCGACTGACTCCCTACAGAATATTTTTCAACAGCTTACATATATCACTTTGATTAAGAAGAGGAGACCAGAATAACGGAGAACCAGCAAAGATATCCAGACTAAACAGATAGGACGATTTAACCAGCATAGAACAGGGTCCACATAGTACGGTAGAGGCTGGCTAAAAAGACATTTAGATAAGCATAATATAATAATAAGAAGGAGGTTCTTATACAAACATTGATGAGGTCCAACCATATATAGTCTTTCAAAACATTTTCGCAGCAACTATCTATTTAAATGTTCGTGTCTGTCTATTTGCATAGTATCTAAGTGTATCAATGCTCCTACTCTGTCGTATATGCTTTGTATTCCTTTGTTCTTAATTTTACTTTTCCATTTTCACCAAGGGGATTTTTCTTTTCTATTTCTTCCTTACCTCTGTGACCTTAACTATTCCCGCGTTTCAATTCTTTCATTCATAACTTTCTCTTGGACACTGACACTTTGACACTTGATAGCTGTAATTCTGTGCATTCATTATCAAATCCGAAATTCAACTGTTGGACATGATTGTTTAATTCCATTGATCGATTGTCAGTCAGTGTCGGTCGTTTGTGTGCAGAGACTGCCCATAGTTTAACAGCTTTCTGCTACCCATCAAATGTTCTAAGTTACTTGAGAGGTGCAAGCGTATTCTACATATCTATATGATACAAACGACGTGTATAAATCATATTTGCCACGACTTCTTCCGTTTGGTTTTTCTTTTTCAATATTTTTCACATATCAGTTTATCTTTTTCCACTTCATTTCATCTTTTTTATCGTGTCACTCAAGTATCTTAGGTATTCTATAACAGCTTCTTTGTAGCTTAATGGTCCAATTGTTTATGTCTGTCGGTACATTCAATATGCCAGTATGGACATTTTGTGCATTATTACAAAAAACCCTACTTCATTCTTATCCTGAAAATCTAAAAATAGACAAGAAGGACAGCATTTCTATTCGGTGACTCTTGGCTAATTTTTAATGAATACTTTCCAGTAAGTTTCACTTTTTAGGACGCGCAATCTTAACACATCCACCTATAAAACTCTTGGTGACTATTTTTCTTCCTATTAGTTTTACTTGCGCCATTTTACATCTTGTAAAAATTGATTTTAGCATTAATTAGGTCTTATGATTAAATATTGTACTAGACAGAGAATCTGATGGAATTCTTTTCTGTGAATAAAATAATGATATCTATTCTTATATTGAGGTATTTAACCTCAAACCATCCGTCAATTCTTAAGCGGGGTAGCGTTTGGAATCGTGCTTCCCTTTCTTAGACTGGTTAATAACCCAGGGGCTACTTTACCAATTCCGTATCTGGGAGATAAAAAAATCGATTGATACATTCTCAAGGACATTTTGCGAGGTGAAACAAAAGCTCGTCTAGGATTTGAACTCGAGTTACCGATTCCATTTCTTTGACCATAGCCGTACGTTAAGTGCTGGTTTTCTAATTCTTAGTTAATCTTAGACCCTCCGCAATTTGATGCTGGTATGCCACATGCAGACCATACTGTCAATTAACCCACTTATAGTCTGTTATGATAGCATTCTGAGCGACCAATGTGGACTGTATGAAATGAATGAAAGATGTTTGACCTTTATTTCATTATGTGAAAGAAAATGCAATACTTATTTATCTATTTTATTTTTTAAACTTAGTTTATCTATTTTTCCAATAATAATTACTTAATACACACACATACACACACAACACACACACACATATATATATATCATGTTTTATCTAAGTAATTATTTAACTAATTGTAATATAATATATAGTATATATACTATATATATATATATATATATATTATATATAATATATCATGTGTTGTGTGTGTGTGGTGTGTGTGTGTGTGTGCGTTTGTGTGTAGTAGAATAGGGGAAAAATGTGGACAAAGTAACACAAAGTCAGGCAATATATGTAGGATATATATTTCGTCGTGCATTGAGTTCAGCTGCATCAGTCGGTTTATTTCGATCATTAGTGCATCCATACAGTGTGTTTTATAAAAGAGAAAGCGGGCGGTGAGGGTGAATTTGCTGCACAATTATGGGACTAAACATTGATAATTAACGTATGTGTTAAGTGATGTATTTCCGTAGGATAACAGAGACGCGAGAAGGCAAAACTCAATCAAAACAACTGTCAAATACAAAGTGGAAATGTCTTGATCTGTTTATCTGCGCGCATCGACGATAAAAGATGGCGTTGCACGGACAGCATTTCCCCTCACAACGAACTGCCATGTTGCTAGGGAAAAAGGTGCTGCTACGCTTTGATTCTTCACAGGCGTCTCAATGCAGGTTCTGTTCTAGTACAATAAATTAGTCAAAATGGAAATTTAGCATTTTATGACATGAACATTTTGTTCTATTGTAGCATTGCGGAAGCTCAAATAAAGATGGCGAATACGAAGATATTCAAATAGATAAAAGTTGATTGTGATCAGAGAGATTATAGATCAGTAAGGAAAGTAGACAATGGTCAGAAAAAAAATCCTACTCACTTTGTTGTTGAATATAACTTCACTCTGGACCGGCCACACAATCAGGAACATGAGATGGTTTCTTCAAGTCGATGAAGGAATCAGCCACCACTTTCACAACTCGTTAACTCAAAGATGGGGAATCTGGGTCTGCTCCGAAATTTAGACCGTTTCTTGTATTCTCTCAGTAAGGAAACTGACGAAACTTTATTAAATAATCAATAAGTTTCGAGTGTGACCGTTCCCGCCTTTATACAGAGTGTTCTGGTGATGTCGATGACAGAATTAGTGTGATGTGACCACTACATTACTATATCCAATAGTGCATTGTTCCCAGTTTGCTTATGTAGGAGGCATTACTTTTGGAGCGTCTTTCGAATCAACTCTGTTAAGCATCTTTTAAATGTCCATTTAATTTGGGAGGTTATCGTTGTAGGTATGTTCTCGTCAATCCATACCATCTAAAAAGATTGTTACAATCTAGTTTTATTGCACATTTAGCGGCATTCAACCCTATTATGGATATTCAATGTTGTAACTTTCATTCAAATTCAAACTAAAGTATATTTCAAGTCGAAAGATACAATATTGTAAGTGATGTTTATTAACACAGTTATATGATAGAGATCTACTCATTGTATACAATTAGCCCTCCGCCTTCATTGACTAGTACTATATAAATGTTTATAGGATCCCAACTGTTGTTCTGAATTTAATACTTAACCAAGTTACCTGAAGAAAGGCGTTGTTCGTTTGACTGACGCGTGCATTAATAGACAACAAATAATTTTAGGCTGCTACTTTTGAAATTTGAAAACGGGGAAAAAAGAAAAGAAAAGGTGAATTATTTATTTCGTTTATAATTTTAATGCCAGTAAAATACCAAATAATTATTTTTTAGGACTATTTTGCATAAATTTCTTTTTTTTAAGACTAATTTCTGCAGAAATCAATTGTTTTTAATGAGTGAACATGGCAAAATTATAATATATTCTTTGGTCTGTAAGATATTATCAATGTGGCGTTATATTTTTAAAAATTTTGTATATTTTACCTCTTACCACACCATGAGCCCTACGCTCCCTTGACAGTACTATATAAAATTGTTCATAGGTTTCCCCATGGCTGTTAGCTCGAATTTTAATCCCGCTATAATAGTTATAATATAAGGATCCCTCGAGAAACGTTTAAAGGGAACATATAGGTTGAGTGTACCCTCATCCTATTCTTTACCATTAGAATCGTGACCATCCAAACTACAGCATGTTAAAATCTTTTTCGGTTAGATTCAGTAGAGTCCTGGACACCTGGGGATACTGCTGTCACTCGCTTCAGTAACACTGGCTACAGCAGAGTAAAAACCTAAATAATAATATAATAATAATAATAATAATAAATAATAATATTTGTGCAAAGTCTATTATAGAATACGATTATTCCTATATTATACAAATATTTGCATCACTCAGATATACACTCCCATATATTATTATATATATATATATATGGCCTAATAGATCGACGGTAGCGATGAGTGGATTAGGTGTGTGTGGGTGTATGTGTGCTGTGTATTCACAACATATATGCATCAGATAGTTTATATTCATATATATTATTATCAATGGTTTCGAATATTTACCACAAATATTCGTATTTCTCTCATACTAAAGCTGTGGCCAGAATATATGTTTACCGGAAGCTGCAAGTCAGAAATCCGCAAACAATCCCAATCACTCCACACATTTCTGTGTCTATATCTAGTGTATATACTATTATATAAAATATATTATATATATATATATATAATATATATATGTATATATTCAAAAATTAAGGTGTGCATATGTTCCCACATGTATGTCTAAGTAAATCATTAATTAATTATATCCGTTGGAATCTGTAAAACAACACACTTGATTAGTCAACATTGAATGCCCGTAAGCTCAAATCAGATTGCGGCCTTAAATTACTTTATAAAGCAACAATGGCAGAAATGTTCCCACGGTGAAACAGTGGGTGAAAATACCCATAATAACGTCAGGATCACTTCAGAATCAAAATGACGTTTTAAAACGTCGAGTTGTAATTGGGATGAGAAGAAAAGAAGATTCCTGTGATATCAACAACAGAACAACAAAAAGTAAAGTTATATTCAAAAGAACAACACCAACCAACAGACATTGTCTCTCAGGCGTTTTAGTAATATTGATTGTAGTCCTGTGTTTGAAAGACGAGACTTGGTATAGAAAGAAAGGAAAATAACTTATGGTGAATTGTTGAGGAAGGCTTGAAATTGCTTTTGGTCGGGTCAAATGAGGGACACATTTTACAAAACAACAGGATGTTAAGGTGGTGAAAAAAACCATTCTCGTGGAGGTGGGATGTTTTAGAAAAGCAATATGAAAATTTGACAATGAACTTGAGAAAATAAAATAAAATAAATTCTCATAATTCGCAATAGCTTGGCGTGACACAAATATTTCCTTCCTTACATTCCCGCTTAAAACCATTTAGCTTTCGGTAGAAATTTTAGTAAATATCTCGATCGTAAAATACATAAAGCGGGAATATAATGCTGTGCGGAATTTAACCACTCACGAAAGAAAAAAAAAACGTCACGACAAAAAAGAAAAAGATCAAATAAAATGTAAGAAACAGTTTCGAAGGATGGCTCTGCAATGATCCCAGTTGTCGTGAATAGAAGCTCACTTAAAACATCCAGTGTCTAACGTTAGGTATCAAAGATGGATAGAGCATCCTATCTGACTAAAATGACTGAACGCAATGTTCTCCGCCATATTTCGCATGTAGATATGTTTAGGCTTCAAAGCCAAGCTAAGTTAAATGGAATAAAAAAAGAAAAAAAAAATTCCTGGTGAAAATCTGCTGGAAAATAATAATTAATATATATGGACGCTGTGCCGCAGGTTATTAGTGAATACCATTTATGTTGTAAATTTTATAATCTTCATTTTGACAAGGTCAATCTTTATTAGTGGAACTCACAGTTACGCTACGGTGAATTGACCAAAATAAGATTTGGACAGGGAGGCATAATCATATAGTAGTGAGGATTGAGTTCATTACAGAAGTATCAGTTCGCCTGCGCCCTGCGTAAACGGTTATCGTCATAGAAAGTAAACTCGGCTGCTGCGAAGTACAAATATTTAACGAGGCAATTCGCATTTTATATGTGGTCATTACTGTCTAGAACCGTAAATAATTAATATAAGTATACTAACCGTTAACACAACATTGCCCTTAGAAATATAAGCCGTTTTGAATGATAAATTTGAGCTTCGCTTGTTATTGACTTCTGAACCCCTCATTATAGGTAGTGCTCTAGCATAATGGCACGCCCTTCCCGGGAACACCATATGGCCTTGTGCCAGACACAGAGAAACCTTAATAGGAGGAGATGATTCTCAGACCTTACGGAGTGGGTGAGCAGGAAGAATATGAAATTTCATTATCCCTGCTGAGTCTATTCGTAGCCAGTGAGTCTAGGAATTTTGTATTAAGATTTATTTTAATCGGTTTGTCAGAAGAAAGGAAGTTGTCCCGTTGACCTCTAATTGACACGTGCCATTTGGTAGAACAGATAGAAACCTTCGAAAGATTCCACTACATCTAGACAAGTTCACACCCATTCTAATTAATAAGGAACCTTAGATTTGCGATAGTTTGTCTGGGCTGTGAGTTGGTTTGACAGTCGGTAACGGGAATGCCGAAAGACAGGTGGGTTAGGGTTTTTGCTGAGGTTAAGTCATAGTCGTGAGTGACTGAGTCCTGCGTGCTCGCTGGTTGTAAGCCTTGATAATTGGTACTGACTGTTGGAACGAAGTTAGGCCATACTAAAAAACATAGTGTCAATGAAAACCGAATCTCCTCTCTCTCTCTCTCTTCTCTCTCTCTCTCTCTCTCTCTCTCTCTCTCTCTCAAGTTAAACCGAAATTGATAAATCCAAGTCATTAAAAGAGAAACGAAAAGTTTGTGTCAACTTTACTCTACTACAAAGAAATTACTACGAAATGGTATGAATGAACAGATACCAGTGGAGATAAAGTTAATTACCGCAACGAAGAACCACTTGTCTTGTAAGTTGATACCTTTCCCTGACCACGCGAAAAAGGTGGAAGAATCGCTTTATAGAAACGACAACTACTAAGATATGGTGCAAGCAAAATTGCTAAACGAACGAGCGTTGCAACCCCTGATACACGACTATACAAGTCCTATTAGTGCCGTGCATTTTGAGCACTGTGAGACGCGCGCTAAACCCCAAAACTTTTACAGTAGTGACGTAAACGTTTATTTTAAAATGAATAACGCGGCACAAAACACATATACACACGCTTAAGCACATACATGCGCATATTTTCCTGCAATAATTGAAAAGGAATTCTTAGAAATGCCTCACCTGATTTGTTTTTTGTATTTATGCATTTCTTTAAATATTTAAATAAACTATCACGAATAAGGACCAAATTCTTACCTTACAAATTAATTTCCCCTATATAGCTGGAGAAAATTACACTATCAATTAAATATTTTAATATCGGTTGTTCAAGCACGATTTCAGAGACTGGAATGCTTAGCGATAAGAAAAGCATTTTGCCACTTTTCTGTTATTAAGATATTTGCAATAAAATAAAGACAAAAAAATAAAACAATTGAACATTTTATAGTGTGATAATTTTCCAAACTGTTGCCTAGGTTTATATATATATTATTATATTTACTATATAATAGTAATATAATATATATATAATATAATTAAAACTGAGTTTCTATAAGAAATTACAGTTATTCGCCCATTTCATTCATAACATAAAGAAAAGAAAGGAAGAGAAAGAAAAAATAGAGGAAAAAAAAGAAGAAAATATAACCACACACAAAAAAATTAGGCACGTACATTTTCTATATTCATCCTCTGAAAAATAAAGTTTATACTTTGGAATCGATGAGACAAATATATCTTTTTTTTTATTTTCGATACGCATTGTAATTACCTCAAATCATTAATATATGATAACATACTTAACAAATGCTTCAAGCAAATTACCAATACTATATATTATATTATATATATATATAATATTATATTATATTTATATATAGTATGAACAAAAAGTAATAAGACAAACAGATATTTTTTATATATGTTATTTATTCTCAACAGTTTCGACCTTAGGTCATCGTCCGGAGAAAATTTCTTATTTGAGAATTGTTTTTAGATTTTTTAAAGGAGCATTATGGAAGAACTATAAAAATTTGGAGTATTTGGTTTTTCAACGGAACAAATGCACATGCTACTACTAACACAGTCGTCTTGTCGGATTTTAATAGCATGTCAAACCCTCAAAAATACTCCAATTTTTATGTTCTTCCATAATGCTCCCTTTAAAAAAATCTAAAAACAATTTCTTCAAATAAGAAATTTTCTCCGGACGATGACCTAAGGTCGAAACTAGTGAGAATAAATAACATATATAAAAATATTCCTGTTTGTCTTATTACTTTTTGTTCATACTATATATTATATATATATATATATATATATATATATATATATATATATATATATATTGGTAATTTGCTTGAAGCATGTTAAGTATGTATCATATATTAATGATTTGAAGGTAATTACAATGCGTATGAAAAATAAAAACAAAAAGATATTATTTTTGTCTCATCGATTCCAAAGTATAAAACTTTATTTTCAGAGATGAATATCAGAAATGTACGTGCCTAATTTTTTTGTGTGTGGTTATATTTTTCTTCTTTTTTTTCCTCTTATTTTTTCTTTCTCTTCCTTTCTTTCTTTATGTTATGAATGAAATGGGCGAATAACTGTAATTTCTTATTAGAAACTTCAGTTTTAATATATATATATATATATATATATATATATATATATATATATATATATATATATATATAAACCTAGGCAACAGTTTTGGAATTATCACACTTATAAAATGTTCAATTGTTTTATTTTTTTGTCTTTTATTTTATTGCAAATATCTTAATAACAGAAAAGTGGCAAAATGCTTTTTCTTTATCGCTAAGCATTCCAGTCTCTGAAATCGTGCTTGAACAACCGATATTAAAATATTTAAATTGATAGTGTAATTTTCTCCAGCTATATAGGGGAAATTAATTTGAAATAAGGCAAGAATTTGGTCCTTATTCGTGATTAGTTTATTTACTATTTAAAGAAATGCATAAATACAAAAACAAATCAAGGTGAGCATTTTCTAAGATTCCTATTTCCAAATTATTGCCAGGAAAATATGCGCATGTATGTGCTTAAGCGTGTGTATATGTGTGTGCACGCGTTATTCATAAAAATAAACGTTTACTCACTACTGTAAAGTTGGGTTTTTTACCGCGTCTCACAGTGCCTCAAAATGCACGGCACTAATAGGACTTGTATAGTCGTGTATCAGGGGGTTGGCAACGCTCGTTCGTTTACAAGTGCACACATATCTCTAGTAGTCGTCGTTTCTATTAAGCGAATTCTTCCACACTTTTTCGCGTGGTCAGGGAAAGGTATCAACTTACAAGACAAGTGGTTCTTCGTTGCGGTCAATTAACTTTATCTCCACTGGTATCTGTTTCATTCATAACATTCGTAGTAATTCTTGTAGTAGAGTAAAGTTGACAACAAACTTTTCGTTTCTCTTTTAATGACTTGATTTATTCAATTTCGGCTTCTTAACTCTGAGAGAGAGAGAGAGAGAGAGAGAGAGAGAGAGAGAGAGAGAGAGAGAGAGAGAGAGATTCGGTTTCATTGACACATATGTTTTTAGTAATGGCCTTAACTTCGTTCCAACAGTCAGTACCAATTATCAGGCTTCACACACCAGCGACACCAGGACCTCAGTCACTCACCTATGACTAACCTCAGCAAAACCCTAAGCCCACTGTCTTCGGCAAATTCCGTTACCCGACTGTCAAACCAACTCCACGGCCCCAGACAAACTATCGCAAAATCTAAGGTTCCCTTATTATATAGAAATGGGTGTGGAACTTTCTAGAATGTCGTGGAATCTTTCGAAGGTTCTATCTGTTCTACCAAATTGCACGTGTCAATTAAGAGGTCAACGGGACAACTATCCTTTCTTCTGACAAACCGATTAAAATAAATCTTAATAACAAAATCCTAGACTCACTGGCTACGAATAGACTCACAGGTGATAATGAGAATTTCATATTCTTCCTGCTCACCCACTCCCGTAAGGTCTGAGAATCATGCTACCTCCTATTAAGGTTTCTCTGTGTCTGGCACAAGGCCACAATATGGTGTTCCCGGGAAGGGCGTGCCATTATGCTACACTACTCTATAATGAGGGGTTCAGAAGTCCAAATAATCAAGCGAAGCTCAAATTTATCATCTCAAAACGGCTTATATTTCTAAGGGCAATGTTGTGGTGTAACGGTTAGTATACTTATATTCATTATTTACGGTTCTAGACAGTATGACCACATATAAAATGCGAATTGCCTCGTTAAATATTTGTACTCCAGCAGCCGAGTTTACTTTCTATGACGATAACCGTTACGCAGGGCGCAGGCGAACTGATATTCTGTAATGAACTCAATCCTCACTACGTATATGATTATGCCTCCCTGTCCCAAATCTTCATTTTGGTCAATTCACGTAGCGTAACTGTGAGTTCACCCTATAGTATTGACCTTGTGCAAAACAAAATGAAGATTATAAAATTACAACATAATGTATCTCACTAATAACCTGCGGCACAGCGTCCATATATATTCCATTATTATTTTCAGCAGATTTTTCACCAGGATTTTTTTTTCTTTTTTTATATCCATTTAACTTAGCTTGGCTTGAAGCTAAACATATCTACATGCCGAATATGGAGGCAGAACATTGCGTTCAGTCATTTAGTCAGATAGGATGCTCTACCATCTTTGAATACCAACGTTAGAAACACTGGATGTTTTAAGTGAGCTTCTATTCCGACAACTGGGATCATTGCAGAGCATCCTTCGAAATCTGTTTCTTCATTTTATTTGATCTTTTCTTTTTTTGTCGTGACGTTTTTTTTTTCTTTCGTGAGTGGTTAAATTCCCACAGCATTATATTCCGTCTTTTAGTGTATTTTACGAATCGAGATATTTACTAAATTTCCCTTACCGCAAAGCTAAATGGGTTTTCAGCGGGAAATGTAGGAAGGAAATTTGTGTCACGCCAAGCTATTGGCGAATTCTATGAGAATTTATTTTAATTTTATTTTCTCAAGTTCATTGTCCATTTTCATATTGCTTATTTAAAACATCCCACTCTCCACGAAAGAATGGTTTTCTTTTCACACCTTACATCCTGTTTGTTTGTAAAATGTGTCCCTCATCTTGAACCCGACCAAAGCAATTTCAGCTTCCTCAACAATTCACCATAAAGTTATTTTCCTTTCTTTCTATACCAGTCTCTCTTTTCAACACAGGACTACATCAATATTACTATAAAACGCCTTGAGAGACAATTGTCATGTTGTTGGTGTTGTTTTTCTTTTTAATATAACTTTACTTTTGTTTGTTCTGTTGTTGATATCATAGGAATCTTCTTTTCTTCTCATCCCAATTACACTCGACGTTTTAAAACGTCATTTTGATTCTGAAGTGATCCTGACGTTATTATGGGTATTTTCACCAACTGTTCACACGTGGGAACATTTCTGCCATTGTTGCTTTTATAAAACGTAATTTTAGGCCCGCAATCTGATTTGAGCTTACGGGCAATTCAATGTTTGACTATGCAAGTGTGTTGTTTTACAGAATCCAACGGATATAATTATATTAAATGATTTACTTAGACATACATGTGGGAACATAATGCACACCTAATTTTGAATATATACATATATATATATATATATATATATATATATATATATATATATATATATACACATAGATATAGACACAGAAATGTGTGGAGTGATTGTGATTGTTTGCAGATTTCTGACTTTGCAGCTTCCCTGGTAAACATATTTCTGCCAGCAGCTTTAGTAATGAGAAATACGAATATTTGTGGTAAATATTCGAACCATTGATAAAATAATATATATGAATATACTATTACTGATGCACATATGTGTTAATACACACACACATACACCCACACACACCTAAACCCACTACCCATTATATATATATATATATATATATATATATGGGAGTGTATATCTGAGTGCATGCAAAGTATTTGTATTAAATAGGAATAATCGATTCTATATAACTTTGCACAAAAATATTATTATTATTATTATTATTATTATTATTATTATTATTATTAGGTTTTTACATCTGCTGTAGCCAGTGGTTCACTGGAAGCTGAGTGACAGCAAGTATCCCCAGGTGTCCAGGACTCTACTGAGCATTCTAACCAATTTTAACAGTCACGATTCTAATGGTAAAGATAGGATGAGGGTACACTCAACCTATAGGTTCTCCCTTTAAACGTTTCTCGAGGGATGTCTTATATTATAACTAGTATAGCGGGATTAAATTCAGAGCTAACAGCATGGGGAAACCTATGAACATTTTATATAGTACTGTCAAGGGAGGCGGAGGGCTCAGGGGTGTGGTAAGAGGTAAAAATATACAAGAATTTTAAATATTAACAGCACATGATAATATCTTACAGACCAAAAGAATATTGTTATAATTTTGCCATTTCACTCATTAAAAACAATTGAATTTCTGCAAAATAGTCTTAAAAAAAGAAATTTATGCAAAATAGTCCTAAAAAATAATTATTTGGATATTTTACTGGCATTAAAATTATAACGAAAATAAATAATTCACCTTTTCTTTTCTTTTTTTCCCCGTTTTTCAAATTTCAAAAGTAGCAGCTAAAATTATTTTGTTGTCTATTAATGCACGCGTCAGTCAAACGAACAACGTCCTTTCTTCAGGCAACTTGCGTTAGGTATTAAATTCAGAACAAACAGCATGGGGAATCCTATAAACATTTTATATAGTACTGTCAATGAAGGCGGGGGCTAATTGTCTACAAATGAGTATGATCTACTCTCATATAACTGTGTTAATAACACACTTATAATATTGTATCTTTCGACTTGAAATATACTTTAGGTGAATTTGAATGAAAGTTACAACATTGAATAATCCATATAGGGTTGAAATGCCGCTAAATGTGCAAATCAAACTAGATTGTAACAAATCTTTTAGATGGTATGGATTGACGAGAACAATACCTACAACGATACCTCCCAAATTAATGGAACATTTAAAAATTCTTAACAGAGTTGATTACGAAAGATGCTCCAAAAGTAATGCCTCCTACATAAGCAAACTGGGAACAATGCCACTATTGGATATAGTAATGTACTGGTCACATCACACCTAATTCTGTCATCGACATCACCAGAACACTCTGTATAAAGGCGGGAAACGGTCACACTCGAAACTTATTGATTATTTAATAAAGTTTCGTCAGTTTCTTACTGAGAGAATGACAAGAAACGGTCTAAATTTCGGAGCAGACCCAGATTCCCCCATCTTTGAGTTACGAGTTGTGAAAGTGTGGCTGATACCTTCATCGACTTGAAGAAACCACCTCATCTCTTCCTGATTGTGTGGCCGGTCCAGAGTGAAGTTATAACTTCAACAACAAAGTGAGTAGGATTTTTTTTCTAACCACTTGTCTGACTTTTCCTTATCTGATCTAAATAATCTCATCTGATCACAATCACTTTATATCTTATTTGTATCTTCGTATTCGCCATCTTTCTTTGAGGCTTCCGCAATGCTACAATAGAACAAAATGTTCATTCAATAAAATGCTATATTTCCATTATTGACTATTTATTTTACTAGAACAGAACCTGCATGAGACGCCTGTGAGAATCAAGCGTAGCAGCACACTTTTTCCTAGCAACAATGGCAGCTTCGTTGTGAGGGAAATGCTGTCCGTGCAACCCATCTTTTATCGGTCCGATGCGCGCAGATAAACAGATCAAAGACATTCTCCACTTTGTTATTGACAGTTGTTTTGAATGAGTTTTGCCTTTCGCGTCTCTGTTATCACTACGGAAATACATCACTAATCACATACGTTCAATTTCAATGTTTAGTCCCATAATTGTGCAGCAAATTCACCCCTCACCCGCCCACTTTCTCTTCTATAAAACACATGTATGACGCACTAATGATCGAATAAGCGACTGATAAAGCTGAACTCAATGCACGACGAAATATATATCCTACATATACTTGCCTGACTTGTGTTACTTTGTCCACATTTTTCCTCTATTCTTTACTACACACAAACGCACACACACACACACACACACACACACACACATATATATATATATATATATATATATATATATATATATATATATATATATATATATAACAATTAGTTAAATAATTACTTAGATAAAACATATATATATATATGTGTGTGTGTGTGTGTGTATGTGTGTAGTTAAGTAAATTATTATTGGGAAAAATAGATAAACTAAGATGAAAAATAAAATAGATAAATAAATAAAATGTGCATTTTCTTCACAAATGATAAATCTTTCATTCATTCATGACAGTCCACATTGTCGCTCAGATGCTATCAATAACAAGACTATAAGTGGGTTATTGACAGTATGGTCTGACATGTGCCATACCAGCATCCATTGCGGAGGTCATAGATCTAAACTAAGAATTAGAAACCACACTTAACGTAACGGCTATGGTCAAAGGAAATGGAATCGGTAACTCGAGTTCAAATCCTAGACGAGCTTTTGTTTCACCTCGCACAAATGTCTTGAGAAATGTATCAATCGATTTTTTTTATCTCCCCAGATACGGAAAATTGGTAAAGTAGCCTGGGTTATTTAACCAGTCTAAGAAAAGGGAAGCACAGAATTCCAAACAGCCTACCCCGCTTAAGAATTGACGGATGGTTGAGGTAAATACACTCATAATAAGAATAGAATTCATTATTTTTCACAGAAAAGAATTCCATCAGATTCTCTGTCTAGTACAATATTTATCATAAACCTAATTATGCTAAATCAATTTTTACAAATGTAAAATGGCGCAAGTAAACTAATAGGAAGAAAATAGTCACCAAGGTTTTATAGGTGGATGTGTTAAGATTGCGCTCTAAAAATGAAACTTAACTGGAAGTATTCATTAAAATTAGCCAAGAGTCACCGAAATAGAAATGCTGTCCTTCTTGTCTATTTTAGATTTCAGGATAAATGAATAGGTTTTTGTAATAATGCACAAAAAATGTCCATGACTGCATATTGAATGTAACCGACAGACAATAAAACAATTGGACCATTAACTACAAAAAGCTGTTATAAATACCTAAGATACTTGAAAGTGACACGATAAAACAAGATGAAATGAAGTGGAAAACGATAAATGATATGAAAAATATTGAAAAGAAAAACCAAACGGAAGAAGTTTGAAATAAATGATTATACACGTGGTTTGTATCAATATTAGATATTAGAATACGCTTGCACCTCTCAAGTGAACTTCACATTTGATGGGTTAAGAAACTGTTAACTATGGGCAAGTCTCTGCACACAAAAGACCGACACTGACTGACAATCGCATCAATGGAATTAAACAATCAGTGTCCAAACAGTTGAATTCGGATTTGAAAATGAAGCACAGAATTACAGCTATCAAGTGTCAAGTGTCAAGTGTCAAGAGAAAGTGTAATATGAGATGAAAAGAATTGAAACGCGGGAATAGTTAAGGTTCACAAGAGTAAGGAAGTAAAATTAGAAAAGAAAAATCCCCTTGTGAAAATGGAAAAGTAAAATAAGAACAAAGGAATACAAAGAATATACGACAGAGTAGGAGCATTGATACACTTAGAACTATGCAAATAGACAGACACGACCATTTAAATAGATAGTTGCTGCAGAAAAATGTTTTGAAAAAGACTACTATATTGTTGACCTCATCAAATGTTGTATAAGACCTTCCTTCTTATTATTATATTATGCTTATCTAAATGTCTTTTTAGCCAGCCCTTCTACCGTACTATGTGGCCTGTTCTATGCTGGTTAAATCGTCTATC
Organism: Doryteuthis pealeii; assembly: GCA_023376005.1. Classification (NCBI taxonomy): domain Eukaryota; kingdom Metazoa; phylum Mollusca; class Cephalopoda; order Myopsida; family Loliginidae; genus Doryteuthis; species Doryteuthis pealeii. The sequence continues at coordinate 329,682 of CM042145.1, read as the reverse complement.
GTTTATCTGGATATCTGTGCTGGTTCTCCGTTATTCTGGTCTCCTCTCTTATCAATGATATATGTAGCTGTTGAAAGAATATTTGGTAGGGAGTCAGTCGCTGGGGTCAGTGAAAGAAGCGAAAAGAGATAATTGGGGAGTCAGATCGATGAGAACCCGAAATAATTTAAAAAAATATAGAAAGAATCACCTTAAATCTACATATTGTTTTTTTACCAATAGCTATTGATAAGACACCTGTAGCTTTAAATGAAATAGAAAGAAATCAACGGCTGACTGATAATTATAACAAATAACTAATTGAAATATGTAACACATCACTCAATAAGTTCAGGGCCTAACTCACAGATGGCGCCATTAATTTAAAAACAATGCTTTTTATAAAGTACTCACCTTCAAATGACACGTGTCAAAATCCGAGCCCAAGTAGTTTTATAAAAAAGACATCGCATTGTTAGAGAAGTGTTGGAATAGAAGACTACGTTGACGAATAAAGTGGAATTTTGCCTAAAATTTGTTGTTTTATTAGTTAGGCTGGGGACCTATTCAGTGATGTGTTATGTAGCCAAAAAACTTAATTTATACAACAAATACTACCTAAATAAAGTGTATCTATGCACCCAACCCCTCCGCCTCGGGCAGCATGTGATACAAGGTCCATTTCTAGTGAGATAAAGCTGTTTTGAATTCAGATTTTTTTTCTTTTCTGTTTGCCTTATAAAATTGTTCTACTAGTTATCCATAGTTGGATGGTGAGGGATTGATGCATGTCTTGCCAAAAGAGGAAAACGCAAACAATCTCATCCAGGAATTCACCTCGGATCGATGATTCCATTTCCGGCGTGGATAATCGGTATGATAAGTATGTCTCTGAAATAATTGTACATCTGTTAAGCATCGCATCTAAACAGAAAAATACATTCCTTCTTACAAACTACTGGAAATCATACGACACTATTGATTTGTCTTTGTTACATTTTTTAAACTATTTTTTTGTGATTTTGTCATTTAGATAATAATAGCGATTGATTTGAAATCTAACAACAAAAAAGGCAAATTAAATCCTTTAAAGAGTAACATTAATTGATGCCAAACTAGAAAAGAAATGGCTCCATAATGATTCCTAAAGTAATATCGATTGACTTTAACGTGCAACAGTCGGAATAGCTTAATCATTTCAAAAGTAATACAGATTGCTGCTAAAATGAAAGAGACATGTCACTTTAATTCTTTGAAAAAAGCAACAAGCAATCAATGATAAAATAGAGCAGATATAAAAGTTTTGTTTAAATTTATAGATTGATGTTTAGTAGGGCAGACAAATCACCTTAAATCATTTTTCTTTCTTTTTTTAACATTAGCTATTGATGTTAGAATTACACAGAAATGGCGGCTAAATACTTTATAGGATAGCGAATAAGGTTGCAATTAAAAAGTGACATGCGGTTTTTTTTTCCCAAGAAACGGTGATCGTTACTGATTCCCAAAATGGGGAAAGTATGGTATCTTTTTTTCCCCTTCGAACGAAGTTTTGTGCTGAAAAAAAAAAGCAAATATGACACCTTCGGTTTTAGAAAGAAAATGATTGACAGGGAATTTGAAAAAGGCAAATAACTTTAAAGAAATAAACTAAAAATACATTTATATAAAACTGAGGCGTCCTTAATCTTCTATGATTGAAACCCGTTAGATTTAAAGAAAAAGGATGCACATTTAGTAACGTGATTTATGGGTAGGCGGTGGTCTGATATGTACAGACAATATTTTAGGGTCTCGAGTTGTTGATTTTAAACAGATGTATTTGACTTATTGATGAACTACCCCTCCTGCCCAAGGTGGACCTGTGACTAATGGTAATACAGAGCTACTCCACACTCTCCAGTGCTCCAAATATCGAACCTCACCATCATATGCAGTATATTGTTATACCCAGGACACCATCTTTGGAATTTTGAACCACTGCAGAGGATAAAGTCAGCGTATTTTACACGCCGCCAACAGGATGCGAACCTAAAACACCTCTTCATAAAATACAATACTAATGCAAGCGGCTTTGGTTGGAAAAAGTGACAATATTTCAATCATTTTCCTCGGCCTCTAAACAGCCGAATGCAGAGTAAATAAACATTTTTATTTGGGGAGACCCAATATGAAGTTTATCATTCATTACCATTGCATTATGATTAACAGGTGCCTGTAAAGTGTTGCCTCAATTTCAATTCTATCAAAGTTGTTGTCCTAAATTAGCGTAATTTTATATTCCTTTTTTTCCATGAAGAATTGTCAAAAATTGATGAATTTACACGTATTTCTATCATTTTAATTCAAGTTGATTTTCAACGCTATGTGTTATATTTAAATCCCAGAGATTTTAATGAAAGTCTCTTATTGGAAATAAAGAATACGCTTTCGGCTAAACCTGTGCGTAGGAAAGATGCACGGAAACATCTGACTCGAGTTTATAAGTCCATAAATATCAGTACTATTTTTAATAGCAATAGTAATTAACTATTAATTATCTTTAACATTGATATTAATTATTGGGCTATGGAAATATTGTTGCGTGAACACGTCCGAAGTTATGTAATTCGGGAATGGTTGATCCTGGAGTTCTAAAAGTAGAAATTCCCCTGTGCCGGAAACGTTACAAGGTTCCCCGGGGACAAGTGGATCTGTGCAGTTGTCAACTGATATCCGAAAGACTGAAAAAGTCCGTTCGGAAAACATCGACATTTGTTGGGAAGATTAAATTCAGGCCCACACGGAGAAATGCGAGATTGTGAATGAAATGGAAACGAATTAGTGACGAGGAAAACTTTTGAAAACCTTGAGGATAAAAGGATAAAGAGTGATCATTTTCCTGAATTATAGTATTTTCCTTTGATGAAAAACTGTCAACTATTTTTACAAGCTTTTATTACATCGTAATATCAATTGATTCTCATTGCAACGAATTACATCATCAATTTATAATCATCAGTTTACATCAATTAAGCTATGAACGGTCACAAACTACGGTGGATTCGGCCCTAGACCGCTTAAGTTAACGTCGTTGATCCCAGGGGGACATTCCCCCAGGCAACACCTGCCCCCTCAATTTAAAGGGACAGGACTAGGTTTATTGCCCAAAAGGGCATGCCGACGGGATTAACGCATTTTTTTCACCCTGCTCCCATAAGCTTACAATTTGAGGAGTCAGTTAAGATTCTCACACAAAATTGGTACTACCCAATCGATTTTGTCTGATAATGATAATTTTAGATTTTATGAAGTTTATTACTAATATTCATTCATTTTGTTTTGAATCGTTAATTGCATTGTGTCCTAACAGCAAACAAAGTAAGTATGTTTTTAAATAACTGGCAGAATGATGATTGACAATTTAAAATGGCTAAAATAGATATCGATGGCGAAGATGATTTCAAAATATCAGAGTGAAATGCTTTCTTTTTGCTGAAACATTAAAGCAGCTGCTGGGATGTGATGTTTAAAATGTTTTAGAATTTTCTAAATAAACATTTACAAATTTTCTTTTCAGAAATCATCTAGATTAACTATTTTTTCTTTTCATCGGACTTTCGATTATTCTTATTACAATTGTTTTTACTTACATATTTCCAGTCTTCATTATAGGGTCGTCATATTCTGTTCTTAGAATTCGCTATGTACGAGTAAATTATTTTTAAACTGCGAATCCAATATTACAGTATTGATCATAATTTAGTGCACATTAACATTTTTGCTGTGATAAGATGTAATTTGTATTCCATATTTTATTCATATAAATCTCTTCATTCTCATATCTAGGAGCTTTATATGGATTATACTGTGGACTTATACTTTAATAAGGAGGTCGCTAAGCATAACGTTTATTGTCTTAAGAAATGAAATTGGTAACCCGAGTTCAATCCTGGACCAGGCTGTTTACCTTTTACTTCCAGATAATGCTCTGTGCATCTGTTATCTCCTTAGTAAATAGTAGGGTAGATATTAGTAGGTGCTTTAGTCTTGATACGGCAACCAACCCAAGAAAAAGAATCCAAATCAGTACAGTAGCCTTTTTAATAGATTGATTTGTTATATCCTGTCCATAGCAAAGATGTTTGGTATATACATACTTAATAATGTCTCAAATAATCGGTATCGCTAAGAAATAGGTAAAATCAGGACCATATTTTAAATAGAAATGTTAATTTTCGTCAAAATCAAAGATACCAAATTCTATTATTTTTCGTGGAAAATTCCAAAAAGCGAAATTATTTGGTGACATTAAATTATAAACTCTACAGCACAGAAACTCTCTAATTAAAATATCAATATGTACTCGTACAAGAATAATGTATTTCTTATAAACATTTATTCGAATTCATTCTTGTAAATGCGATTTGCAATTTTGCTTTAGATAACATTTTAAACTGCAGCATTGATATTTTGATTATATAGTGCCAACACTTTAATATTCGGTAATAAATAATGCCAAATTAAATCCCTTTTGTCTAATAATCAAGTAGATATGAATCTATTCGTATCTGTGTTTTAGAAGATAATCAATTTTTAATGAAAATTGGTAGGTGTGTATTTCTTTCTGTATGATACAATACACTAGAAGAAGTCCGAAAAATGCGTCGGTTGAAAAGAAAATTGATATAATAATACAAATAATAGTTGGAACCATGAAAAGTTTTATCCTCAGAAATTTTAATATTGCAAAGAAACCTAAAAATGTATAGAACAAAACTGTGAATAAAAATAATAAATATGATAACATTCGTTCGGAGAACATACAAATTAATGGACATAATTCATTTCTGTGCATCAAAAAGTAACTGCGAAGATAACTGATGAAACCATTTAGAATAACGAAAACATTTAATCTCAGTATTGTACAAAACACTTCAAGTGTTGAGGAAATTATTGACTTAAAGGTAATATTAATAACTACTTAAATTAAGATTCTAGTAGATTGAATAAAGAAAATGCTTTATCTAAATATTCAAGAAAATACGAGGAAGACTAAGGAATTTGGAATTGGGTAAAAGTGAAAAAGAATTTTAAAAAAGACAATTCAATTGATAATATTATACGTGAGATTATAAGTTGGGCACAGTAACCATCAATACATTCGTCAAGTTTTTAATACCACAAATTATATACTGCAAAACTTATGAAAAATAACGGGTATGCTCCGTAACACTGTGGGCCTGAAAGAAAGTGAAACCGGAACAAGGAGAGGCTAAGAGCCCTAAGGCAGACATAGCCAGACATCAGTCGCCCGTTAGCAGATAGGCAGAAACATAGCGACAACCCTTCCTGACAGACACCCATGAAGGACCAAAGAAGAGACCCACGTGAAGCTGCGACGAGAAATCCTAACCATATCAGGTATTCACCTCTAAGATAAGTGTTTAATGTAAATTTAAACTTATCTTGTAAGATTATGGAGCACCAAACTTTTATTTAGGCAAACTTTAATACAATATAAACGTCTTTCATCTATTTTCCTTGTGTTTTGTCCCTTTCAAACGGCTCATATAGGGAGTCGTTCATAATTTCCCATAAACATTCCGAAGTTTCCCTTGTTTAAATCTATAAATGTTAACATTAACCTTGTCTTCCATTTGTCTTTAATGGACGGACGGAATGTTGTTGATCTCTCCTCCAACGGCACCACAAATATAATATTCAATGGGATTTCCATCGAGGGAGTTAAACGGTCAGATGTTAGGGGTGATGTAGTCGCAAATATGTTATCACTGCCAACACTGGCTTTCCCTGATTGTGTGGCATTTATATCTAAATATAGTATAACGAAGGATTTCAGGGCTTCATCTTAGACGACATTTAGAACTAAATGCTCACAAATTAATGAAAGTTAGAAACTTACTTTTGGTGTCAGTAAATATCATACCAATACCCAACTTTCTCCAGGTGATACTTTCTGATATTCAAAAATCCAACCACCCTAATATATATATATATATATATATATATATATATATATATATATATATATATATATATTGAGATGCTCCTCATAACTATTCAGATGCAGTGGACTAGGGAACTTAATAAGATGGAGGATGTCAGGGTACCTAACAACTGTCTTATGGAAACTTACAACATGTTCGAGACTTAAACCTAAGAAATGTTTAAGTATGCTGTCAAAAAACAACCATAGGTTTAAGTGTTGATCCTCAAGATTGGGAGCAGAAAACTGAATGTCAATCAATTTAAAAATGAAGTGAACTATTGTGGTTTTAAACCATATGAACCGCGTAAAATTAAACATTCAATCCTGAAACGAGCAGTCTGGAAACTGAACATGACATCGAACGGGGCCAATTTTCAACCAAAATGCGTTTGCAATATTCTACAGTAGGGTTTGTTTACAACCGTACTTGCTAGTTATATGAGATCTCACAACAGCAACAATCGTAAGTTTATTTTACAAAGGTATCTTATCATTTCTATGACCTAGGATGTTGGTCAACATCTGATCGGATAATGTTTTCTTTTTTCTTTGTTTCTCGTATATGTGGCAATGTTTGCAAGGATTCATTTGGCCTGATTTCTCACATTCAATGCCACGGGTGTTTTTATGGGGTTAAAAATGGCCTTCTGTATAGAAATGATAGTTACTATATGCGATAGAAAGTTGTAAGTATTACTGTTCTTAAGATATATTTATAAGCTAGATTGATATGGGGTTTGAATAAAATATATTGTAAAACCTGTATTTTACCCTGGGGATAAACTAAAGTTAATTTTTTAGTGTCCCTCGAATCTAAAAGAAATGGAGATATAAATCAATAAAAAATATCAAACCATATCCATGCTTTTCGTAGATATTTGGAAATTCTTCTTTAGAATACGATTATATTAGTGCTACACATCATACATTTTTAAATTATATGTATATCAAATGTGTTGCAGAATTTATCATGTATTCGACAGGTAGAAAACGGACACATTCAAATGTAGCTTGTCCATGTTTATATTAATACGAAATTATTATACGCACTCACCTTGGGGAAATGACGTGGGAAGTGATCGGATAACTATCAATATCCGTGAACAACATATGCTACTTGGAAAGAAGGTATTTCCGAAGGGGCTATGAAAAAGCACTCAGATTAATCAATTTAAGTGACTGAAATCTAAATTACACAGACACACACACACACACACACACACACACATATATATATATATATATATATATATATATATATATACATATATGTATGTGTGTGTGTATATGTGTATGTATGTGTGTTCTGTGTGTAGGTGTGCGTGAGTGGGTGTGTGAGTATGTGTGTATACAAACGCCATAGTAACAATTATTCGTGTAGTAAGATTTGGTTTTTAGAACGTCATTTTGAAGAGAAACTAAGTGATCATCAAAGCTGTAATTTTCTATAATATGTACCGCATCGATCTTTCTATTGTAGAAATAAATATCTATTTAAATATCTCAGATGGTTCATTAACATTAATAGCTGTAAACTCAGCCTCCAGACGTAATTCTAAGACATTTCCCGGGGAAAGACTAAACTGGCCCGTGGCTCTACTGAGAGGTCATGAATTTGAACTATGTAATTATTGAATCTTTGGCGTCTTTAACATTGACTTCCACTCTTTCGCTAGAATGAAGAGAATTACATTTTCAAATGGATCACAAAGCCAATATTGGCGTGGAAATACCTGCAATAATGTGGATGTGTCATCGATGTTGGGTGTTCAAGTAGCTCAGTTTCTTACTTTCATGTTCTTTTCTTGATCTAATTGACCACAGTTCTTTGCATTTCAAAGATATGACGAGCAATGACTGTCCACGACTCACAGTAAAGGCTTCTTTTCAACAGATCCTGTAGTATGTAGTTTCCTAAACCCCCTTAAGCACGATGTTACAAAAGCTCAATTTTCAAGCGGAGTACGGCTGGTTTTGAATTGAGAGATTTCATTCTACTATACTGTTTGCTGAAGCACGGTCAGTGAACCCAGTCTGTTCTAATTTTCACCATTGCTCGGGGAGGAGAGATAGATTCCTTACTTACGTCGATAACCGTTACGCAAGTGTGAGTTATTAGATTATTCCTGTGGATGTTAATGTTTACTTGAACTTGTTTTAGAGCCTTTAGAGGTTGTTTTCTATCGGTGTATGTAACTTCCTGGGGATGTTTTGAGGGCACAATATGCGGAAGGTTCCCCATTCAACGGGATCAGCCGATTGTTTGTACGAGTAAGAACATCGCTGTTTTTCTTCGATCACGCCACTAAACGGTAACAACTGAGCGAAGTTTAGTCAGAATCTTTCAAGATTTTAACATCTTAGAGTTATAAGGATTCATGATTTAATTTACATTATGACATAAACCGAAGATTCTGTGGAAGCAAAATAAACATTCCAAACCAACAGTAACCAATAAATATATGTATACTTATTCTAAAGTGTTATATATTCATATTTTCGATTCAATGCTGTGGCGTCTGTTAATAAGTAATACCTATCCTTATGCAAATATGGAGTTTGTGATCAATTGCTCACATGAGACCTCTTCACACAGGCGATTGAGTGGAAGTCAATGACGAAGACCAAGATTCAATAATTACATACTTCAAATTCATCCGCTTCGCTTTATCCCAAAGTTTTGACAAATCATGATTTTACCGTTATATTTTTCGGCCGCTGCAATCTTGGAACATCCCCACAGTCTGGAATTTTGAGGTAAGATCTAACTGCCATTGAACAAATTGTCTGGCGTGTTTTCTCATGTTTTTTGTTTATTTGTTTGTTTTTTTCAGAGGAGATTTTAACATCGGCCTCCCTGCTGATGCATATTTCAGCCTTTCCACTCCATTGTCATTGTCTGATTTTATTAGATGTATCATTATCCATGATCAACGATTTGGTGTGGCAAATAAAGGAATTTGCTGATACACAAAATAAAAAAAAGACCCGATTTAATGCAAAAATTCTGTTACTGGCATCGTTTCCACATATTTCCCAAGTAATCGAAGTACATTTAATGTAAAAATAAAATCCATATAGCTTACCATGTAGTATGGCTTATTATCAGAGATCAACTCATAATAAGAGCTTCGTTTCCCTAAAATGCTACCAATCTCTGTATTAATAAAATCATACCAATATTGACATAGGAGGAAATACAAAAAAAAAAACAGTGAGAAAAATAACAAAAATAGTAAAAAGTACAGTTTCAGGAAGATATCGGACAAACTTAGAATTATATACTTTATAACAAGCAATAATAATAGATGATTAATTCCAACTTATATTAGTTAATTATATTTATTTAAAAATATTTATCCTTGAACTGGTATTTTACTGTTATGGCAAATCTTTCAAAATTAGTGTAATGGATCCTTTGCTAATGAAGTAATATATTTTCGGGAAGAAATTGCTGGATCTGATTAAAAAACAGAATGTCAAGAAAATTGAATTATATTGTATGATTTCAGAAATAACGATAAGCAGATTAATTTCAAAGGGTATTTTGGGGAACTATTGGATGAACTAACTCACATAATTTGATATGTATATAGATATTTTATTGATATTAAATACGTTCTGTGAAAAGATTCTCTTGTTTTAAATTTTGATGTGAGAAGATAGTAAAAAGTTAAGATGCCCAAGGAAGCATATTAAACAAATAATAAGTTTTGTTTTGTTTGTTTTGTTTTACGGCATATCAACCTCAGTGGGTCATTTAATGCCGATAAAGTTTTAAAATAAATCAATTCTTAATGGACAATACAATTCCTTTATAGATACGTTTTTCTATGGGAAACAAATAATAATGATTAACATCTATATCAATAAAATGCAACTAATCTCTATATTAATAAAAATCTACCACTCTCTATATCAATGTATTCCTACTAAGCTTAGTATTAATAAAACGGTAATATCTAATGTTTTGATTTTAATATGACATGGCGAATTCTTTTTGTTGGTGTCAACTAATTTTTAACGAAAGAGGAAAAGTGTAAAAAGTGATTTTCTTGGTCTGAGGAAATGATTTTGTTAAAAGGGAAAAATCAAAATATTTTATGAATTTTGATTTCACTTATTGTGTTTACAGATATAGCCAAAGGTAACTGTAGGTCACTAAGGTGATATGTTTATCAAATCTGTCAGAAATCAAGGGGTAGACTTATTTTAGTGACTGGCGGTTAGCACTTGTTAACTTTGCAAAATAGCTACATTTTTTAATATAAAAAGACGCTCTGAATTGTTAATAAATCAGTGAGAGTGAAGAGCTGGAGGGCAGCTTGTCAAAGGGCCACGAAACTTCAAAATTGATGAAATAATACATTTTTGCCACTAGAAGAAATAGACCTTGACGTCAAGAAAACTCCGATAAAATAAGTGATGCAGCCCAGCTCACCTTTGCTGAATTACTCAATGCTAATTAGCATATAACAAAACGCAATACATCATGTCCTTTCTCTCCGACCTAGTGTGCAAAACATATTCCTCTCCGTTATATATAATAATAATAATAATAATAATAATAATAATAATAATAATAATAATAATAATAATAATAATAAGGCTGTGTTACTGTTAACGGTGTGTTGTCTCGTTTTTAGATGCTGACAACTACGGCAACTCATTTCCACTGATCTTCAGACCCGTCAAAGACGCTTCAACTAAATTGCATCGATCCCAGTTCTGCAGATCAAAGGAACACGATGTGGGCGCAGAAGGCATCGATTGAGCAACTGGCCGGATACACATGTGGTTGTCAAGAAACTAAGTCATCTTATCAAGTACCGTGGCTGGCATACAACAACATTAAGATGTTCTGCACGCTACTGCAATGGCTTTAATATTCTTAAATCGACATTTTACTCAAAGTGATGAACTTTAATCCGCCAAAATCCTAGCAATGTTAGTAGAATCTATATTATCCATATTGCAGATTGCTTGTTTTTACGACAAGATAAAAGTAGTTGATTTAATCTTTATTCCGAAGCCAGTTTTATAAGTTATGTTTTATAAGTTATGCTACGAAATGTATATTTACAATCAATGGAAACGAGTAACTACTTAATAAATATTTGAAATATCAATCCTTTAAATGCCAATGTATTAATAAACTTCCCAATCATTTTAAACATTATCTCAAGTAGAACTATCTATAGACCTATAAATGGGACCTTAAAAGGTATGACCATTTCAGATTTGAGTGTTCCTGAGATCAATAGCAAGGATCTAGGAACTTCCCAGTCTTTAGAGTTCAGTAATTCAATATAAGCTAGAATTTAGTTTCATACTTAGGACACGTCATACAGAATTAAGTTTTATTCTCAGTATTTTTCCTATTATTCAATGTCACGAAATAAGCTCTGAAAAATTCTTGATGCATTTTTCAGAGCAATTTCGTGACTTGACTTGCCAAACTTTAAGATATTGTCTTAGACTCAAACACTTTTGAGACGAATGTAAAAACCGTGGAATTTTATTAGAAACTCGACAGATAATTTATTTTAGATAGCATTTTAATTAGGTTATTTAGTGCTGTAAAATTTCAAATCTAAATATACAAAACATATTGTCTTAAACTAAAGTTAACATGTTAATCATAAAAGTAAATTTAACATTTAATTTTAAAGATTTTTAAAACTATCTTTATTAATCGAGGAAAGCAGGTCCACCGTGAAAAATGTATATCTAGATTTAATGTGTTAATATTCTTCTAAAATCATCCTATTTTAAATATTGAAGATAAACTAAACAGATAAGATGCAAAACACTTTTACTGGAAAATGATTAATCGCTGGATGTAAGGAATATTTTTCCATTAATGTAAATAATTCAATCTACTTTGTTTAATAAAATGTTGATGAAGCCGGATCGCTTACTTATTAAAGAAATGGTTTTGCTTCTTCTTATTATCTTTTTTAACAGCTAAATAAAATACATAAGCGAACACCTTTTAGGAATCCTAATTACATACTTTTTACAGGATCGATTTTGTGTTACTGTGATGTTGTTATTTTTAGTGAGTATGTTGTCATGTTCATATTAAAATATGTTGGCTCAGTTATTTTAAGTGTTACGTCATTGGGAAACAAATATGAATATACTGATTTTTTTATTGGTAAAAAAAAAATACTGAATCTATTTAACTAAAACCAAAATGAACAATGAATGAAGTGGTAACTTTCTTCAACATAATTCTTATATAAGCAATTATTTCTGCTTGATTTCCATGGGGCAAAGCAACTTTGAAAGACTGGTTCACCAGAAAATGAATTCCCCGTTTAATGATTGATTGATTGATTTTAATGTCTAGGATTATTTTAGGCCGAGATTTTAGAGAATCACGTTTATTTGCACGTTCATATTTATTATGTTGTTGTTTCTTAAGAGCAGTTTTTTTTTGCACACATTCCAATTGAATGGTAATTTTTTAAATATAACTATTAACCGGGAGACGGAACTCTAACAGAGTGAACCTGACAATGAAAGCTATTCTACTCTTCAGATCTCTAGAACAAGAAACACAACACCCGATGCAGTTTAGTGTCATCCTCGAGACACAATCTTTTGGTGGGACCTTACTTCACATAGCCTTTTCTATGTCCGGCCGTTCAGGGTCGGATTTTCCGTTTAAAAATGTAAAAGAAGTAAATGTCACAAACCTCTAGATCTGATGAGTATGAAGGATGTTGTACTTAAACAATCATCTGTTGGCCAAGAAATGTTCGTTAAAAAAGCATTGAAGTTGATTTCATTTCACCCACCAAACATTCACGGTAAATGAAATCTAGATGCCTGTGTAGCAGTCAAAACATATTGACATCATCACTTTATTCGATAGTATTGGGCTCTGCAAAGATTTTCATTTAAATTCTTAATTTTAGAATAAAGACAACCAAACTTGTGTCTCAATACGTATTTTATTCCCAATGTTTTAAACGTTAACTGATGAAGGTTGGCAATATTATTTCAGATAGAAATTGGAAGTGATTCAAGCGACCTTGGTTGTATAGCACACTGAACTTATTCGTAAGAAATGTTCTAAAAGTGTTAATTAAACTTTCTTTTTCTTTTCAGTGGAAAGGTCAGACAATCGTATGCATGATCGGTCAACAGTAACGTAATTCGGAGATGGCACAAATTTAATCAGAATCAAATATTTTTTTATAGAGAAAAATGAGAAAAAAAAACTTGTTAATTCGTCGCTTTACGAATGTAAAGTCATTGAATGACTTGATTAATTGAGTCTCACAGGTGGATAAAGAAAATATTGAAAATTAAAAACTGATCTAAAAATAAAGTACATTAGCTGAATTGGTCTTCATTTCTTGCTTTCTGGCGCCAAATCGCAATACCATTTTCTTTAATTAATTAGGGATAAGGAATTTGAGCTTAGCAATCTCTTTTGCCAAACCGATTCATCATATATATATTTACCTACCCCTATGCTTTCCTTTTTAAGCTGAATCCAAACTATTTAATTCTTAGTTTTCTTCTTAACATGTTTATTTAATCAATGCTAAAGAATCCAGTCCGTCATATTATTTGCTAACAACCGGGATGGGAACAACAGTGGGAAGAGTGCTTTAGTTTATACTGCATGGTTATTTACGCGGATATATTGTATTAAATTTGAGATTTCTTTAACTGTTATCTCTATTATGTCCAATGTATTATTTTCTAGTGTTTTTGTTTATTATTATTTCGGTTTTTCACACCCACCTAATCTGGTGGTTTACTGTAGTCTGAGTGACAGCAAGTCTCTTCAGGTCTCCAGGAATCTTCTGAGTATTCTAGCTTATCTTAACACTGCCGATGTTTGGATGATCTGGATTCTTCTCCGGATTCCTTATCCATCAAGATTCTTTTCCAAAACATTGGGAACCGTTTCAAAAGCCCTAATTACAAATGACATGATCTTATCTACATGTTACACAGTTCTTTCGCTCTCTGGCCAGGTCCAATTATTTTTCTATCTTATCGTTTTCGTTCACCTTCACTCTATGATCTGCCGGGACGCAAAATATACGAGAAGACCTGTTTTATTGTTTTTTTGTTAATTAATACTAGGTCTAGTGTCCTAGCCGGGATTTGGTAATCGGTCTGTATCCCAAAGTAACAAAGAATTTTATGCATCTCATTCTCTATGACAGATTCTGGTTTGTGCATATACCATTAAGTAGCATGGCGCAACATTAATTATTTGCACTATTCACAGTGGATCACCTTTCCCACCCAATCGTGCCTTGCCTTGCACTCTTTTTGTGCTAGTGTGCCACATTCACGTATTATATGATTAACCGTTTCTTCTCTGTTTCTACACATTCTTCACTTGCTATTCTGCTGCATCTTATCTATTTTTGCCTTCAGATAATTCGTTCTTCTGGCATTGTCTTGTGCTGCAATTATAAGAGATTCAGTTTCTCTCTTGAGGTTTCCTCTTCTTAGCCATGTCCATGTCTTCTGATGTGATATCTCTTCAGTTTGTTGCTTGAAGTACCCATATAGTTGTTTTTCTTCCCATTTCTGTTTTTTAGCTTTTCGTGTATTTCTTGCTTGTCAAAATGTGGCAATTTCTTTTCCTGGTTGCTGCAATTAGAATTTCGTTACTTTTATTAGGGTATTCTTCAAGTTCTCCGATTGTCGAATCTACATTATCTTCAATGGTGGCGAACCCACACACACCTTCCTTGCTTGACACATATAGTTTGTCTTTGTCGTCTCTCGTGTGTAATACCTTGTGCATTGTTATAAGTTCCCTTATACTTTGGTCCATCCGTCGGAGCTCCTATCTTGTCCATTTTAAGAATGGTTCCGAGTATTCTACGAGAGGAACAGTCCATGTGTTTATGCCATTGATGAACTGTCTGCAACAGAGCTTGGTTTCTATGAACTTTTTAGTTCTTTTGAGGCATTCCTTTTTTATTTTTTATTTCATTTCTGGTTGTTTGATGGTGTCTGCTTCCAGTATTCCCAGATATTTATAATTCTCTTTTTTCTAAGTGTTCTAATTTCTTCTCAATTTGCTTGTTCTATTCCCTTCACCGATTTTTTTCCTTTCTTCATCAGAAGCATGGCACACTTATCGAGGTCGAATTCTATTCCTATAGCTTGACTGTAATTTGTTATGGATTGTATAAGGATTTCTAGTTCTATTTCAAATTTTGGCAAAAATCTTGATGTTATCCATGTACATAAAATGATTTTTTTCGGAACCATGATAGCGAGTTTCCTTGGAAATCCTTCGGATTTTTACTTCCACCAGGGATTAACTTCCTTCTTTTTATTGGAATCCCCAGTTTTCCATGGCTTTTTTGATGAAATTTATGATGTTGATGGATATTTTGTACATTTTTAAACATTCTATAATCCAGGTATGTGGGACCATGTCGTAGGCCTTTCTATAGCCAATTCATACCATTGTAATATTTTTGCGCCGATTTTTAACTTCCTTAAAGTTTACGCCAATTAAGTGAAAAGGATATTCTTGTTTTATTACCGCAGTCAATATTTTCTACATCATGGGTAGACAAGTTATTGGTCTATAATTGCTAGGGATGTTTTCTTTTTTTGGGTCTTTCTGAATTAGGGTAGTCATTCTTTTGTCATCTATTCGGGTATATTTGTTTTCTGTAGAGATCTGTTCAGTTGTCGGGGAATTCGCTCGTTGGATGGAAGATATTTTTTTTAACCAGATTCCATGTATGTTTTTCTTTCCCTATATATCACTCCAAAATATTTTGCTTGTATTGCATCTCGTTTTTCATCTGCATTTGTTTTTGATCCAGCAATTTGTTCATAAATATATTTTCTTTGTTTTGGAAGATCCTGTTTTGTTTGTACTGTTTAGTTCTATCTCGATATCTTTTAACTCTTCCTTCTATAGCTAATATCATTTGATTTACCTCTTTCCTCTTAGTTTGTTGTTTTCTTTTCAAATTTGTAGTTGAATGTGTATTTGTGTTTTTATTTAATGTTTTTGTTTGTTGTCTTATCTTCATCACGAACACCATAATCTATTATTATAATTATCGTCATTACAATTATTATATTATTATCATTTCATTATAATCATTCTTCTTCTCCTTTTTAATATCCATATTGTACTCATTACAATAATTAATCATAATTAATATGAAATAAAACCATTACAAATTAATCGTCATTAATATATTACATTACTAATATCCCTATTCGTATTCATATGATTTTCAATATTTGTATCTCCTATAAAAATATTAGTTGAAATAATATTTAATAATTACAGTTAAATGAATTATTACAATAAAAATTAATATCATTTTTATCATCAATATACCTATTATCACTACAAACCTCATCTCGACCACATTACCATATCTATAATTATATTTACTAACTATTGGTTTCATTATTAATCATTATAATAATTACAGTTAAACAAAGTATTGTAAATGAAAATAAAAAAAAAGTAAAAATAAAAATATCAGTTTAAATCTATTTTTATGAGGAAACTTAAATATCAGTTAATTTCTTTTATTTAGTAGCTGGCAAGTAAATCTACATTTAATCATTTTTTCCTCAAAGCAGAGATTACACATACTATTGAAACTTTAAAGTGCGTAGAAAATTTTTAATAAACTTCCACTTAATTTGTGGAGTAATTCCCTATCCCTCGTACTCTAAATCCCCCTCGATAGAGCCATTTGGTTTCTAAGTAAAGGATTGGAAAATGAGTGGCGATGGTGATAGAAACTCTGTTTCCAATTACCGGCGGAGATTCTAGTATAAACTCTTCTTACTTTTTATTTTTCACCGAAAATATGGTTGCCTGGTAGACCACCCTCTCGGAATTACAGTAACCACCCACAGGACACTCTTCTTTAATTCTACAATTACAACCTAATTTATCAATGCCCTGATTATCTATTAATGCCGCAACTTATCGATTAAACTCTTGTTAGGATTAATAATTTTGAAAATATTACGTTTGCACGATTAACTAATCTTCAGTGTATTTCTTGGTTTGGTTTTTGTTTGGTTTGTTTTGTTTTACAGCATATCAACCTCAGTGGGTCATTTAATGCCGACTAAATTTTGGGTTCATAGCGGTGGTTTGGTAGAAACCAAATGTATATATGTATAGATCTTAACTATTGTTCAATTATTCATATTTTGAGTACAATCCTGCTTCTTTAAGAAATGTAAATTCCTGAATGGTCTTATTTTCGTGAAAAGCTTTTTCAAATTATTTGCTTGGTAGTATTTCGATGGCACTGGATCAAAGTCTACACATTCTTGGAGTATATGCTTTACTGTAAATTTCTCTTGGCATGTAGTGTATATTGGGGATTCTGTGCCCTCTAGTAAATGATGATGGGTAAAACTGGGTCAGCACAACCTGTTCTCTTCTTTTTTGTTGTATTTTAAGTTCCATTCTCCAGTGGTAGGTTTAGTCTTTTGGAGTTTCTTATTAATGAGGGCATTCTAATGATTTTGCCATTTTTTAATGATATTTTTTCTCAAAACAGTTTAATAATCAGTATATGGTATTTTTGTATTTGTTATTGTGTCTTTCATAGCTTTCTTTGCTTCTGAATATCTCCTGTCATTTCCAGGTATACCAAGGTGGTTTGGGATCCAACAACATTTTTTTCTATATTTTTTGGACAGGTGGTATATTCTGTTTGGCACCTGTTTAGTTAATGGGCCATTGACGTTTTTATTTCTTGATGCAGTAATTGCAGATAATGATCTTGTGAAAATCAAGAATTTATTGCTGGCGGTTGTGGTTATTAAATCAAGTGCTACATTAATAGTAATTATTTCGATGCTGTGTATAGAAGCCATATTAGGGGTTGTTTTTCCGTTGTTTCTTATTAATTAGAATGGCAGCAGATCCACATTTATTTTCGTTTTTTTTGCTCCATCTGTATATATATACTTTAAACATACGCTCATTTCTTTTTGGGCGCCGGTGGTTGTCTTCAGTGATGTTTTTATGCAAAGTTCATTGGGATGTTTCGGGTCTTACAACATATACATCCCTCGCATTGCAGACCCACCAGAGGCGATCTAAGTTTTTTAACCGCTAAAAAGACATGATGGGGAAAATCTTTTTTTTTTATACTGGACGGTTGTTGACCTCATCCAATCAAATACAAAGCACCGCGCTTCCGATTGGTTGTTAGAACCAGCCAATCAGACGCGCGGAACTCCATATTTAAATGGGATACGTAGCCAAAAACACTTTTTCTTTTGTACGGAATACTAAGCTTGTAACGAGGTAAGTCAAACATTTTCTTTAGTCATGCTAAAAGAGGAATTACTTTAATGATTTTTCTGTATCTATATAAAGGTAGTCCGGGTAGTAATTGTTTTATATTAAATATTTCGTATATGATTGGGTTGGTTATAAAATTTGTAAGATCCAGAATTCTTTTAGGTTGGTTTATAATCCAGGGGTGTGTGGGTGATATAATTGATTTGTGAATTTGTGCTATGTCCATCTCGCCTTCTTGCATGATCTTTTTTATGCGTAAACTGAAAGTTTTGATGGACTTTTTCATTTTGCTGAAAAAGCTCTGTGTATTGTGGTTGGAAAGTATTATTGTAAGCTGGGTTTAGAGGGCATAATGAAAGTTTTAGGTATTATTGAAGAGCAAGTTTTTCACGTCTCAGTTGAAGAGACGGCTCATTAGCTTCCGTGTATAAACTTTCTACAGGAGAGGTGCTATATGCTCCAAGGGCGTGTCTAAGCCCTTTGTGGTGTATGGTATCAAGTTCCTTCCAATAGGATTTCCTGGCTGCTCCATATATAAAGCAGCCATAATTAAGTTTTGATCTGATCAAGGAGTGATATAGTTTTGATGATGTTTCTTTGTCTTCTCCCCAGTCAGTGTGTGCTATGGTTCTGAGTAGTTGTATGACTTTATTACATTTGGATCTTAAGTATTTAATATGGGAATAAAGGAGAGTTTGCAGTCAAAGGTGATTCCTAATATTTTATTGTTCTACAATTGGGATTTCAGTGAGATCAATTGTCAGTACGAGATCAAGGTGGAGTTTTGTTGGTTGTAGAAGTTGACACATTTTATTTTTCTTTTGAAAATTGAAGTCCATTCTCTGTAGTCCATTTGGTGAGTTTATCGAGGCATATCTGAAGTTTTATTTCTATAGGATTCATATTCCTTGATTTATAACAGTCAAGAAGTCATCCATGAACAAAGAACAGTTTGTTCCTCTATTAATGTTTTTTTACAAATGTCATTTATTTTTATATTAAATAGTGTTACAGATAATATACTGCCTTGGGGTACACTCATTTCTTGGTCTTTTTCTTCAGAGAATACATCTCATTCTAACTGTAAATCTTCTATCCTGTAGAAAACGTTTTATAAATACTGGCGTTCTACCTTCAAACCAACGTTTTTAAGGTCTTTTACTATGCCGTACTTCCACGTTGTGTCATATGCCTTTTTGAGATCGAAGAAAACTGCCACTAGATGTTCTGTTTTTAATAGAGATCTCTCTTATAACTATGTTTCTAAACGGGTCAGATGATCTATTGGGCTTCTTTGTTTTCTGAAACCAGATTGATATTCAGTTATTAATTTGTTAGTTTCCAGATATCAGATCAGTCTGGTATTTATGATTCTCTCTAGTGTTTTGTAGACACAACTGCTAAGAGTAATGGGTCTATAGGTTTATTTAAAAAGTTGTATTTCTATCAAGATTTGTCTTAATGGATTGTTCTACTTGAAATGTATATCTATTAACTTCAGGAAGTACTTGCCTATATTAATATTGGAGAGTTTCGCTGACAGGAAGTTCAAACCGGATAACTTTTTTATATCTACGTTTGTATTTTTATGATTTCTATTATTTTCATTAATATTACATTACTAATATTGTTGCTACTACTGCTACAGTCATTGCCATTCCTATAAACATAACTATCCATAGATTTTTCATTGTATTTCAGATTCTGCTGTAATCCATTTCTTTCAAGAGCCTCATCAAAATTTCTAGTATTTTCATCAAATATCATTTTATTGCAAGATAATATATTGATTCTAATATCAATTACGTCTCGTGTTATTTTAAGATTAGATGCTATTTGAATGTTAAATCCATCCAACAAAATTAAAAGCTGTTAAAATTTCTTCTGTATTTTTGACATTTTCGGGCCATTGCTATGTGGAATATATATGAGAGCGCCATCCCTATATAATCCAACATGTTTGGGGTCAATTATTCTAGTTAAGGAGATACCGATCAAATCTGCCCATAGGAACATAAAAATTATCTATGGTATTCTTAGTCCAGGTAGAGCGATTAACGCTAAAGATAGATTTCCTATATGTTAAGATAGTTTCTGTTTCTTCTTCAATAATGTTCCTGAAGCTCCTAGCCTGATCAAAACTTTTCTAACAATAGTTTTTAAAAATAGAATGGTAGAAATCAATGATATCAAATTGAATAAAGGCGGTTTTAATTTTACCCTTAATATTCTTAAAAAACTCTATGTCATCAAATTAGTTCTTCAAAAGATTATTTCTAGATTTTTCTTGCATGCTAGTTAAAAAAATCTTTTGTTACATTTTAAGAAGCTAAACCTAGTTCTGTTTTAGAAGCATTTATTAACATAATTTTTTGCTTGTCCTGGAAATTGAATGAATGAATTAACTACATATATATATATATTTCGCATTTGCCCTCTCTTAATAATCGACATGGTTTTTTCAATATATCTCCGTTTTTAGCTAAAATAGTGTTAAACAATTACAAAATACCAGGCTTCATTTAATTATTTATTTAGTTATCATTCCCACTTTGTTCCCTTAATAACCGACATGTATTATTTATTATATCTCCGTTTCTAGTTAAATAGTGTTAAATAATTACTAAATACCAGGCTTCATTTAATTATTTATTTAGTTATCATTCCCACTTTGTTTCCCTATGTTTCTTAAAATAATCAGTCCATTAATACTTTTTCTCGTCTTTTGCATTTCTTCGAGTGGCGTCACGCGTCATGACACCTTCGCGTGAGTAGATCGCGACTTGCCTTTCAAATTAAAACGCTGATCAAATACAGTTACATAACTAAAAAGATTTTCATCTCCTGTCACATATAAAAACATCCATCATTTTCTTCACCCAAGAGACATCCTGATGAAGGTTCAATGTAACCGAAATGTTTTAAACATCGATTATTAAATTCATCCCAATTTCGGAATACTTGTTTTTTCAAATTTTCTTTATATTGTCGGATTTAATTTCCATATTTACCCCATTTTGTCCTTTTGAAAACAAAATTCCTGAATTCAACAACATCGCAACAATGGATGACTTCAGATTGATCCGTAAATACAAAAGCCTACTGATCTCTGCCCATTCACTTCAAAACAGGAGAACATTTTTGAACAACTGTATTCTTGAGAAAGTTATACCACCCAGTACATCTAATATTTTAAAACCTTCATATCACATATTCCGGACTACATAAAAATATATCTCGAAACTTCAACACAATATTTAAAACATTCCGAGGATGAAATCTTCGAAAAAGCCAGAATACTTGGACGTAACATACGACTGAAAAATTGCATGTCCCACAGAACCGCTGAGAAAATCAAATCAGAAATTAACAATATTAACAACATTCACATTTCTAAGCTCAAGCTTAAATTAAAACTTTATGTAATAACAGCAGCTGGAAAAAGTTAGGCAGAAATGATCTGGTTGTAAATATTTCTAACACCACACTCAATACATTGGAAACAGAAGCCCTCAGTTTCGGTTTAAAATTCGCCACCGGCATCAAAAACCCATAACATGGGAAAATTGATTGATATAAACTATAAACATCATGACTCTGATTTTAACAAAGGCTTTGTACAGGGTATTATAGCTGCTCCACCAGCTATCAAACTGAGGAACACACCTTACCAAGGAGATACATGACCG